>JABTTQ020000291.1:37-356319 GCA_016081115.2 Rehmannia glutinosa
GCTCTGTGTATCTTGCTTGTTTTGTGGATATGGCTATTGAATTTTGCTTCTTGCTAAACCGGAAATTAATCTATTTCAAGCGTTTGACATGTCTGAAGTACTCTTTCTTCAACTCTACATCCAGCATAGTCAGTCACGAGTAAGCAATTAGATTTGAATCCTTCGTTTGGATACCATACGCCAACTTCTTGGCTTCCTTCAAATATCTCGAAGGTCTTTTGGTTGCTTGATCATGTGGCTTTCTTTTGGAAATGTGATTGAAATCTTGCACATACACCAACAACAAAGGTGATGTAAACTACTTCTTTGTGAGATAAGCAATGATCAATAGGGTGCTGCGTATCTAGTTTGATCCACAGGCTTGCCATGCATCCATCCCATTTTGGTGATGTATTCATTGGTATTTTCTGAGAAGACTTCTCTTCCATACCAATTTTTCATTATATCTCACGGTGTACTTTGTCTGACTTATGAAGGTTCCATCCTTCAGCTGTTTTTCTTGAGTCTAGGAAGAATGTTAGCTCTCCCATCATGCTCATTTCAAATTTTGCTTTGCATGAGATTTGAGAATTTATCACCATGACTCTTTGTTTGTGGATCAAAAATGATGTCATCCATATATTTGAGCAAGCGATGTATACTCTTCCCATCTTGAATTCGAAGAGTGTTCTATCCACTTTACCTTTTGTGAATCCATTCTCATTCGGGATTGAGATTCTCGGTGTCTTTGAGATTGACTACATCATATTCATCTTGGTTTTATTGCTCCGGCTTAGAACACAACATAGGACTCTTAACTGCATGGTTGGGTGATTCAAGTTGCTCACTAACTCTTCAATGTCTTCTCCATTTACATTAGGTTCATCAAAAACCACATGGATAGACTCTTCTGCAACCATAGTCCTTTTATTGATGGTCACTCTAAGGCTTTGCTCTTGGTGAGTATCGATAAGATACCTTCATCGGCTTTAGCATCAAAAGCCTTTAAATTGTATTTTGCCATTATTATGGATGAAGCATTCACATCCAAATATTTTAAAATATGTAACATTTGGCTTCTTCCACTGTCCAAATCTCATAGTGAGTCTTTGTCATTTGTCTATTTATCATGCCCTATTTTGAGTATAGCATGCGGTGTTTATAACCCGACCCAAAAATCTTTTAGAGCAACCCTCGCCCCATTAACATGGTCTTACGGCTTCCGGGGAGTTCATTCTTCTTTCTGCAACTCCATTTCTTTGTGAGTACTAGCTGTGAGATAATTCATGAGCAATACCATTTCAACAATCTTGAGTTATTATCCCATTGACAAACTCAGTTCCTCTGTCGGATCTTATCTTTATAATGGTTTGACTCTTCTCATTTGAATTCTCTTCATCATTTTGTGGTAGCTTACGCAAAGGTTTCTTTTTTTTTTCGAAAGCGTCACATGTATATCTTGAATAATCATCTACTACCATCAAGGTATATTTCTTTCCACTTATGCTTGGCTCAAGCTCATTGGACCACATAAATCCATATGCGGTGATGCAATATTCTTGTTAAAGATGGACATGACTTCTCTTTGAATCATGATTGATCTGCTTTCCCGCCCGGCATGCATCACAAACACTTTCCTTCTTGTACACTGAGTTTGGGAGTCCTTCACAAGATTACTCCTTGGAAGCTTGTTAATTGTCTGAAATTCAAGGCCCTCGGCTTCTTGTGCCACTTGACTTGATTCGATTTCTCTTTGCTAGAAGACAAGTGCTTGGTGTGGTAGTCGACCGATCTGCCACATACATGTTCTTTTATCTACATCCTTGCAACACTACTTCATTGGACTACGTATCTTTAATTTGGCACACTCATATTGAATCCAACATTGTAGCCCTTGTCAGAGATTGGTGATGCTTAATGCGATTGAAATTAAGACCTTCAACGTATGCAACATCGTGATTTCTAATCCGTTTTCTTAAGTACAAAATCTTAATATGAAAAAAAGAAAAGTTGTCAATTTACCATTAATATTAGAAGAAATTGTCTCGTATTCTCATCCTCTATTTTCCCCTTTATTCTTATTTCTCAAGCGAAAAAAAGATTCTCTTTTTTATTCTTTCTTCTCTAGATCTCACTTTCATGTGGAGATGGAGGCTGGAGTCTTTAAGTTTTGAATGTTGGGGAGGTCAAAGGTGAGGTTGGGGAAGGTGAAGAGTGAAGTGGGAATAGAAATAAGAAATTTGGAAAATCATTATTAAGAAAAAGTAATAAAGAAAATAGAAAGGAATTTGAAGAAAGAACACGTCGGAGAGAAAACACTTTGTGCGATTACACCATCTGCGTGTGAATTTTATCTTCTTCTTCTCACGTGATACTCAACGCCATGATCCCGACCTCCTTCTCCGGCTGCCCTCATTTGAACCACCATGGTTTGGCCACACTGACAAATTTCGACCCCCACCCACCACGTGGCGTACCCTCACCAGACATACGATAACACAACGGAGAGAACCTGCATTTTGCCCAGCTCCCGGCCGCACTCAGCGTTACTGCATTTATTCATCCTTCAACATCGCAACATGGCTCGAGCTTTTGCCCCTCCAGGATGATCGTTGAAACTAGGGTTTCTAACCCTTCTCCTCGAAGCCATGTTTGCCTCAGCGAGTCGGTACATTCCCGCCGGCGATGCGGGTCAAGTTCGAGGTCTCCGCTACTATGGCATGTCGGTGGAATTCATCGCCCATATCCCACAAGCGTCCTCTGCTGCCCTCCAACACACCTCGGGCGTAAGCCCTGAGTGAGGCTTACTTGCGACGCACGCCACTACTCTTGGTCAAGTGGAGCGAAGGGGGCTTGGCCCGTGGAGATTGCAGCAACAGCTGCGACACACTTTACCCCCATGGTCCCCAAGCGTTGCCATGGGGGCTCCTCTAAGAGCCTTCATGAGGTGGGCGGCTGTCCATTATTTGGAGACGGCCACGCCCGAGGAGTGAGGACCCTGGGCCCACCACGACCATCTTGAGCACTGTTTGCATGTCGCCTCAATGTTGTTCAATAGGCTGGAACCAGCGACAACATGGCCCCTCTTGCAAAAAAATGATTTTGGGAAATCCCCATCCTTCTTATAATATTACAGATGCAACACAATATGGATTCTAATACGCGCAAGGTAATTTCAAAACATTCTCCCGGGCGGTATACGGTAAATCTAAATCTATCCAAAAGTAGGTTAGAAAATCGAATTATTACTCGGTCACTATTGATGAAACCGTGTATCAACAACGTCTTTGAATTCTTGTTTTCATTAATTGGAAGGGTCAATTTGGGAAAAGGAAACAAACCATGGCGTATGCTTTTGCATAGCGCTATCCGGTTATGGGGTATAAAAAATGATTTGGAAACTAATACCCATAGGAAAGGGATTTTTACGTATGTAAAGTTTTTAATGCGGAGGATCGTGCTCGTGCTCATGTTCGTAGTGATGGGCAGACGCTCGGCAGGAACTATAGGGTGTCTCCATGGGTCTTAGGATTTCAATTCATACAAAGTGCACCCGTCGATGGCAAGTGTTTGGGTTTGTATATTAGAGCTTGGTTTGGAATATTGGGACGAATACCATCCTTGGGATTGCCGGTCGATTGGGAACCCCATACAAATGAACCAGCGATCATTGGATGGCTCTGCAGGTCATTTATTCGGGTCTTGGTGGATATCGACACATGCAAGCCCCGGAGGATCACATTGTGGTTTAACGGGTGGGTCGGTGTTCGTTCGTGTCGATGTACGTATGAAAAGATCTTGGGAATTTTTGTTCTAAGTGTGGTATTACGGGACACTCAACGGCATCTTCTTTGCTTGTTCATTGAAACCACTTCCAAGCGAGTTTCTCCCGATTAGGCGCGAAGTGCGTTAGCGAGGCGTCCAGAATTTCCCATCCACGGGGTCGTTCACGTGTTCGGAAAGTATATCGTCTGTGCGGTGGAGGATAAGGGAAAGGCCGTTGATGACTCGATGGGAAATCTGACTACGATTTGGCGCTGGGTCCCCTCCCGCGCCTTTATTCCTTACTCATGGACATCCACCTTGGTAACACATTTGAAGCGCTTGATTCATGCGACACTCGGGATCGGCCGACGACACGGGTCTCCGAGCGATTGCCCAACTAGGGCACCATCTCCCCAAGGCACAATCTGCCGGTGCCGACACGGTTTTCCACCGTCGTGCCTATTATGGTTCAGCATCCTTTGGGGAAAGCCTATTCGCACTCTTAGCCGTGCATTCTGGGACAGCTCCTTGGACTCGCCAAAACCTCGAATTCTTTAGAGTGTTATGTCGGGCCAAGTCATACGCCGATCTATGACATTACTATCGATCAAAGGGTAATGAGCCACATGAAATGAGATTCGCGGCATCGAAGAGATGGGCGATTGCGGAATGCGATTGGTAATTCACAGTTGGCCGACTCACGGATAATCACACTCTGTTTTCACCGCGTTCGACATGGGCGTCCCCCCAGACACCCTGATAATTGCATCTTCTAGAATATCAGGGATGGGAACATTGTTTTCGCAATGTTCTTAAGGCTTTATGTCATAAACATAAACCATCTTTCTTAGCCATTTGTGAACTGGGTGGTCATCTCATCCATTTTGGATTCTTCCAGGAATAGCTTGGGCCTCGGTTTATTTTGCTCGAGAACTTCCGCGAATGGGCCGAGATATCTGGGTCCTTTGCGATGCAACCATCTAAAGTCATGTCGGCTTTGGTCCTCTTCTCATTGCATTATTCGCAAATTCAATTTGGTTCTTTGGTTTTTCATGTTGGTTTTGCTCATGGTTTTTATGTGATCATGTTGCTCGCGTACACTTTGGTTGGTTGAGGAATTTGGGTCTTCTTGATCTCTTACTTATTGTGGATTTCAATGCTATGTTGGGTCACCATGAGCGCTCAGCAGCAGTACATTATCCCGGGTTCCAAAGACTTTAGGGATTTCTTGGAGGATGCAAGGTTATTTGTTGTCTTGAAATTGCTGGGAAATTTGTTTACTTGGTGATCCCCAGAAGGCCTCAGCTCTCTATAGGCTAAATATTTGGATCGAGCCACGACAATTGTCCCATTTCTCGATCTTTGGCATGTTGTTAAGGGTTTAGTCCTTCCAGGAATTGCTGCGATCACCATCCCATCTTGGTCTCTGTTAGTCCTCCATTACCAAAGAGGACTTCTCTATTAGGTTCCGGCGTATGTGGATTCATCATGATTCTTTCGGTATTATTATTCGCCTCTTGGGCTATCTTGCTTGCGTCGCCCGGAGCCTCGGCGCATCATGTGGGCTCAAGAGGTTGAGATAAGCGATTAAGGTATGGAGCAAGGAAGTTTTTGGGATGTTAATCGTCACGTGGATTATCAGGATGGAAAAGGTACATCAGTTCAGCGGATATTGAATCAGGGTTTCGGAGGAGCTAAGGGAGAGGGGTGGAGGCACGAGGCAGTGTTGTCTCGTACATTGCTCATGCAATCGGAGTTTCTTGACCCATTAGTATGGCTAAAGGATGGTGATCGAAACCACGTCATTCTTCCATCGTCATTTGCCCAGTTAGAATCGGGCGTGCGGGGATTCGGGGATTGATGGTTGGCGGTACTTATACGGAGGATCAGGGGACCCTCGCCAATCATATTGCCTCGATTTATACAACTCTGTTTGCTTATATAGAGGCAGACCCGGCTCGGATTATACTTTGGTCGATCGGTTGATTTACTTTACCCCGTTACTATAATTGATAATGCGCTCTTGGCGGCCATTCCCGGCATCAGAGGTTAAAGAGGCGATTTTGATATGGGTTTGGATAGTGCCGGGGCGACGGTTCGGTGGGGAAATTTTCTCGGCATTTAAGGACATCGTGTCGGATGAGGTATTAGCGGCCCGATCCATTATTTCTTTGTCACGGCCTCCTTTCAAAAGCGGGGTTGAATGCGAGTTTCATGGCACTCATCCCAATGCGGTGGAGGACTTTAGACCGATTGTCATGAGTAATTTTCTTTTAAAATTATCACGAAGATCCTGCAGCACGGCTGCAGGGGCGCCATCATCTCTTCGTCTTGTCTCAGGCTCGGTTTGGATTTATCCCAGCGGCGATTCATGGTATGTATTGCTGGTTTTGGAGGGTTTAACATCTTGCGGCGGAGTGACACCAAAATGATTCTCAAAATTGACATCCACAAGGCTTTTGACCACGATTCATTGGGGTTTTTCGATACACATTTTGCGTCGATTTGGTTTCTCAAAGGGTGTTCATTGCTGGATTGAGATTACCCTCAAATCCTCGAGAATTTCGGTCATACGAATGGGTCACCCGTGGGTTATTTCTCTTGCTTTCGCGGGGGTCGGACGGGGGGGATCGCTATCACCCTTTCTCTTTTGTATTGCACGGGGCGTTAAGGCGGGTTATTGGAGGAAGCGGTGAGGAGCAACCACGCCGAGGCCTTCATAGGCGCCTGGCGGGTTATTTTCCCTTCATCGATGATGTATCACGAGATGATATTGTGATTATGTGTGGGGAATCCCACGAGCAATGCACATTCTATTATCCTGGTCTTGAATACATGTCTGCGGACATCTCGGGGCGAGATCTTCAATCCAAATAAATCTAAAGTTTATGTTGGTAGGTGGGTTTCCAATTATATACGAGGACATATTCAAATGATTACGGGGATGCATCACGGGTGCCCTCCTACGACCTATCTAGGCGCCCCTATCTTGAAGGGGCGCCAAGGTGCGGATCTCGGTAGTGTTTGATAAAATTATCTTTAAGTTGAGGAAGGTGGAAGTGTCTTCTCTATCTATTGTTGGTCACATTTGTTTGGTGAATTTGGTGATTACCGGCTCCCGTGCATACTATGATGGTGTACAAGTGGCCTAGAGCTTTGCTTGACGAATGGAAACGGCCATGCATAATTTCTTTTAATTTAGAATGTGAACTCTAAGGGTTCGGTGGTGGTTAAGCTGGAGTCGTTGTTGTATGCCTCGGGGCGGAAGGTGGTTTTGGCGTCCGTTCCATCGTGGTTGCCAATAATGCCTTCCTTATGAAGATGGGTTAGAAGGCTATGACTTCAAACTCTTAAGTTTGACATCCTCGAAAGCGCTTTTTAACCTCGAGGGTTCTCCTCGCGATTCGTATATCACATCTTCCATACGGAGAGGGGTTAGGCACAGGCTGGCGGGGTTCTTGGAGAATTTTAGTTAGATTCCGGATCGACTCAACATCTCATTAGGCTGGATAATTGGGTGGGCTACACCATTGCGGATAGGATTGGTATCCGTAGGAGTACATATTTTTATTTCGGCGGTATCTCGGATTACTTATACGATGGGACTTGGCATTTCACCCTATCATTTATTGGGGCTTATTTGGATATGGTTCATGATATCGTTAGAATCCCAATCACCGCGGACTCGTTGGGCGCGTGGGTAGTGATTCACTCGAGCGATGGGACGGTTTCTTGAAGGCGGCTTACGCATATCGTGCCCCATCCCGGTGGTGCAATGGGGTTCTGGACTTGGTCACCTAATATGGCGATCGGTTGTGACTTGGCGCGCCATCACAATCGGCGTTTTGGGCGTCTTGCGTCCACAAGGCTCCTTGGCTATTGGCCCCTCGGTTTGTGCTCTTTGTTTTTCTCTGACGGAATACGGTGATCATTTATTTGTATCATGTTCTTTTGCGGGGAGCCCTCGGAAGTGGATTTTCAATTCTTTTTGATATTCACTACTTTAATGGGTTTTAATGAATTCTGGAGTGCGTTTAATGGGTTTTCATTTCGGTGGCGGAGTTTCTTTTCTTTGGCGGGTTGCCGTATTATCGGGCATTTGGCTCATCTGGCGGTCGAAATGACGTGACCTTTCACGACAAGATCTGGACACTTGAGGCGGCCATCCTACGCCGCCGTGTTCTTATTCTTGAGTCTTCCTCCTTGGATAGAGGTTGCATGCATAATGACCAAAGGGACCTTCTCATCCTTCATCGACTACGGGTTCTTGGGCGCACAGACGGGCCGAAGGTTGTGCGAGGTTACATGGCGAAGCCTTTGCGGGATGGACTAAAGTTAACAGGGAGCCCGGGCGCTACGGGGCGCCGTAAGCTAACGGCCGCCGGGGTTTTCGTAATTGTAGGGGGAGTTCTTTCGGGGGTGCTTTGTGGAGCGTTGTGGATCGGGTTTTGCTTTTGGCGGAGCTATCGGTGGTATTTATCTGAGCCATTCACTATGCTTTCTCGAAGGGTGGAATCAACTTTGGTGAGTCGGACTCGGTTACATGTGGTGGAGTGCTGCCCGGACAAGATCGGGGTGCTTGGCGCCATCTAGGTAGGTGGCGGTTCACCCTTCACGCCTGTCTCGAGATGAAATTCGTGGTCTCACACATCTTTATGGAAAGCATTAGGGTAGCGGATATTCTTAGCAAGATGTCGCACGAGGATACGTGGTGGGGGATGCCCCCGAGGAGGCTATTATTCCATCCACACTCGGGATTATGTTGGCTAATCTAACTATAGGTTTGATAGGTGTGCTAGCTAGTGCGCCTGTTATGGTTATTTGGCGAACTTTCTATGGGGAGTACTCTTTTCCCTTCAAGGGTTTTACCCACAGGTGGGTTTTACCTTGGAAGATTTTTAAGGCCCCAACCATTCAGCCATTTGGTACTTGTGACCATTGCGTTATCTGCTTTGATGTTGTTTCTGAGGCTTTACTTTGGCTACAGATCGGCTGTGACCAGGATGACTCTTTTTCATTTTTATATATTATCGCATTTATTCAAAAAATCCATTTTTTTCTTAATGGATCAGTGCCTCTAATTTCTCCTGGGCTTCATTTCCTCCAAATATGATTTTTGCACCTTTAACTTCCTTGAATTTTGTGATTTTTCTTGTTTCTGTCATATGCGGAATAGCCACTATCCGTGTACCAGGTTCCTTGGCACTTTTTGCTCCTTGAACTGCAATCAAAGAAATCGGATCTTAGGTACCCATACTTATGCAGGTCTGAGGGGAGTTAGTGTTGTAATATGATCCAGCCAACCTATAGCGAATGATTTGACTTTAAGAGGTTGCCATCTATCATCGTGCCATAATCATAATTTACTTTGGCAAAATTGGCAGGGGCTTTAGGTTCATACATTTGTCTCTTGTGTTTGTATGCATGTGTGTGTGTTTTAGCAATTGCCTTCTTTGGGTAATTGTGATATTTACGAGTGCAGTGCTTGGGTGCATATGTGTCTTTGATAATAGCTTTGTTGCCTTTGGAATGACCTTTGATGAGTTCTAGGCCTTTGCCATTTAGGCTTGTATTCCATAGGTCTTTGTTGATATTTCACATTATTCCAATCGGCTTGACTTGGGTAGTTTTACCATTCCCATCATATTTGTTCCTTTTATAGAACTTATGGGGCTTTTGGTAGCTCTGTTTCTTCTTTCTGATCTTCTTGTTTGGAGTTTCTTTGAGGAACTCTGCTTTGGTTTTGTTCTCGGTTGTCATCTCGGCCATACTCAGCTGGTTGTTTCCTTTGGAATGAGTGTGTGTGCAACATTTGGTGTCTTGGATTTTTGAGATGCTTCATTGCTTGAAGATCCTTTTTCCAAGATCACTCAGGAGTTTGACTATGCACAAAGGAGTTGAACCGTATACCCTGTCTTATCTCACACTCTTTTTGGCTCATCATAAGGTCATCGATGATTTAGATGCCTTTGTGAATGAGGCAATCACATTTTTGAGATCATTTTCTCTCTTTTCTATGTGACTATCTCTTGCTATTAGTTTAGCATTCTCGGTCTTGACTTTGTGTTATCATCGGCTATGTGACATAGAGTACTCGGCTCCTTAAGTAAATTTGTGAGTTTTGGCTTTTATTTTGGCTATTTTCTTCAATTAATAGTGTGTGTGAGGATTTAATGTGTTCAAAGTCTTTCATCATTTTGCCTAATGAATCATAAAGATCGTGGGTGATGAAGGGTGTGTGTGTCACAATCACTATCACTAGAATCTGAATAAAATGAGTTGGAGTGTACCTCATCTTCTTGACCAGGTTGATCTTGTTTTTTGATAGATAGATTAATGCTTCTTCTTGAGTCACTTGAGTAGTCGGCTTCCTCTCTCTGGGTCTTTTGCTTCTTTTGACCTAGATGTATCGGTGATCTCGGCAACCAACATTGCTCTTTTCTTTTCTTGCCTTCTTTCTCACGAAGACTTTTCTTTCTTCTTCATTCCGTATTTGTTGACTACGGGATATGAACAATTAATGGCGTAGTGTCAGGTTATCGCAATTCCAACACGGAGTTCTCAACTTTTGGTGACTCTTTCATTTCTTGGGTTATCGGCTCTTTGATATTCGACCTTTTAATGTTCGCTCTTTTGGTGGCATATCTTCCCTTGATTTGGAGGGGGTAGTGTCTTACGGAGGATTCACCTTTGCCCCTTTTGTAGTTCTTGTTGAAGAACTTGTTGAATCTTTTAACCATCAAAAGCAATCTCCTTCTGGTTAATGACTTCTTTGACCTCGGCTCTCTTTCCATCCTTAACTATCGGTCATTTGTTTGAGCCTGTTGTCTCTTCTTGATCCTTTCTTCTCGGCTCAAAATCATAGGCTTTGAGGTCTAAGAATAGTTCATGATTGGATGTTTTGATAGGTCCATCGAGTGCCTTAGAGCCATGGTCTTCATTTCCATTAATTTGGGAGGCTCCTTAATATCCTCATACACATCTCCTCTTGTGTGTATTCTTTCCCAATCTTTGAGAGCTCATTGGTAATTTCGGTGAATCTAGCATCTAGTTGGTCCATCGTTTCACTGCAAGCATTTTAAAGTTTTCAATATTACGCATAACAATAGATAATTTGTTTTCCTTAATTTGCTCGGATCTTTCACAAATTAGGGTTAGTTTATCCATATTTCTTTGGTACATCAGCAAGATTTGACTTTGTTGAACATGAATTTGTCAGAAGTCTTGTAAAGTATATCCTTGGCCACATTGTCCAAGTTGTATCGTTTTGTCATCATTTGTCCATTCGACTCTTGGTTTTTCGGCCATTTGGTCTAGAGCAATGACCTCTTCTCCTTCAAGCTGACTTCTCTCCTTCGACTATGTTCACCTTCAATATTTACGGTGGCCCGTCTTCTATTACTATCCATATCTCATCATGTAAAGGTGATAGATGAGCTGCATCGTATTTTCCAGTCATCAAATTCTTCAATGGTGAACATGGGAATGCGTGTCAAATTTCTTCCATGGTAATAACTAAGCTGAATGAAAAGAGTTTTTGAAAGAGCAAGTGTTAAAACTTCTTTGAGAAATTGAAGATCTAGTTAAGTAACCCGATGCGGAAGGCTCGATGAACCAGCAAGCTACGATGCCCTTGTAGGTCAAGGGTGTGAGTGTAAGGTTTAGAATGGGGTTGAATAAACCTTACCAACTTTTTGATTTAGTCCTTTTAAAACTATTAAGAGTTAATTTTCAGCTAAGTCCTTGATGGACAACTAAGTTAGTTAACCGAATGAGTTAGCCACTCAATAGACTCATTTGGGTTGTTGATAGAATAACAGAATTTTGCTTAGTCTTATACTTAACTTGGTTGTGATAAGATTTTCAGCGGAAGACTTAACACCCTTGAATTTGGTTTAAGTTTGTTTTAACACTTGTTTTTAGCACTTGTTAATTATCGGTTGGATAGCAAATTATCATGAGATATTAAATGATATGCATAAAGTAAATCTTTGAAATGTAAATGACACAATAAATTTTATAGAGGTTCGAAGATGGGGTAATTCTTCTCTCCTCTCTTCTCCAACTCTGGAGGAATCCACTAAGTATTGATCGGAGTACAAAGTGGTTATCGGTCAGGATCAAGTCTTGATCACACGAGATGACTTGACCACTTTGGGACTCGGTCACGGAGATGCCTTGGTCACACGGTGGCTTCTCGTATGACTCGGCTTCTTCAAAGGGCGTTTGTCTTGCTACTCTGACCCACTTGCTCAAGCTTCTTGGCTTTGATCACGAAGCCCTCCAATAACTTGAGGTGGTTCTACCTTGAACCTTGCTACAATTCTCCTTGGAATGTAGACCCCTTTTGATTTTGAAATTTCCTCTTCACGGTTTGAAGTTGTCTCTCCTTCATAGGTTGGTGTTGGATCGATTTCCCGAAGTTTAGGCTTGAGGATTTGCTTGAATAACTTGAGAGTATTTGCGGTTCTGATTTAAGTAATACCTTAAATGTTCGTAGTTGAGTCTCCTCTCTCAAATCGATTCCTCGGCCTTTTATAGTGTTCTTTTGAAAATGCACTGTTGAAAAGATAGGCTAATTTTCAAAAAGACACAATGATCGTCGGCTTGTCTTGTTGCGAGTTCTTGAAATTGACATTTCCTCGTATTGAATGAACCTTGACACCAGGGTTACGGCACAAGTGCGATGCTTCCCATTGGTTTATTCCTTTTGCGGCAAAAGGACTAAACACTTTAAGAAAAGCGACATGGAAGTATTAATTGTTTAAGTAACTTTCTTGATTTACGTACAGCGAGATCCTTTTGATTGTCTTGACTTTGCTGCGAGTTTTCTAACTTCCCCAGGTGACTTGAGTCGGCTCCCAATCGTGGATGACTCATCTATCACTTCAACTTGAGACTTGGCTATCTTGAGTTGACTTGGTGACACTTCACATAGATGTATCATAGTTGCTACTCCTTGATCAGTGCTTGACTTCTTTTCCTGCTACACTCGGTTTGCTTCACGGCAAAGTCTTCATCCTAGTCTCGGTTGACTTCTTGTATATCCAGGCATAGCGACTTGACTCAGCTCGTACCGCCTATCTATTACAATGCAATTTACAAAGAAAATGGGGTGCCAACTTTCTAGTCTAAGTTTTTTTCATGGCATTCATCAAAATCTAAACAATAATTTCCCAACAAAAGATACATCTGGACAATGTAGAAGCGAGAGAATGTATACGTAGAATCAATATTTTTATTGATCATAACATTTTGTTCTTTACAAAGTGTATCGAGCAACATGACATTCTATATCTAAGCAAGAATATAAAAATTACACAACTTTTATTCAACGTCGGAAGACTTACATACATATGTATTTATGATAGTTAAATACATGAAGGGGTGAACAACAACACTTTATCGCCTTATTTTGCCTCCTTCTTTCTTCTTGACTCTGTCGTCCTCTAGTCTCTATCTCTTCTTTTCTTCTTGATTTGCCTTTTTTTTTCTCGTAGGCTCTTCAGCGACTTTGTCTTTTCTCTTTCTTTCTTGTCTTCGTTGACCCTCTTCCCAACTGATTTTGTCTCTTGTTCTCTTTTCCAATCCTTTTTACATATTGGCATTCTTCCTCGCCACTTCCATGTTGGCTACTATGTCATACCCAACCCAATAGATCAGTCATTCCTTTCGGATCTATGTATTTGATGTTTTTGGGTAGGGTCAGGTGCGAAACCTCTTCATCCACTTCTTCTTCCTCTTCCTCTAGGCGTGTATTGTCTTTGGAGCCTTCTTCTTTCTAGTGGTGGCCCAGTGTGTTGCTAGTAGTCTGTACTGTTAGCTTCTTCGCACAACTTGGCGTTTTTCCCAATACAAGTCCAGGCTTGGGCCATGGACAACCTTTGAAGTATCCTTCGGTTTGGCGTTTTGAATTCATCAGCGATCTAGGCTCGTTTAAGCGTCTAAAATAGCATCGAGTGTCTCTTCTCTTTGGAATGCCATTGCACGGGCATCCATTTTCTTTCGACCTCCTTCATCTCTACTTCTCGATTTTCTCTTCTTAGACATAGGCATAGCAGTGTTGGGGCGGTAGAGTCACTGGAAGTTTCTTTGATTATGTCATTTGTGACAAGTCTTGTTGAGGGGTTCTAGCAACCATTAAGTCATATCCTTTGAACCTTCCCCCTCAAATGCTTTTCCTTTTCTTTCTTCTTCTCTTGAGATGTTTTCTTCTTTTTGTCAGCAGCTGCGTCCTTTTCTTTCTCGATTGTTGACCTTTCTCTTTCTCCCTGGTGACCCTTTCAACGTCTTTAGGTATTCCTCTTCCCCCTTTTTGGCATCATCAAAGGAGAGAGGAACCCCGAGGAGAGAGGAACCCTGGAAACACGTGACAAGCATGAAATCTAGGCGGGTGATAGGCTGAGTTTTGCTTGGATTATAGCTGCGGAGTATCTTTATTCGAAATTCGAGCGGGTGGCTTTTCATTGGTGCCACCGGCTTCATTTGACCATAAGAAGGTTGAAGTTTTCATTCATATTCTCTCTACGCGCGAAGTTCTTTTCGATGAAATTCGTAGCGAGTTCCATTTCGAGTGGTATGAGAGGCATGCATCCTATCAATATTTTCTTGCATCCTCGTCTTCATGTTAGCATTATCGGCGCTCCGGACCAGCATTATATTGTACAATGCCTTAAAGTATCGAACTGTTCAAGCCACATTGTACTCTGCTTCTTGACACCATTCACTTATCCGTATCACAATACCTCTTAAATCTGCTTTGTGAGGTGGCATCTCTCTTGTCGATCATATCAAGTGAAGTTTGGTGCCGTTCAATCTTTTCAATCTTACTGAGTATTGTCTTGAATACCTCACGTCTTTTTGATTACCTCGGTTTAAATTTTGGCGGCCAAGCGACATCAAAATCAAAATCTATGGGGATAATGGAGTCGGTGGGAATGAGTGGATCGGTCGAACGTTGAAGCGGCGCTGTTCATGGGATGTTTTTCTTCTTCAAGGTCGGGCGCTCAATCACGGAAAAAGAAAGGTTTGTTCAAACACATCATCACACACATATGGAATTAAGGATTCGAGTTGTTCGTGTTTGTGATGATTCGGGTTAGTCGAACTGCTTGTGATATTTCGGTCTGGTGGGCACTTGGTGAGATGATTGGCGGTGGCGAGCCTCATTTGTCTTACTTGACTTCTTCGGCCTCGGTGGTTTTACGCTAAATGAATTTGTGTGTCTCAAATTTTGCACCATCGGCGTCATCGGATGAGGATGAGTCTTGAAGGCTAGGCTCATCATCAAAATTGAACTTTGTGGCGGACTTGAATTTCGACTTACTAATACTTGGTAGACCGTTCTCGGTGAGTGTTTGTGATGTTCGGTTTGAGTAGACTCGGCTTCATCTGCTTCATCCGTCGAACTTCTTCACATAGTGTGAGACCCTTTTCCCAGTACAAGTCCCAGGCTTGAGCCATGGACATATTTGCGAAGTATCCTTGGATGCGGCGTTTTAAATTCATCAGCGATCTTGGCTCAGTCCGGCATACGAGATGGCATAAGTGTCTCTGTCTCTTGGAATGCCTCCATGTTGTTTGAGAATATCCATAACTCATCCTTCCTTCCACTTCCTCCATCCTGCTTCAACTGTCTTTCTCTTGTCGGCCATAGGAGTGCAGTGTTGGGGTGGCGAGTCCTTTGGGAGTTCTTTGATAATATCATTTGTGACAAGACCTTGTTGGGGGGTTTTGCAATCATCAAAGTTACATCTCTCGATCCTTCCCCTCACGGACTTCCCTTTCTTTTCTCTTGAAACTTCTTCATTGTCTTTCCCTTCACATTTGCTCCTCCTTCTCAACTTGAGGATCCTTTCGGCGCTTTTAGGTATTCCTCTTCCCCCTTTTTGGCATCATCAAAGGAGAGGAACCCTGGAAACAAACTAGCGAGCACGAAGTCTGTGCGATAACCAAGTTCTACTTTGAGTGCTGCGGAGTATGCGGTGCGGCTCGGGAGCGAGTAGCGTTCGATTAATTGTAATTAACTTCATCTCGGCCATGAGAAGGCTGAATTTTCGATCCATATTTTTCTTCTATACGTGAGGAGCTCATTCTTATTTTGCTCACGTGACTTTATCTCGGCGGTGTGAGATTCATGCATGTGCTCAATGTGTTCTCTCAATTTTGTCTTTGCATCGGCATTCTCATTTCGCCGGACCAACAACTTGTTGAACAATGTTTAAAATATCTAGCTTGTTCCACACGCATTGTTTCTTCATTGTTGCAACCACTCCGGATTCGACTATTATGCCTCTCAAGTCGGCGATCGGGTTGGCATCTCTGTTATCGATCTCATGTCCATGAGGCTGGTGCCTCTCCATCCGTTCAATTTCGGCAAATAATGCTTTGAACACCTCCCAAACTTCAGTTGTTCCCTCTTATTACGGTGGCGGCCAAGCAACGTCAAAATCATAGTCGGTGGAGCGATGGTGGCGATGGGATGACGAGGATGCAGTGTAGGCGCTCGCGATCTCTTTCGACTCTTCGGGGAGGTTGGGACCTCCGGAGAGAAGGAAATGATTCTACAAAGGGATCATCACGAGCAAGCTGGAATTTGTTCAATGATGAGTGGTGCTCGTGAAGTTCCTTCGCGATGGACTCTGTTTGGTGGGAGTTTGTTGTGAGTTGACCCGGTTCTTGAGCCTCGTTGTCTCAACAACCGTTGGTCTGTTGGTTTTCCACGTGAGTTGGTAGTCCTCGGCCTTATCGGAAGCGTCGTCGGACGATGATGAGATTTTCATGGGTGGCTCATCATCAAAGTTGTAAGTTTGATGAGTAGACTTGAGGTCATACTTACTCGTGGTTGGAACATCCTCGGTGAGTCTTTTGGATCGATCGCGGGATGACTCGGCTTCATCGTCTCCTTACGATCCCGAGAAAGGTTACATCGGGGTTATCTTGGGAATTGTGAAGTGCCTTTGATCTCCTTTTACGATGGATCAATGATAGCGGGAGGGATGTTCGTACTTGACTTCTTTATCTCGGGAAGTCTCAACCTCCGTTGGCCTTCATTACCTCTGCGGTCTCAAGCTGCGGCGAGGCACTGGACATCGCTTTCGGCCGGTGTCGGTTTGTCTTAGGGTCTTCTGCAGTGGCATCCATTGGAGTCTCAACTCCATGGATTGCACTTTAAATCGCCAGTGTTAACTCCCGGGGTTGTTCCTTCTTGTGCCTCGTTGCATCGGCGGCGTCATTAGCCGGAGAGCGGTTGGCACCTCGGTGAGGCAGTCTCAAGCCCCTATCCCGAGCCTCGTCGATGACAACTTCTTGTGTACTTTGTGTTTGTTCCTTCTCCACTTCGCCTCCTAGATTCATTGTGGAGTCATTTGCGACATCCTCAGGCCTTGCTACGGTGGAGGAGTTTCACCCTCGGTGGCACACCAGGCTGAGTGACTTGGATTGGGGTCACTCGTCTCGGACTCATTTGTTCCCATTGAGTATTGTAGTTGGGGCAAGTGGTAATACACCTTCATTAGGGGTTGGCTCGCCCCAGGGTCCCACTATCCCGGTTCATCGCCGGTTCCTTAGTTCCTTCTTCGAGTGGTGGGAAGTGGTGGCAATATCTTTGCACCACTCCCGTTGGGTACATGTCGGTGTGTTTTGGAGGACTCTTACGGTCCCTCCATCATCCTTTGCTCATGAAGGATTCGGATTCTTCCATTGCTTGCTTTGCATTTGCAACTCTTACGTGCGGCGGCGGAGGTCGAATCCTCATCACTTTACGATAGGGCGTCAAGGTGAGGATGTGTATGTTACGTGGTGCGGTGATAGGGCGGAGATCTTTGGCCTACTCACGTGCCTCTGTGTCTCGGCTTCTTTAGCCCGTTCATTTTCTTTTCGAATTTCTAGTATATTTATGCAATTATCCTCGTCAATGGCTTGCAGCACTGTGTCACCTCAAGAAATCGAAGAGTTCTTCTTCCTCGGCAATGAACTCGGATATTGAACTGCACTCTGGACAGGCTCGGCTTCAATTTTCTCCACTCGTGCGGGACGATTTTGGATGTCACGGATACAAGGAGAGTGCATGATTAAATCGTCTTCATCATCCTCTTTGGCCCTCGTTTCAGGTATTGAAGGTAGCGACTGCGAGGGGCGGAGTCAGCATTGCGGGGCGGTGACTCGCTGCGAGCGAGGAAGCGATTTCTTTTTCTTTCTTTGCGGGCGTGATTTCTAAGCTGCGGGGCGTACCTTCTTCTTTGGTGGAGTGAAGCAGTTTTATCTTGGGGTCAGCTGATTCCCCCTCACTCGTATCAGCTCTCTTAGCGTAGGCTCTCTTCTGTGCGCCAGAGAGGTTTGATCTGAACATCCTCTTGTTTACATGGAACGCCTTTCCATGTCTAAGAGGGACTCCTTTTACCTCCATCAGCCGGCCGATCACCAGACCGTATCCCAGGGATCCTCCAAATGCACCATTCTCCTTGAAGGATTTGTTCCCTACGTGCAGCGAGTCTCTTTGTAGACAAACTCAGCCAGATTCACTTTCTTTTCTTCAATGATCGCGGCCATTCACGATAAATTTCACTTTGGGACGGTGGTCAAAGCTGCCAAATTGATGTCTATGCATTTGGCAACGATGTCCAACAATTTGTGGTAGTCCTCCTTGGCGACCTCTTGTTAGGTTTGTGTAGACTATCTTTTCGGCATAGTCGGTCTTGACTACTTCCTTCCAGCGGACCAAGTCGACATCGGCTTCATTGATATCACGGTGCTCCTTCGCAAACACGGCGGTGTTACGCCAAATCATGGCGGTGATGATGAACTCTTTCCGTGAGCGGAGGATTTGATCCCCTCATCGTGAATCTCGGCATTCACGTAGAAGCGTGCGACCTCTTCCACATAGTTCATCGGAAAGTCCGTCATCGAGAAATGGTTTTAGCTTGATCGTTTCGAGTTTTTCAGCGATCTTCTTTAGGCGTCATCGGACCCCTGTTTGACCATACCCTCGAAATCCCGCATGATGTAGACCGGTGTGGATTTGATTTCTAGCTTGACAAAATCATGAGTGGATGCCATTTTTGAGTATTTCACGAATGAAACTTAGAAAGTGATTTGAAGATTGATAGGGTTTTTAAAGAGTTTTTGCCTTTGCACGAGAGAGAAAGTGAGCAGGTTTTTGGTAATGTGTGGAGAAAGCAGGCGAAAATGGTTTAAGTATGGTTCTGAAAGGGCGTGCGGGTGGTTTTGAAATGTGATCGAAATCAGCGGCTTAGATTTTGCGCCGATTACCATTTAATGTCTCGTATTTAATGCGGACATTTATATCAATCATAAGCTTGGTGTGCAACTTTGCTTTGTACCGTCATAATTATCTTTGGCGTCATTCTTAAAAACATTCCCGGCTTAGTAACAGCATTGCGTTTTTGTCCCTTTGCTCATAAATGGCTCAAACTTATCCTTAGGTGATTTAACTCTTCTTCTCACAGTTCTCTAGTGACTCAATTTGTCTGACTAACTTGAGTACTGATTGTCTTTCGATATGGTGATTCACTTAGGTGATTTGAGAGTTCGGCTCTTTTTCCTTTTCGTGTTTCATTTCTTTTCTTTGAGTCTTACAGTGTCGGCTCGGCTCAATTCCCCCTAACTCATGCTTGAGTTCTTCAAATCTTGACTCACATAATGGTTTTTGAACATGACCGATAGCTGTTTTTATCGGTTGAAATATATTCCAAGTGATGTCCTTCTTTTCAACATGATCTCTTATGAAGTGATATCGACATCGATATGCTTTGTTCTTGAGTGCAACACGGGATTTTGAGTGATTGCAATTGCACTTGTGTTATCACACATGATTGGAATTTCCTTTTCTTCAACTTCATAGTCTCTCATTCTTTCTTTGTCTCATCCATAGGACTTGGGCTGGCAATTTGCCGCTGACTATGTGATGCCTTAATTTGTAGAGGTGGCTATTGAATTTTGCTTTTTGCTAAACCAGGAAGTGCTTTGTTTCCAAGCATTTGACATGTGCGAGGTGCTCTTCTGTCGACTCTACATCCGGCATAGTCAGTCGAATAGCGATTAGCTTGAATCCACCTTCCTTTGGATACCATAAGCCAACTTCTTGGCTTCCTTTCAAATATCTCAAGATTCTCTTGGCTTTGATCATGTGGCTTTCTTTTGGAAGCGATTGAAATCTTGCACATACACCTCGACAAAGGTGATGTCGGCCTACTTGTTGTGAGATAGAGCAATGATCTGTCGGTGCTACGTATCTTGTTTGATCTGAGGCTTGCCATACTGCATCCATATCCATTTTGGTGATGTATTCATTGGTATTTTCGAGAAGACTTCTCTTCCATACCAAATTTCTTCATTAAATCTCACGGTGTATTTAGTCGACTTATGAAGATTCCATCCTTAATTTGTTTCACTTGGAGTCGAGGAAGAATGTCGGCTCTCCCATCATGCTCATTTTGAATTTGCTTTGCATGAGGTTTGAAAATTTATCACCACTGACTCTTTGTTTGTGGATCCAAAAATAATGTCAGCCACATATATTTGAACAAGCAATATACTATTCGCATCTTGTATTAGAAGAGTGTTCTATCCACTTTTCCTTTTGTGAATCCGTTCGGTCAAGAATTGTGACAATGTGTCATACCATACTCACGGGTGCTGTTTGAATCCATATAGAGCTTTCTTGAGTTTGTATACCTTATCGCCAAGAGTCTTACGCTCAAATCCTGGAGGTTGTTCAACATACACTTCTTCTTCCAATAAACCATTAAGCAATGCACTCTTTACATCCATCGATATACAATAAAATTCTTGTGAGCTGCATAGGCAAGAAACATCTTATAGCTTCAATCTTGCTACGAGGGCAAATGTTTCATCAAAATCTATCCCTTCTTCTTGGCAATACCCTTTGCCTACTAATCTTGATTTGTTTCTTACCACAGAACCTTCCTCGTTCATCTTGTTTACGAACACCCATTTAGTGCAATAACATTTTGATGGGTGGGTCTTTGAACTAATTCCCATACTTTATTTCTTTCAAAGCTGATTGACTCTTCTTGCATAGCTTGAATACAATGTGTGTCATCAATGCTTGTGACACGTCTTTAACTCTATTTGTGAGATAAAGCATGTGAACATAGCTTCTTGTTGAGTTCGGATCTTGTTTTGATACCTTCTCTTATATCTCCAATGACTAATTACGGTGGATGGTCTCTCGGCCATCTTACATTAGGTTGGAGTAAGTTAGGCTGGATTGATCGTCTTGCGGCTATGTTGCTTTGATCGACTCTCTCGTCATCACTTAGGCTGCCAGATTTTCGGTTTTTTTAAGACTCGACTATCTCATCTTCATCACGGGTTTACAATTCCGACTTGGCTTGACATAGGGACTCTTACGCATGGTTGGTTGATTGACTTATCGGTGACTCTTCAATGTCTTCTCCATTTACATTTGGCTCATCAAACACCACATGAATGGATTC
Organism: Rehmannia glutinosa; assembly: GCA_016081115.2. NCBI lineage: Eukaryota > Viridiplantae > Streptophyta > Magnoliopsida > Lamiales > Orobanchaceae > Rehmannia > Rehmannia glutinosa. The sequence goes on from JABTTQ020000291.1 coordinate 21,262, forward strand.
CTTTGTAACCATAGTCCTCTTGTTGAGTACTTTGTAGGCTTTGCTTTTCATTTGAGTATCCCAAGAAGATACCTTCATCGACTTTAGCATCAAAAGCCTTCAAATTATCTTTGCCATTGTTATGGATGAAGCATTTACATCCAAATATTCTAAAATATGCAACATTTGGTTTTCTCCTGTCAAAATCTCATAGGGAGTCTTTGTCGTTGTCTATTTATCATGCATCTATTTTGAGTATAGCATGCGAGTGTTTAATCTTGACCCAAAATCTTTTGGGTAACCACCTTGACTAACATGGTCCTTCTTTGCTTTTGCAGGAGAGTTCTATTTCTTCTACGCAGCTCCGTTCTGTTTGTGGAGTCTTCTTTGCCAGACAATTCATGACCAATACCATTTTCTATACAATATTGAGTTATTATACCATTGACAAACTCGGTTCTCTGTCGGATCTTATTTTGATAATGGTTTGGCTCTTCTCATTTTGAATCCTCTTCATCGATTGTGGTAGTTTACGTAGAGTTTCTTTCTTCTTACACATGAATATTGTCCATGTATATCTTGAGTAGTCATCTACTACCACCAAGGTGTATTTCTTCCCACTTATGCTATTTGGTTCATTTGGTCCAAATAGATCCATATGTAGCGGATGCTGATATTCTTGTTGAAGATGGACATGTCTTTTCTTTGAATGATGATTTGATTTGTTTTCCCTTCGACATGCATCACATATACTCTCCTTCTTGTATCTGCGAGTATGGAAGTCCTTCACAAGATTATACGGCAAGCTTGTTAATAGTTTTGAAATTCGGGTGACTCGACTTCTTGTACCCACGATGACTTGATTCGGTGTGCTCTTTGCTAATAGGCGAGTCTTTGGGTGTTGCGGTTGACCAATCCACGACATACATGTTCTTTTATGCGCATCCTTGCAACACAACTTCATTCGATTGATATCCTTGATTTGGCATATACCCATGTTAAATCCAACATTATAACCCTTGTCGCGAGTTGGTGATGCTTGTGAAGTTGAAGTTGAGTCCTTCAACATATGCGACATCGTGATTTTTAATCCATTTTCTTGATGGATCGATGCCTCTTATTTCTCCTGGAGCTTCATTTCCTCCAAATATGACTTTTGCACCTCTGGAGCAGCCACTATCCATGTACCGGGTTCCTTGGTTTTCATTTGTTCCTTGAACACCTGCAAACAAAGGAAATTAAGTTTTAGGTACCCATCTTATGCAGGTCTGAGGAGTTAGTATTGTAAGATGATCCAACCAACCTATAGCCAAATGGTTTGACTCTAAGGGGGTTTCCATCTATCGATTGCCATAATCATAATTAACTTTGGCAAATTGCAGGGATTCTAGGTTCATACAGACTATCTCTTTTGTCGTATGCTGTATATGTGTTTTAGCAATTGCCTTCTTTGGGTAGTTGTGATATCTCGAGTGTAGTGCTAGTGCATATGTGTCTTTGAAGAAAGCTCTTATACCTTTGGAATGGCCTTTCTTGAGTTCTAGGCCTTTGCCATTTTGGCTTATATTCCATAGGTCTTTCTTTGATAGTTCACATTATTCCAATCAAATTGGCTTAGGTATTTTCTACCATTCCTTCATATGTATTTCTTTTATAGAACCACGGGGTTTTTGGTAGCTCTGTTTCTTCTTTCTGAGTATTTCTGTTTGGAGTTCTTTGAGGAACTCGGTGGATTTCTTCTCATTTGTCCTCTCGGCACACTCAGCTATTGTTTTCCTTTTCCTTTATAACCAAGGCCAGTTTGTTTGTAATTGTGCTTTGGGATAAATGTGTGTGCACCATTTGGACTTTTGGATTTTTGAGATACTTCATTGCTAGAAGATCCTTTTTCCAAAATCGCTTTTGGAGCTTGACATAGCACGAGAGGAATTAAATCTAGCTTTGTCTTGTCTCCACATTATGTTTGACTCATAATAAGATCATCGATGATTTAGATGCCTTAGTGAATGAGGCAATCACATTTTTGAGGTCATTTTCCCTCTTTTCTATAGCGGCTATTTGCTATTAGCTTAGCATTTCGGTCTTTAAACTTTCATTCTCATCGGCTATTTGACTTAGAGTACTCGGCTCTTAGTCATTTTGTGAGTTTTAGCTTTTAGTAAATTTGTTTTCCTCATTTAGTAGTGTGTGTGAGGATTTAATGTGTTCAAAATCTTTCATCATTTTGCCTAATAAATCATAAAGATCGAGTGGGTGATGAAGTGTGTGTGTCACGGTCACTATCACTAGAATCTGAGTGTGATGAGTTAGAGTGTACCTCATCTTCTTGGTCGGGTTGGTCTTGTTCCTTGGCCATCAAGCAGGATCATGGCTTCTTCTTGAGTCACTTGAGTAGTCGAAACTTCACTACTCTGCGAATGTTGTGTCTCTTGACTTGGTTGTTTGTGATCTCTGCGGACCAACATTGCCTTTTTCTTTTCTTGTCTTCTTTCTCACGAAAACCTTTCTTTCTTCTTCATTCTGTATTTGTTGACTACATGATATGGGCAATCAATGGCATAGTGACCTGGTTTCCCTCTGGTTCGGCATAGATTTTCAACCTTTTGATCGACTCTTTCCATTCTTGGATTGTCGACCCTTTGATATTGACTTTTTGATGCTCTGTTCTCTTGGTTGGCCTATCTTCCCTTGACTTAGGGAGGTGGAGTGTCTTACGGAGGATTCGCCCTTGCCTCTCTTGTAGTTCTTATTGAAGAACTTGTTAAACCTTTTAACCATCGGGGCTATTTCCTCTTGGTCGATGACTTCTTTGACCTCGGCTCTCTTGCCATCCTTAACAATTAGAAGCGAGTTGTTTTGAGTGCATTTGTCTCTTCAGTCTTTTCTTCTCGGCTCAAATTCGTAGGCTTTGAGATCGAGAATAGCTCATGGTTGGATGTCTTGGATAGGTCCATGGGTGTCTCATGGCCATGACTTTCATATCCCACTCGGTTGGGAGACTTCTTAGAATCTTCATACATATTTTCTTGTGTATATTCTTTTCCAAGTGCGAGATAGCTCATTGGTAATTTACGTGAACCGAGCATCCGGTTGATCCGGGGTCTCTCTGCGATCATTTTGAAATTTTCAAATTTACGTACGGCGTGATAGTTTATTTTCCTTGATTTGCTCACGAGCCTTCACAAATCAATGTTAGCATCTGATTTCTTTAGCCGTTTTGCATGATTTGACTTTATTGAACATGGCTTTGTCAAGGTTTTGTAAAGAATGTCCTTGGCCACATTGTCCAGGTTATGTCTTTTACTGTCATCATTTGTCCATTCGGCTCTTGGTTTTCAACCATGGCGGTGTGGGGCAACATCCTCTTCACCTTGGTGCGGCTCTCTTTACGGATGTGTTCACTTTTAAAATTTGCGGTGGCCCATCCTCTATCACTATCACATCTCATCATGTAATGCTAATAGATGAGCTGCATATGAATTTTCCAACCATCAAATTCTTCAATTGTGAACATAGGGATGCGTGTCAAATTTGCTTCCATGATAATAACTTTTGATGATAAAAGAGTTTTGAAAACTTAAGTACTAAAACAGGACTTTGAAAAAAAAATTGGAGATCTAGTTCGTTAACCGGTCGGAAGGCTCAATGAACCAACGCTCGATACCACTTCTAGGTCCCCGAGGGGTGTGAGTGTAAGGTTTAGAAGGGGGTTGAATAAACCTTACCAACTTTTCGATTTAGTCCTTTTAAATATTGAGTTAATACTTCACGGTTGAGTCCTTGACGGACAACTAAGTTAGTTGATCGTGAGTTAGTTACTCAACGGACTCATTGAGCTATTGATAGAATAACTCGGTTGTTTTGACTAAAAAACTTTCATTGTGATTTGTTTTTTTTGGAAGACTTTACACCCTTAAATTTGGTTTAGTATTGATTTAATACTTGGTTTTAGTACATAGAGATTATCAAGTGGATAGAAAATTTAACTTGGCGGAGTTAAATAAATAAAGTGCGAGGAATTAAAGTCTTTGAAATGTAAATGACACGATAAGTTTTTATAGAGGTTCGAAGATGGGGTAATTCTTCTACTACTCTCTTCTCCAACTCCTGGAGAATCCACTAAGAATTGATCAATATACGAGTGGTAGCAGTCAGGATACAAGTCTTGATCACACGGTTGACTTGATCCTTTGGGACTCGATGCGGAGATGCCTTAGTCACGCGGTTGGCTTCTCGTGCGACTCGGCTTCTTCACCACGAGGTCGGTTTGCCTTGCTATTCTGACCCACTTGCTCAAGCTCTTTGGATTTGATCACGAAGCCCTCCAAAAACTTGAGGCGGTTCGACCTTGAACCTTCCTACAATCCTCAGTGGAATGTAGACCCCTTGAGTCTTCAATAATTTCCTCTTCAGCTGATTGAAGTTATCTTTCCTTCATAGGTGAGTGTTGGATTGATTTTCTTCGTAATGTAGGCTTGAGGATTAATCGTGAATGATTTGAGAATATCTTAGATTACGGTTCAAATGTTTGCTTGAATGTTCGTGGTTCGGGTAACCCTCTCTCGAGTCATTCCTCGGCCTTTTATAGTGATCTTTCAAAAATATGCCCGTTGAAGAGATAGGCTTATTTTTTAAAGTCACTTGTGGTCGTTAGCTTGTCTTGTTGCGATCCTTGGAATTGCCACTTCCTCGTATGAATTGTTCTTGACTTTTGAGTTCGACATGATGCGGTGCTTCCCATTGGTTTATTCCTTTTGCGCTTAGGCGAGCACTTCGAGAAAGGTAGTATGGAGGTATTACTTGTTTAAGTAATTCCCTTGATTTACGTAACGGATCTCTTCGATTATCTCGACTTGTTGCATTTCCTTGCTTTCCCCAGGTGACTTAAGTCGACTTCCAATCGTGGATGACTCTTTGTCACTTCAACTTGAGACTTGGCTATCTTGAGTTGACTTGATTGATACTTTACTCAGTGCATCTCATTTGCTCCTTGATCGAGTTCCGTCTTCTCTTCTTTGCCATACTCATTTGTCTTGCGGCGTGAGTCTTCCTTCTAGTCTCCGGTTGTCTTCTTGCATGTTTAGGCATAGGCGACTTAACTCGGCTTGACCACCTATTTATTACAATGCGGTTTACAACGAAAATGGGGTGCCAACTTCTATTCTAAGTTTTACATGGCATTCATCAAAATCTAAACAATAAATTTCCCAACACTATGGTAATCATCCTTGACTTCTTATCGGTTTGTGTAGACAACCAACCATGACACATTCGGGTTTGGCCACTTCCTTCCATCGCGGCCAAGTTGACATTAGCTTCAAATATCTCGGACACACCTTTCGACGGCTTGACAAGCAGCGCTCGCTAAATCTTGGCCGAGTGATGGTAAACTCCTTCAAGTGAGCAGAGGCGCCTTGATGCCTTCGTCATGAACTTCGGCGTTCACGTAGAATTGGCGACTTCTTCAACATAAGTCATCTAAAACTCCATTGTGAGAAAGGGTTTGATCCGGACTTCTCGATTTTGTCGGCTATCTTCTTCACAAGGGTTTCATTGGAACCTTGTTTGACCATTCCTTCAAAATCACGGTAGAACCGGTGTGGATTTGCTTCCTAGTTTGGTGAAATCATAGGTTGATGCCATTTGGTGATTTTTACCAAGCGAACTTGATGAACTTGCTTTGAAGATTTGGTAGGGTTTGAGAGAAAAATGCCTTCTTTTCTCTGCGGAGAGATGAACGGTTTTAGAGTAGTGTGAGAGAGAAAGCGAACAAAATGGTATGTATGGGTTATGAAAGGGCGTGCTTTCGGTTTTGAAATTTGATCAAGATCAACGGCTCAGTTGCACGCCGATTAGCATTTAATTTATCGCATTTAATGTGGCAGCATTTATATCCAATCATATGCTTTGTCGTGTAGCTTTTGGTATGTACTGTCATTATTCTGACGTCGTCATCCTTAAAAACATTCCGCTTATTAAAAATGAATGCGTTTTTGTCACTTAGCTCATAAATGACTCCACTTACTCCTTAGTGACTCAACTCTTATTCTCTCTATTCATGTAGTGACTGTTTGTCATAACTCGATCTGGTGACTTTCAGGTTGGTGATTCATTTCATTTGATTCACACGTTCTGCTCTATTTTCATCTTTTTTGGTTTCATCTCATCTCTTTGAGTCTTACGAGGTGTTAACTCAGCTCAATTAACCCTAGCTCATGCTTAAGTTTTCAAATCTTGATTCACACAATGGCTTTGTGAATATGTCCTAATGCTTGTTTGTCGGTTGAGATGTATTCAAGGTGATGTCTTTCTTTTCAACATGATCTCTTATGAAATGATATCGACATCAATGTGCTTTGTTCTTGAATGCAACACGGGATTTTGAGTGATTGCAATAGCACTTGTTTATCACACATAATTGGAATCTCTTTTTCTTTAATTTCATAATCTCTCATTTGTTGTCTCATCCATAAGACTTGGACACAACATACGCCGCATGACTATGTACTAAACCCTTGACTATAGATGTGGCTATTGAATAATGCTTCTTGCTAAACCAGGTAACCAATCTGTTTCCAAGTATTTGACATGTACACGAAGTACTCTTTTTGTCAACTCTACATCCGAGCATAGTCGAGTCACGAGTAGCCAATTAGCTTGAATCCACCTTCCTTTGGATACCATAGGCCGACTTCTGGCATCCCTTCAAATATCTTAGGATTCTCTTAGGCTGCGATCATATGGCTTTCTTTTGGAGCGATTGGAATCTTGCACATACACTCTACTACAAAAGTGATGTCTAGCCTACTTGTTGTGAAATAGAGCAATGATCCAATAAGTGCTCGTATCGGTTTGATCCACGGGCTTGCCATCTGCATCCATGTCCATCTTGATTGATGTATTCATTTGTATCTTCACGAGAAGACTTCTCTTCCATACCAAATTTCTTCATTAAATCTCTGGTATACTTTGTCGACTTATGAAGGTTCCATCCTTTTGCATGTTTGACTTGAAGTCCTAGAAAGAATGTCACTCTCCATCATACTCATCTCAAATTTGCCTTGCATGAGGTTTGAGAACATATCACATAGCTCCTTGTTTGTGGATCCAAAAATAATGTCATTCACATATATTTGAACAAGTAGTATACTCTCTCCATCTTCACTCTTTGTAGAGTGTCATGTCCACTTTGCCTTTGGTAAATCCATTATCTGTCGAGAAATTGAGATAATGTATCATACCATGCTCTAGGTGCTGTTTCAATCCATATAGAGCTTTCTTGAGCTTGTGCACATTATCTCCAAGAGTCTTACTGCTCAAATCCTGGAGGTTGCTCAACATAGACTTCTTCTTCCATTAATCCATTTAAGAATGCACTTTTTACATCCATTTGATATACAATGAAGTTCTTGTGCAACATAGGCAAGAAACGTCCTTATTGCTTCTAATCTTGCAACGGGAGCAAATGTTTCATCAAAATCTATTCTTCCTCTTGGCAATACCCTTTAGCTACCCGTCTTGCTTTGTTTCTTACCACAGAACCTTCTTCATTCATCTTGTTTGAAAACTCATTTTGTGCCAATAACATTTTGATGGGTTGGTCTTTGCACCAATTCCCATACTTTGTTCATTTCAAAGCTGATTGACTCTTCTTGTATGGCTTGAATCAATGTGTATCATCCGATTGCTTGGGACACATTTTTATGTTCTGTTTGGGATATAAAACAAGTGAACATTGCTTCTTGTTGAGCTGCGGATCTGGTTCTTACACCATCTCTTACATCTCCAATGACTAGCTACGGTGGATGGTCTCTCGGCCATTTCACATCACGGTTGGAGTAAGTCGGTGGGTTCGATCGTCTTGCGGTTGTGTTGTCTTGAGCGACTCTCTCATCATCACTTATCGCAAATTTTCGATTGTCTTTGACATTGACTATTTCACCTTCATCTTGATTCATTACTCCGACTTGACTTCAACATTGGGACTCTTACGCATAGTTGGCTAATTCGAAACTTATCGGCTAACTTTTCTATGTCTTCTCCATTTACATTGGGTTCATAAAAAACCACATGGATAGACTCTTACGTGACCATAGTCCTCTTGTTCAAAGACTCTATAGGCTTTACTTTGTTGAGTATCCCAAAAGATACATTCATCGACTTTAGCATCAAAAGCCTTTAGATTATCCTCGTCATTGTTGTGGATGAAGCATTTACATCCAAATATTCTAAAGTATGCAACATTTAGCTTTCTCCTATCCAAATCTCATAGGGAGTTTTTGTCGACTATCTATTTATCATGCATCTATTTTGAGTATAGCATGCAATATTGATAGCCAGCCCAAAATCTTTTTGCAATCCAAACCCCGGCTAACGGGGTTCTTGCGGCTTCCTTGAGAGTTCTGTTTCTTCTTTTCGCTTCTCCGTTCTGTTTGTGGAGTCCTTGTGCAGATAATTCATGAGCTATACCATTTTCAATACGATCTTGAGTTATTATTTCATTGACAAACCTCGGTTCTCTATCAGATCTAATCTTAATAATGGTTTGACTCCTCTCATTTTGAACTCTTTTCATCGAGTTGAGGTAACTTCGCAAAGTTTCCTTCTTTTTACACATGAAGAATATCCATGTATATCTTGAATAATCATCCACCACTACTAGAGTGTATTTCTTCCCACTTATGTTAGTGGCTCAACTAGACCAAATAGATCCATATGCAATAGATGCAATATCCTTGTTGAAGATGGACTTGACTTCTCTTTGAATGATGATTTGATCCGCTTTCCCATCGGCATGCATCACAGACACTTTCCTTTTTGTACACTTGAGTACATTAGTCCTTCTACAAGATTACTCCTTGCAAGCATTAATTGTCTTGAAATTCGGATGACTCAGTTTCTTGTGCCACAACCAACTTGATTAATTTGTACTCTTTGCTATGAGACAAGTGCTTGGTATGGCGATCGACCAATCTACCACATACATGTTCTTTTTCTAGATCCTTGCAACACTACTTCATTTTTTGAGTGTCTTTGATTTGGCATACTCCTATATTGAATCCAACATTATAGCCCTTGTCACGAGTTGGTGATGCTTAACAAGTTGAAGTTGAGGCCTTCAACGTATGCAACATCGGTGATTTCTAATCCGTTTTCTTAATGGATCCGAGTGCCTCTTATTTCCCTGGAGCTTCATTTCCTCCAAATATGACTTTTGCGCCTCTAATCTCCTTGAATTTTTTGATTTTTCTTGTTTTCTATCATGTATGCGGAATAGCCACTATCCATGTACCATGTTCCTTGGCACTCAGTTGTTCCTTGAACTTGCAATCAAGAAATCGTTTTTAGGTACCCATACTTGCCTGGGTCCCAAGGGGTTAATCTTGTAAGATGAACCAACCAACCTATAGCCAAATGATTTGACTCTAAGGATTGCCATCTATCGTGCCATAATCATAATTCACTTTGGCAAATTGCTTGGGGCTTTAGGTTCATACAATTGTCTCTTTTGTCTGTATGCTGTGTGGGTGTTTTAGCAATTGCCTTCTTTGGGTAGTTGTGATATCTCTGAGTGTAGAGCTTGGGTGCATATGTGTCTTGATGATAGCTCTGTTGCCTTTGGAATGTCCTTTGTTGAGTTCTAGGTCTTTGCCATTTTGGCATGTATTCCATAGGTCTTGGCTAATATTTCACATTATTCAATCAGCTTGGCTTGGGTAACTTCTACCATTCTCATCATATGTGTTCCTTTGATAGAACTTATGGGGCTTACGGTAGCTCCGTTTATTCTTCACATAGTACTTTCTACTTGGAGTTTGCTTGGATTTCTTCTCGATTGTCCTCTCGGCATACTCAATTGGTTGTTTTCCTTTTCCTTTATATCCAAGGCCAGTTTGTTTGTGATTGTGCTTTGGAATGAATGTTTGTGCAATATTTTGTGTCTTGGATTTTTGAGATGCTTCATTACTTGAAGATCCTTTTTCCAAGATCTCTCTTGGAGTTTGACTATGCATAAAGAATTGAATCTATGCATGTCTTGTCTCCACATTCTTTTTGGCTCATGATAAGGTCATCCAATGATTTAGATGCCTTTGTGAATGAAGCAATCATATTTTGAGATCATTTTCTCTCTTTTCTATAGCGATTATCTCTGCTACTAGTTTAACATTCTCGGCCTTGACTCTTTGTTATCATCGGCTATGTGACTTAGAGTACTCGGCTCCTTAGTCATTTGTGAGTTTTGGCTTTTAGATTTGTTTTCCTCATTTAATAGTGAGTGTGAGGATTTAATGTGCTCAAAGTCTTTCATCATTTTGCCTAATGAATCATAAATATCAGTGGGTGATGAAGTGTGTGTGTCACAATCACTATCACTAGAATCGAATGAGATGAGTTAGAGTGTACCTCATCTTCTTGGTGAGGTTGATCTTGTTCTTTAGCCATTAGGCAGTTAAGGTTTCTTCTTGAGTCACTTGAGTAGTCAACATCACTACTCTCTCGAGTCTGCTACTTCTTTTGACTTGTTTGCATCAGCGATCTTAGTAGCCAACATTGCTCTCTTCTTTTCTTGTCTTCTTTCTCTCGAAGACTCTTCTTTATTCTTCATTCCTGTATTTATTGACTACGGGATATGGGCCGATCAATAGCAAAGTGTCTGGTTATCTGCAATAATTCCATCACGGGTTTTCAACTTTTTGATCACTCTCTCATTTCTTGGGTTGTCGGGCCTTTGATATTCGACCTTTTGGTACTCGGCTCTCTTTGGTGGCCTATCTTCCCTTGACTTGGAGAGAGTTGAATGCCTTACGGAGGATTCACCTTTGTTTCTTTTGTAGTTCTTCTTGAAGGACTTGTTGAATCTTTTAACCATCAAGGCAATTTCCTCCGGTCTATGATTTCTTTGGTCTCGGCTCAAACTCCTAAGCCTTGAGGTATGAGTAGTTCATGATTGGAGGTTTTTGGTCCATCAACTATCTCCTCTTGATCTTCTTTCCGGCTCAAACTCATAAGCTTTGAGGTACATAATAGTATTCTTTCATGATTGGAGGTTTTTGATAAGGTTCGAGTGAATCTAGAGCCATGGTCTTCATTTCCCCTCAAGCATTTTAAAGTTTTCAAGTATCTTCATGCATATTTCCTTGATTGTATTCTTTCCCAAGTCTTAAGAGCTCATTGGTAATTTAATTTATCTAGCATCCGGATGGTCCATCGTCGTTTGCAAGATTTGCTTTTTAAATGGTTTTTCAAATTTTTGAACAAAGTATAATTTGTTTTCCTTGATTTGTCGGATTGTATTCACAAATTTGTCCATTTAGCTCTTGGTTTTTCAACCATAGTTGGTCTAGAAGAATGACCTCTTCTCCTTCAACTACAGCAACTCTCCTTGCCGATGTGTTTTACCTTCATTATTTGCAATGGCCCATCCTCTATCACTATCCACATCTCATCATGTAAAGGCGATAGATGTGCTCGCATACGTATTTTCCAAGTCATCAAATTCTTCAATGGTGAACACGGGAATGCGTTTCAAATTTGCTTCCATGATAATAACTTTGTTGCTTTAAAAATGGCTTTTTAAATAACAAGTGTTAAAAAAACTTCTTTGAAAGATTGGAGATCTAGTTTAGTAACTAGTGCGGAAGGCTCAATGAACCAACCACTCACGATACCACTTGTAGGTCCCAAGGGGTGTGAGTAAGGTTTAGAAGGGGAGTTGAATAAACCTTTACCAACTTTTCAAATTTAGTCCTTTTAAATAAGTTTAGAGTTAATTTCACTGTTATGTCCTTGATGGACAACTAAGTTAGTTAACCAAATGAGTTAGCCACTCACAGACTCAAGAAATTTGTTGATAGAATAACTCATTTGTTTAGTCTAAACTTAACTTGTTTGTGATGAAATTTTCAGCGGAAGACTTAACACCCTTGAATTTGGTTTATGTTTGTTTTAACACTTGGTTTTAGCTCTTTGTTAATTATCGGTTGGATAGAAAATTATCGTGAGATATAAAATGATATTCGAGAAATTAAATCTTCAAATGTAAATGACACAATATCTTTTATAGAGGTTCGAAGATGGGGTAATTCTTCTAATCCTCTCTTCTCCAACTCCTGGAGGAATCCACTAAGTATTAATCAGTACAAAGTGGTTATCGGTCCAATAACAAGTCTTGATCACTTAGCGACTTGATTGTTTGGGACTTAGTTTGGAGATGCCTTGGTCACACGGTGGCTTCTCGTCAGGCTCATCTTCTTCCGGGGCGGGTGCCTTGCTACTTCTTGACTCATTTGCTCAAGCTTCTTGGATTTGATCACGAAGCCCTCCAATAACTTGAGACTGGTTCGACCTTGAACCTTTCTACAATCCTCCTTGGAATGTAGACCCTTTTTGATTCTTCAAAAGTTTCCTCTTCAACAGTTAGAAGTTGTCTTTCCTTCACAGCTTGGTGTTGGATTGATTTCCTTCGAATTTTAGGCATGGGGATTTGGTTGAATAACTTGAGAATATTTTGCGGGTTATAGTTCAAATAATAGCTTGAGTGTTCGTGGTTCAGGTCATCAAGGTAACCTTTTCTCAAAGTGATTCCTCGGCCTTTTATAGTGAACTTTTAAAAATACCCGTTGAAGAGATAGGCTGATTTTAAAACTCAATTGTGTTCGTTGTCTTGTCTTGTTGCGATCCTTGATATTGACATTTCCTCGTATTAAATGAGCATTGACTTTTGAGTCGACACAAGGTGCGATGCTTCCCATTGGTTTATTCCTTTTCCACGGGGTGAGCACTTTAAGACATGGCGGCATGGAAGTATTACTTGTTTATGTAATATTCTTGACTTACGTATGCGATGATTCTTTTCGATTAACTCCTCTTTGCGGTGCCTTTTCCCAGGTGACTTTAGTCTGCTCAATGATTGAATGACTCATCTGTCACTTCAACTTGACAGCTTCTTAAGTTGACTTGGTGACACTTCACATTTGTATCTTAGATGATACTCCTTGATCGTGTTCTTGACTTCTCCTCCTTGCCATACTCAATTTGTTCCAAGCGAAGTCTTCATTTTAGTCTTGATTGACTTCTTGTATTTCCAAGCATAGGCGACTTGACTCAAAGCTAGTACAACCCTATCTATTACAATACAAATTACAAGAAAAATGGGGTGCCAACTTTCTAGTCTAAGTTTTACATGGCATTCATCAAAATCTAATAAATAAATTTCCTAACAGGCTTGCTTTAACCCATAAATGGATCTAAGCACTTTGCAGACTTTCTGCTCTTGACCTTCGGCTACAAAACCCTGTGGTTCGAATCCATTTCTTGGTTCATAGCTTCAAGCCACCTCGCTAGATCGAATCCTCCATCACTTGTCGAAAAGACAATAGATCATTGTCTACCCCATCAAAGACTGCAACATTTGCCTCTTCGATTTGACGATAGCGGATTGGTGGTCTAATCACCCTCCCACTGCGTCGAGGTGTCATGACATTCTGATCAGGTATAGTGGTATTTTTAGTGATTTCACCAACAACTCTTGTTGGTTGTGGTCTGATCTCATCAGAAAGTAACTCCTCGAGTACAACTTTACTTCGAGGTCGGAAGTTTTCTATATAATCGTTCTCAAGAAAGATAGCATTAGTCAAAACTATTACTTTCTTTTCTTGCGGATCATAAAACAAACCCCTCTTGTTCCTTTGGGATATCCAACGACAGATACACTTACGACGTGGATGCAACTTTCGAGTCTTTCCTTTCAACACATGTCTTTGGGCACCCCATATGCGAAAGTGGCGTAAACTAACTTTACTCCCATTTCAAAACTCTAGTGGTGTCTTTTGGATTGACTTAGACGAAACTACATTCAAAATGTAAACCGCCATTTGCAATGCATACCCCCAAAATGAATCAGCGAGTGTCGCGTAGCTCATCATCGACCTAACCATATCAAGCAACGTTCGGTTTTCCTTTCGGCGACACCATTTTCTTTGAGGGTGCAGTCTTTGTGAGTTGGTACAAAATACCATGCTCAGCAAATAATCTTTGAACTCGTATCGACATACTCGCCCCTCGATCGGATCGAAGGCACTTCAAAGATTTTCTACTGTTTTTCACTTCCGCATGAAATTCCTTGAACTTTTCAAAAGTCTTGGATTTTCTATGCTTGAGATAAACATATCAAACCTCGAGTAATCATCAATAAAAGTGACGAAGTACTCAAAGCCACCTCTAGCTTGTGTGGTCATGGGACCACAAACATCACTTTGCACAAGCTCTAGTAGTTCTTGGGCTCTGTGCCCTTTGCGAGAGAAAGATCTCTTAGGCATTTTTCCTTCTAGACAAGATTCACAAACGGGAAGAGTGCCAACTTTTAGCTCTCTCAAAGGACCATCCTTTGCAAGCCTATTTATCCTTTCTAGTTAAATATGCCCTAACCTTAGATGCCAAAGATATGTTTCATTATCTTGAGAAACCTTTTGCCTTTTTGGTTTAGGATGTTCTACTTTAAACATTTCGGCATTTAGCGGTGGTTGTTCATTAGGCTTAATTAAATAGAGTTCGTTTTCAAATTTTGCATTACAAATATCACTTCCATTTTAGAAATAATAATCGAATTATCATTAAAAGATAGTGAAAATAAATGTTCATGCAAATTTGAAACATAAATCAAATTTCTATAGAAACCAGGAATATAATAAATATCGTTTAAAATCAATATTTTATCTCTAATATTAAACTTAATTACTCCCACTGCTTTTGCCGAAACGACTGCACCATTGCCAACTCGCATTGTGAAAGACTCATCGACAAGCTCTTCATAAGAGCTAAGCATTTGTAAGGAAGAACAAACATGATTAGTAGCTCGAGTCAACTACCCAAGTAGAAGAATCTTTGACTACCAAACAACTTTCAAGAACAAGTAAATCATTTTCGTTTCTTGTTTTTCCATTACTTTGAAGAGAAACTTGGGACAATCTCTCTTGTCCCTCTTCACCATGATGGAAACAATTTCCCTTTTGTTTAGAGGAACATTGCTTCTTGCCTTTGAGATTTTCACATACGAGTGCAATATTAATGTTACTATTCCACTTGTTACAATTTTCTCCGAGTTAATGAATTATTCAACATTCAAGCATAGGACAAGACATCATTGCTGAAAATTAAATAAAGCGACATAAATAAGCGACGAACATCATAGAGCATTCAATTTAGGAATCATAAACATGATGCATGAAAGCGATAAAGTTTATCCTACCAATTCCGAGGTAATTTAATCTCACATTTGAAAAGCCGCCGTAGGGTAGATCAAATCCAATGACGATTAAATCGAGACCATCTCAGATTAATAATTGAATAATCAAGACATCTCATATCTTCATTTATTTATTAATCACCTTTTTAATTTAGCCTAGATACATCCAAACTATTTGATTGTATCCTTATGAGTGTTACCCATTATTTCGGATTTTAAAAATTAACTCAAAATCGCGTAAGTAGGGTAGGAAAATTAAGAGTTAAATTTTAAATTCCTATCCTTTCGGAGATTAAGCATTGATTATTGATTTAAGTGAAAACCATCCGTAGGGGGTCGAATCTGAGCGTCGCGAGGCGTCACTTAAATCTCACAGTGCTTTCATCAATAATGGAGGTCATAGGATTTATTGTCATGAATCCTTCTCCCACTCATTATTTTATAATAAATATTCCCTAAACATTTAAGTTATAAAACATCTTATGTTTTTAATAAGTCAAGTCCAATCCTATTGGTTTTTTTGATTAAAATTCTCTAATTTAAAAATCTAGCTCTTAGAAATCAAATATAATTTTAATCAATTTTAGAAACCCCTAAACTATCAAAATAATTAAGGGAATAGGGATAAAACGGAAAAATTTCATGAAAGAACAAAGGAAACGATGCGCCTACTGAAAATGAGACTACCCGAGCTGCCCCAGGGACTACCTTTCATTGCCAGAAGGCTGTCCGGGACTGCCGAAAGCGCCCTGATGCCCGCACGGACTACCCATGGCCGCTGCTCGGGCGCATTCCCGAGCACTGACGTGAATCCGACTTAAATTTCTAAAACATGTAATTTGGAGATTTTTTCATAAAAACCGGATTCTTTTTTTTTTCACAAAATTAATTCCAAACAATTATCCCAATTTTAAAATCATATAAACACTTTTATACAAAATTTAAAAATTTATATAAAACACTTTTATACAAAATTTTAAAAATTATATAAAACACTTTTATAACAATTTTAAAATACATATAAAACATTTTTACATCAATGTCCATCCATCTCATAGATCTATCATAACAATTAAACAATTCAATTATAATGATGCATGACATGCTTGGGAGTGGGTTCCATGAATGACATATCAATATGCATGGCACATATATCACATATACATCACATAAATATTAATCCGCGAAATAAAAATATGACGATCGATATCTTAAATAAAAAGACGCTTAGGCATCCATATATCAAAACATGCAAGATCAAATCCTAAACTCACTCCAAAATAAATTTAATAAAGTAGATCTAGTTCTTATATGAAAAACTAAATGGCTCTGATACCATTTGTTGGAAATTATTCGGGTCCCAGATCTAATCTGGGCCAAATAAGATCCGACTTTTCAATCAAATTGAACGGAAGCAGAAGCGAGGATTTTAAAAATCGAGTTTTAGATATAAGAACACAAGATCATACTTATTAAATTTATTCAAACTAAAGGAAGAAAAGAAAATTTACCTCCTTCGACGATTTTCTTGTTCTTTGCCTTTTATCTGTCAATCCTTCAAATCCCCGAAGCTCGTAGACACCACGATCTTCCAATTTGATCCTCCCTATCAACGGCAGTGTGTGGGCACCCAAATAATAATTCTAAGTTCCTAACTTTTATTTTCCTACGATGTTCTCAACTCATGAGATCGTAGGATTGAGCTAACTGGATAGGAGGAATTGAACTAAGGCTTAATCAAATTAACCACGAACCCACTTAAACAAACCCAACAATCAGCGATTAACTAAGTAGTTGTGTTGGCCGAAAGGTTGATCTCCATCAATAAGACTTAGCCAAAAATTGATTTAAAATTTGATTGGCAAAAACATATTACAAAAAGAAAAACAATGACTTGGCCAAAAGTCAAATTTGCAAAAACTAGCTTTGCAATTGTTGAAGCCTGGGTTGCCGAAAATTGTTCTCAATTGGAAAAGTGGTGGACGAAATTTTGATTTTAATTTCTTCTGCCAAGAATATCTTTTTCAATATTGTGGAGGTGAGCGGCAACCAATCATCCTAATTGATGCTAGGGAGGGCCGAAAATCTCATACTCAAATATAATGATGTGGTCCTTTTTATAAGCGTTGTCAATCAATTTACTCCAACTCGGTTTCGAGGTTTCTAATCAGAATTCATAATTCTTGATAAACTCAAACTCTAATTGATAATATTCAATATAATTATCAATTAATTAATTATATTAATATCATAAATATCTTATATTTATTTAATCTAAATACGATTCAAAAGCGTAGAATATCATATATTCCCGGAATCAACTGATATTAATATATTAGCCCAAATATTTTGGAAAACTCTTTTCCATAAACCCTTAGGAAGGCTGGAAATATTATTTCTAACTCGTTTACTCTAGGAAGGCGAACCAGGTGACCATGGACCTATAATTATAAGCTCAATAAATCGAATAAATAATTAACTCTTTAATTAATTTATTCGGCCAATTAGTTCGATATTACTCCACTATAAATTCGAATTTCACTCTTATAATCATAGAATATCTTACTCTACGAATTGAGCTTGAGTCCACTAATATAATCATTACATATAGATTAATCCTCCATAGACAATTCGTAATTGAAGCTAGGTAGTATTCGTTAAACCTCTTCAATTACCTCTTATCTAATTTATCATTAATTCACTAGAGAATAGTTAATTTATAATCAGATTATAAATTAGAGATCTCAAACCATTTAGTTCCAGAATTAACAAATGAGAGAATCGTCTTTCTACTTCTCGCATGAAGGAATGGATTCCATATCTTTGAATTTATATTCTCGGTTATTTATTCAAATGTGAATCTAAAATGAAGGTGTTGGGAATGTCGTAGGACAAACTTAAACGAGCAAATTAAGAATCAAATAGAAATAAACAGAGTCTATTATCACTCAGGATTAAGATTTATCCATATATGATCATCTAGTGATTTAAATTGAATTTTCATTTCTACAACGGAATTTGTATGGAAAATTCAAATTAAAATCCAAGTCCTATATGATCAAATCATATATAAATGCCCCCACTAAAATGTCTCCACATCGACGGTCCGGATAAATCATTCAAAATATTCTTGGCCACATTAATGATGTTTTAATTAAAGATCTCATACTTTAATTAATTTCATCATAGACTTAATTTTAGTTTATTATCCATAATCTTAATCCTTTTGTATATAACTCTTATATACTAAGATTATGGTTACAATAAATAAACTAGGGATTTTCATGATGTTCAAGAAAATACATACAATATGCAAAAGAGTTCGAATATAAATGTCGCATTTATTAATAATCAAAAAACAATTCACAATTGCTTCAAGAGCACTATCCCTAACAAAGAGGATTATGGTAAACTGCTATTTCTTATATACGTGAAATACTGTTGAAATTTGCGGCATGGCATTATCGGTTCGTGAGCTTTGTTATTGTCATAAGCTATAAGATGGAGGTATTTAGGTAGTAATTTTGCTATAGGTTTTTCAAGTGATTTATACTCAAAAACTAGAAGTTAATCATTTGTGACTGGGAGCCTATGCTGCAGTTTCTCATCACCAGTATTATTTTTCATATGTTCTGCAGATGCCGTGAAGTCCACGATCGGAGGGCAGATATTATTCCTCAGTGGTCAAGTTGATGACCTAACCATCCAAATATATGAAAAAGAAGCTAAGGAAAAAAGTAAGGACAGTTGGTGAGTGCTTCTTTGCATGTAGAGATTTTTTATTTGAGCTTGATCCTTGTCTGTTATTATAGGCATTTAGATAGAAACATTGCTTATTGTCAAGCGAAGTTATGTATATAGGGAATCCTATATTAAAGTTGAAATATTAGTCGTCATTTTCTAGTACATTCTTTTGTTCATGATCCGATCCTTCTCAGAATTACTTTTACAATGAATAAGTTTTGTGATATAATAACAGTGATTGACTGCATATATGGGGATACCATCAGGAAGGTTGCATATTATTCACTCTTTTATTCTAGAGGATAACTGCTAGTTCTAGTTAGTATCAGATACATATTTTTTGATCTACAAGTCTGTTTACATCTTCTCTCAAGTGATGAAAACTTCCCCATTTCTTGGGGTGCTAGATGTGGGTATGGTTGTGATACGGGCTAGATTTGCCATATTAAATAGGATCATTTGGGAGGTGTGCAGCCCAAAATGAATAATTAACCTAAGCTCATGTGTTAGCTAGGGTTTTAGCCTGGCTTGGTAAACACGCAACCCTAATTGCCAACCTATAAATAGCTCACAAAAAGGGTGCCTCAGGTTAGAATTACAATACACACATTTGATATAATGTTCTATTTTACATATATTCTCTCTCTAGAGCGATCCTGCCTTGAGCGTTGGAGAGGGTACGCGAAAAAACCCCCCAGCCCCCTTCTCACTGTTGTTTTGAACGCATCAAGGCGGAACGAACATTGGAGATTGGGTGTTCTCAGTGGGGTAAATTTCTAGCCCCAACAGGTTGTCAAGTGTCGGTGACGCGTAGAACTCTTGTATTCAAACATGTCTCTCACTTGGACATAGTGTTGTTGTAGTCCCCTCGCTTTACTTTACTTCAGTCTTTTGGTATTTATTTGATATTGTAATTGAATTTATGTGACTTCCAATTTTAAACATAGGCAAAACTTTGGGTGTCATTTATTTGTTGCTTTTTTTTAACCTCTGATGATTGATTGATCTCCGTTGTCAATCTATTTTCAGTTTAACCTCAGTAATTGTCCTGGATAAATTGCTTTTTCTAGCTTTAACAATATTGGCTTCCCTATTTATGTTTTTGTTCAAAATTAGGTACATGGCTTATATCATGGATATAAATATATTAATTTGTAGTGTACTCAACAATCGAGATACAATGAGTGCAGCTATTATATTGTGAAATTTATGTGGGAGATATGCACTCAAATGCCCGATGTTGATTCTTTAGATAAGATACGTGAAAAATAATATATAGTAACTTACTAAAGTACTTTTAATTATAAATTTCTAATTTCTTTAATAGAACTCGTTTGGAGATGAATCATACTCCCATGAGACGAGATTCACAAAATATAGGCGCAATATTTTATTGAAGATTGCATGTAAATTCTTGATTTGTTGGTTTTTTCCTTAAAATTTGTTTTCTTTAAATGCTTATAGTTATATCTTTTATCTCCTTTAGTTGTAAGTTTTTGGATTTTTTTTATATTGTTTTGGAATATTTGATTTCAGGGTTGGATACATTTGTGATAAGTGTGGTTCTTGCAGTTGATGGCGATAAGGAGGAGATTGTGTAGTGGTGGTTTTAAGCTAATCAATTTGTATGTGGGTTGGGTTTTTATTGAGCGGATTGGCGAATATGAGCTTTTCAACATGTTTTCGACTTCTTTGGATAATATTTGAAAATGGGTTATTTATTGAATGGATTTTGAAAAGAAATTTTATTAATCGATACCAAACGATTACAACTCAACTAGAAAAGAACCAAACTCATTTTACAACTACAATCTTAAAGAGCACTAAACTCTTCAACACCTAATTTATCAACCAAGTGTGTTGTTACCAAAAGAACACTCAATAAGTAATTCTTGTCTTGGATGATTTTGATCAATCTTAATTACACCTCAAATGAATGTATACAACTTTACAAGTGCAAGTGTAATCAAGAAAGAAAGCCTAATAAACAAGATGTTAAAGTGCAAGTGTTTAGGCTATTACAACAATAGTATGAAAATGAGAGCTCGAGAAGTTTGCTGAAATTTTCTTATTGTATTGTAGAATTGTGTGTTGTGTTTGATCCTTCAAATTCTTCTACTATTTATAGATAAGCTTCAATATTTGATCTTTAACATAGGCTCCTCCTAGTTAAATTTTGTCTGCAAAAGAAGGATCAAAAGATGTACGAAATTGGTTGAGAATTACTAAAGTAAATTTTGTAGATAAATGTTGTTGCAACGGGTAGAATTTGCTGTCAAATATCCTACAGCAACCGATCATTGTTCATAGCGACCGGTCGTTGTACCATTGTGACCGGTTCTATGGATAGTTACCGTTCACTATTTAAACAGAGAAGAATAGTCAATTTCTACAAATTTTTAGGTATCAGTGGTCATGCATAGCGACCGGTCGCTATGACCTTTGAAAAGTCTATGTTTTTTCAAACAATTTGAAAAATTCACAAGTACAAGTCGTCCTTGATAGCAACCGGTCGCCCTCTTCACATGGACTTCTATGTTTTTCGAAAACTTTGAAAATCTTTCAAGTACCGGCTGCCCTCTAATAGCGACCAGTCGCCATTAATATAGAGAATTTGTCCGAATTTGATAAAAATGAACCTGAATTTGTCTAATTTGATAAAAATAAGGTTCAAGTAATATTTCATAAACTTAAGATAAAGTGTACTTGAAAACCTGAAGTATTTTGACAACGATTAAAAATATTGTTTTGGTTCAAAAAATCAAATATGTGAAATCATCAAAATAAAAAATAACTTTGTTCTAACAAACTCCCAATTTTATGATTTCAACCAAAAACAATTTTTTAGAGCGAGATTTTAAAGAAATAAGTTTTCTAGTCAAAAGTTCAATCTATCTATTGTAATCAACACTTCTCAAAGCAATAATCATAAGTGATTATAAGATATAAAGAAGCCAAGGAGCAAGAAATTTCAAAAGGTTTTTTAAAGGTCCCCCAATCGACATGCCAAGTAAACAATATGCATTTAGGCCAAGAATCATATAAAAGCTCAAAAATTCAAAGCTTTTTCAAGCTTAGCTTTTCAAATAACTCAAAAGCTAAAAAGCTTAAAAGCTCCTCTTATCAATGTTGATCAAATATCATAAGAGAAAAACACAATACTCAACATATTCATAATAAGCAATAACTATTAACTTATAGGTTATACCAATAAGCTATTTACCAAACTCCAACAAGCTTATACCATTTTGAGCCTATTAGCTCAATCAATTTAACCTTTGAGCTCAATGTAGCTTACTGCTCATGCATTCTTTCTCCCCCTTTGAAATCATCAAAAAGAACGTTAGCAAGAAAGGATATATAAATATCAAAGAAGCACAAAAAACACATGCAATATCCATAAGAAATGTAAGAATCATTATATGAGTTCAAAAGTTCTAAGGAAAAAGACATAAAAATAAAAGTCGAATAAGACCTTATCTGAGGAGAAACAAGCGGTGGGTAGGAGATCTTTGATGAATTTATTGAGTTTTCCAACTGATTTTTGAGCTTGCTATTTTCTTCTTTAAGCTACTCATAACCCCTTTGAAGCTCATCATAGTCCTCTTGATATCTTTCGTTAAGTTCGCCAAGTTTTTCATCAAAACCATAAGGACTCTCATTTCCACCTTGACATCAGTGCCGGTATTATCCTCCGAAGCACTGTGAGACCCTCTCGCTGCCAAATTTTCAGCCTCAATATTATCAAAATATCATCCGAAACTTGGGAAGTAGAGGCTCTAGCACAACTTTTTGCCGTCTTTGTAGGATGTCTTTGCATATTCCTACGCATCTGAAGCATTTGTTGAATATTATCATTGTCAAAATCATTACCAATGACATCGGGGTTAAGCTTGGCTGGTGGAAGACCGGATTGAAGAAGTAGTTTACAAATCAAATTACCCAAAGCAAATTGTTTGGAGCCCTAAGTAACTGCGTCTATCAAGCATTGAATGAAGATAGCTCAATAATTAACCAATTCACCCTTTTTGAGTTTGTATGTCAAAAAATAATCCATATTACTAGGCAATTTGATGGACTTCTCACAAACATAATACGAAATAATAAGACAAATAATTCGAATTTCATCTATCATTGATTGTGTTGTAAATTCCGACTTAACACTTAGAAAAGTTTTCACTTCCTCCAACGGTACTCCCAATTTCCCATCATCCCATTGAATGTAAGCAACATAATCCATACCACCCTGATGCACATCAAGCATTCTACAAATCTCATTAAGGGTCTAACGAAAGTGACGCCCTTTCAAAAATGAATTCAAAGCTACTGGCTTATGATCATTATCAAACTCAATCCCATATTTGCATAGAAATATTTAATCATCTCATTTCTATACATAATAAACGGGTGATCCCACAAGTTCATCCAACCTTGAATAACTAAAAATTCACAAATAGAAGAAAATTCATCCGAAAACGTCCTAAAACGGCAAATCTTAGTAAGACCAATTTGCTTATTCAAAAACATTAAATCATCATAGAAATTTTCGGCATACTTGTGAATAAATCAGGACGAATTTGAACCACTCGGAGCAAGAGATAAAAGGGATTTCTTACTTTTAGACCATTTGACATTATCCTCTGTAATAGATGCTCAGAGATTTGCAATTTAAGCCCGAGAAGGTTGGGGATTAGCATTATTCCGAGTTGGCCTTGAGCCATTTCTCATTGGGTAGCATGAATTCTGCATTGTTCCGCCGCAAATTGGCGATTTGAAGATGAACCCTCTCCAGGTCTCTTTCACTTTTGGGAGGAGATGAACTGGTACAATTCTTTGGGGGTGCCATAGATATGAAATACTCACAAAATTGATGAGATTAGCAACAAGAATTAAGAGATTTCATGAATTATAGAGAGAGATTAAGTTTTGGAGAAGTTTTTTCCAGGTTAGGCTTTTAGGGCGGGGGAGATGACGTAAGATGGAATGCTTTATAAGAAATTTATGCAACTATAGTGACCGGTCGCTATGTATGGGCGACCGATGCCAGGGCATAGCGACCGGTTGCTGTCAATAGCGACCAGTGCCTATTTTCTGAGAAAAATTCTATCTTTGTTTTTAAGTTTTGAAAACTAGATTTTTCACCCTAAAACCTTTTTAATGAAAGTAAAGTGCTCAAAATATAAATATAGAAATTATTCAATGTGCATTATGCCTAAACGAGCTCGAATTGAGTTAAAAGAGTCAACGATTAATGGTTTTGTAAAAACATCCACAAGTTGATCTTGAGATGGAACAAAGCATCAATTTTTCATTTTGAAACGTAATCCCTTAAAAAGTAATATTGAACCTCAATATGTTTGGTTCAATTATGATGAACTAGATTTTGAGAAATGTTAATGGCCGAAGTATTATCACAAAAAATAGGAATATTTTAAAAGATAATTTTGTAATATGCCAAAGTTTGTTTCATCCATAATAATTGTGTATAACAAAAAGCCGCGAAAATATATTCGACTTCGGCCGTTGATAAAGATACACAATTTTTCTTTTTTTGAAAACCTTGAAATGAGAAAAACACCAAAAAATTGACACGCGCCGGATGTACTTTTACGATCATCAATAATTGACACGAGCCGGATGTACTTTTACGATCATCAATGATTCCTGTATAATCCGAGTCACTATAACCTTTTAAAGAGAAATTATCATTTTTCGGATAAAACAAACTACAAGAAATAGTGCCTTTTAAATATCGAAGAATTCTTTTCAAGGCACATAAATGAGATTCTTTTGGATTGCTTTGAAATTGAGCACATAGGCATACGGCATGAAGAATACCGGGTCTACTTGCAGTTAAGTAAAGTAAACTACCAATCATACCTCGGTATTTAGTTTCATCAATCGGTTTACCTTTTTGATATTTGTCGAGTTTGATATTTGTTGACATTGGTGTATGTATGTCCCACGGGGTGATAGTGTAATGTCTAGAAGGGAGGGTTGAATAGACTTTACCAACTTTTCGATTTTAGTCCTTTTAAAGTCAGAGTTTAGTCACACATCAGCTGGGTCCTTGGTGGACAACTTAGTTTGCCTTCCCAGCAGATTTAGCCACTCAACAGACTCGATTGAGCTGTTGAGAAGATAACTCAGCTGATTCAGTTAACTCTTTAGAAATTCTGTAGACTTGGTTTTGCAGCGGAAGACTTCCACCCTTTTATAAAAATACATTTTTCAACACTTGTTTTAAGTTTAGTTATTATCAGTTGACTTAGCAAATATAACAAACAACAATAAACATATGCATGAAATAAAGTGCTGAATATAAATGACACAAAGCAATTTTTATAGTGGTTCGAGATGGGGTAATTCCTCCAATCCATTCTTCTCCAACCCTTGGAGGTCATCCACTAAGTAACGGTGACTTTATTACAAAAGGATGGCAGTCCAAGACAGCCTTGTTCACACAGTTGGCTTCTCCTAGGACTCAGCTTCTTCACAAGACGTTTGTCCTGCTACTTCAACTCCTTTAGACTTTTGGATTTGATCACGTAGCCTTATAACAAGTCCAAAGCTTCTGGTTCGAATTGGAACCTCACTACACTTCCTTCAACCTTAGATATGTAGACCCCTTGTCTTTGAACAAAGATTTCCTCTTCAATAGTTTGAAGTTGTTTTTCCTTCACTGAGTGTGTTGGATCGATTTTCTTCGAGTTTTAGGCTTGAGGATAGTATTGGATGCTTGAGAGTATTTTGCTTTTTGCTCAGATAGCTTGTGTCTACGTAAGTCTTGGTTGTAACCTTCTCTCAATGGATTCCTCAGCCTTTTATAGTGTTTGTTTGAAAAATATATCCGTTGAAGAGATAGATGTGTTTTTCAAACTACATTTTGAGGTTATTAGCTTGTCTTGTCTTGTAGCATTGATGTAGATTGATTCTGATATTAATGCTCATTGCACCTTATCGATTCTCTGCAGGTTTGCAGGAACATCCCATTGGTTCATAGCTTTTTGCACTCTTTCAGCAAAACAACTTTATTGTCTGTAGTCTGACACTTTCCTCTTTCAGCAAACATTTGACTTTGCTTGACAACAGATCTATTCAGCTTTCTTGAGTCCTTATTGTTGCATAACCCCTTAGTCAGTCAACTCCACTTATCTGGGAGTGACTTAGTGTCAGTCTGTTGACTGAGACAGCTTTTCTGTCACTTGACTGAGACTTGTCTTCTCTTCTCGTAGTTGCCACACAACTGATTGTTTATCTTGGTCTCCCGTCGACTCCTGCATTCTTCAACTTTGTTGCTTCCACTCAACTGATAGAACCGTATCTATTACAAGTTGTTTTACAGTAGAATTGGGGTGCCAACTTCCTAATCTAAGTTTGTTATGGTATCATCAAAATCTATTACATAAACTTCCCAACAGTGTAGTTACAGTTCTTTCTTATTCAATTCCAAACTTCTTTAGAAGTTCCTTTGTGTACTTGGATTGTGAGATATAAATTCCTTCTTGACATTGTTTGATTTGAAGTCCAAGGAAGAAGTTAAGTTCACCGATCATACTCATCTCAAATTCACCTCGCATAAGCTTAGAAAATTTCTTGCACAAATATTCATTAGTAGCACCAGGAATAACACCGTCAACATATATTTGAAGTAGAAGACTATCTTAACCTTTTTCAAAACCAAAAAGGATAGTATCAACTTTACCTCTTGTAAATAATTTTCTAAAAGAAAAGAACTTAGTCTATCATACCAAGCTCTGGGTGCTTATTTGAGACCATATAAAGCCTTTTTAAGTTTATAAACATCATTTGGTCTTGAAATTTTTTCAAACCCTGGAGGTTGTTTGATGTAGACTTTTTCATGAATGAAAACCATTTAGAAAAGTGGATTTAACATCCACTTGGTAAAGTTTAAAAAATTTTAAACAATAATAATCAAGTAATGTTGGGAAATTTATATAATAGATTTTGATGATACCATGTAAAACTTAGATTAGGAAGTTGGCACCCCAATTCTGCTGTAAAGTCAACTGTGTAATAGACAGGGTTCTATTAGCTGAGTCGAAGCAACCAAGTTGAAGTTGCAGAAGTTGATTGAAGATCAAAGAGAACTCTATTGTGTGTCAGTTGAGTGTTCCAGTGAAGTATCAGTCAAGTACCGTTAAAGTTGTCTCAGTCAGCAGACTGACAGTTGAGTCACTCCCAGAGAAGTGGAGATGACTGTCTAAGGAGTTAAGCAGCAAAAAGGACTCAAGAAAGCGGAAGAGATTCGTTGTTAAGCAAAGTCAGATGTTTGCTTAAAGAGGAAACCGACAGATTGCAGACAATAAAGTTGTTTTGCTTGAAGAGTGCAAAAAGCAAGGAACCAATGGGATGCTCCTACAAACTGCAGAGATTCAGAAAGTTTATAGAGCATTAATACCAGGATCGTCTACATCAAATCTTTGCAAGATAAGACAAGCCAACGACCTTAAAGTGTAGTTTGAAAAATACACCTATCTCTTCAATGGATACATTTTTCAAACAGACACTATAAAAGGATGGGGAATTCATTTGAGAGAAGGTTACCAAGACTTACGTAGACACAAGCTATCTGAGCAAAAATCATAATACTCTCAAGCATTCCATTAAATCCTCAAGCCTAAACTCGAAGAAAATTGATTCGACACACTCAATAAAGGAAAGACAACTTCAAACTGTTGAAGAGGAAATATTTGTTTACAGACAAGGGGTCTACACATCCAAGTTTGAAGGAAGTGTAGTGAGGTTCCAATTCAAACTAGAAGCTTTGGACTAGTTAGAAGGCTATGTGATCAAATCCAAAAGTCTGAAGGAGTTCAAGTAGTAGGACAACCGTCTTGTGAAGAAGTTGAGTCCAGAAGAAGCCAGTTGTGCGATCAAGGATGTGTCAGACAACCATCCTTTTGTAACAAAGTCACTGTTACTTAGTGAATGACCTCCAGGGGTTAGAGATGAGTAGATTAGAGGAATTACCCCATTCTTGAACCAATATAAAAATTGCTCGGTGTCTTTTACAGTCAGCACTTTAATTCTTGTATATCTTATCTGATGACTGTTATATTTTCTAAGTCAAATAATAATAACTAAGTCTAAAACAAGTGTTCAAAATATATTTTAATCAAAGGGTGAAAGTCTTCCGCGGCAAAACCAAGTCTGTTGTATTTCTAAAACGTTTAACTGATTCAGCTGAATTATCTTATCAACAGCTCAGTCAAGTCTGTTGAGTGGCTAACTCTACTGTCAATATAAAACTAAGTTGTCCACTAAGGACTAAGCTGAATTATTTAGAGTTTCACCACTAATAAGGAGTAATCAAGTGGAGCTCATTATGGTACACCCTAGTGGACCAAGTCAATTTTGACTAGCCTTTGGCTAGCTAAAATAGCACCGAGGATGGTGCAGAGCACCCTCCGAGCCGGAGCCGGGCCCAGGCCCCCGCACGTCGCACATAGTCGCATTGGACGCTTTAAAGGTGCACTTGGCACTCCGCACATACGCATGTGCAGGCTTGTGTACCTTTGGAAGATATGCAACCTGGACCATCGGATTGTGCATGTTGATCAAAAGACACGATCCAACAGTCCAGATCGATCTAGACCAAGTGATGCACCTATTCTGAAAGGGCATTTGAATCTCTATATAAACAGCCCCCTGGATGCTCATTTTACACATCCAAAAATCATAAAAAAATCTGCATTTCAACATATTGTTTCTATCTCTCCTTTCTATATATTTGAAAGTTCTGAATACCTTTTTATTCGCTGTAAGTTTAAGTTTTGTAAGTGATGCTAACTTAAACTTGAAAGTCGTTGTATCTTATAAACGATTGCCTAGAACCATTAGTACTTTGTACGGGGCAATTTCGTCTTGCGGATAGAGAATCCAATTCTCGCCTCGACTTATAATTTAGTCCCGTTATTCTGTCCATTTTTCAAGAAAACCAAACACCGCAAACAACAGACCTACCATTTTATCTACTATACATTTAGATACACAATAATAAAGAATAATTACAAAAACACCTCTCAAAAAAGGGGATATTTTATGTAAATACAATTTTCAGTGGGGTGTTTGTAATACTATAAGAGGATATTTATAATTTTGAAAGATAACTTGAGTTTTTTGTAATTAGAATAAACCTTAGGGGTGTTTTTGTAATTATCCGTCATAATAATAATAGTGAAGAAAAATTATTCTTTAGAATAACATCAAGTACTACCAAAGCCCGACAAGCACAAATTCTTCCAGGCTCACTTTCCCAATATTCAAAACCAGCGACTGCAAGCATAAGTACATTTAAGCTCCATTTCACAATTTCCCACCATGACATAAACAACATACTGGGATATTAAAGGCTTCATAGTATTATTATCTTGAGATTAAACCATAGTTGCTTGAAATATCTGAGCTTTTGTGAGTAACGAATAAAAAGTATCTTTAGTTGGAGCCCTGTTCTGAAAACATCAGGCTTGGAAAAAATAGATAAAAAAGAGGGTTCTCATTCTTTCTCCACTTTCCACCAAAAAGATAAAATGATTCTTCTGTCAAGGTTAAATTGAAGTTGCTTTTAGAAACAAATGAAACAAACATGGCAAGCCAAGTATTGCATGCCGTAATATCAGGATGACACACAAGGAATTACTTAAATATATGTAATAACAAAAGAACCCCTAACATATGGGGTATTTACAAAAAACCCAAAAAACTTTCAAAAACCCTTAGCTTTGATTTTGTCTTGCATTTGCCCCATTCATAAGCAAAAAAATATTTCAAACACCCCTTACAATCTCACAGGATTTCTTGCAACTCTCTTGCAACTATCCCTAAATATATAAACAAAGTAAGTTACCTTGTCATATGTAGCCACATTCTTTGATAATCTTAGGCTTCATTATTGTTTTTGTTGTATATGTGTAGTGTTTCAAAAGTTGCTATCCCACATGGAGAAAATATTATTGGTTTGTTGAGTTTATAATTAAAAACACTTCATAGAACTTGTAAAACTGGGCTAGTGGAAAGATGGGCCTTGCGTACCCAAGAATTGGGCCCAAAACTTGATTTCAGTTCAAATCCACTGATTTGCCCTCCCATGCGTGCGAGATAGATCTTTTTAAGCTCGATTTTACACTTTTATTGGAAATTATATTTTTGTGTTGGCCATAAGTGGTGATTATCTTTACTTTGTCTTACTCCAAAACTGATTATTGGTAATTATTTTTACTTTGTCTTACTCCAAAACTGATTTTGCCCAGTATTCGGCCAATTCCTTTATCTTTAAGCGTTAACTTCCACCAACATTCAAAAATGATATCTGCTCCTGATTTTTAAGGGTTGCACGTTGGGTTTAGTCTATAAATTCATACTTTTCAATGACAGAAAACACTCTCTACTCATTTTTATTATTTTTGTTTTCACTACTGCTGCTTTACTGGGTTTTAAGCTATAAAATTTCATTGTTTCCTAGTTTTATATCAGATGAATCTGTTGTATCCTGTGAGATTGCAGAAATTATCTTATAGGACAATGTTCGGCTATTCACAAACACGCCTCAGATTTTAATTACTCTTCATTGCATCTGTTTTTGTTTTTGATGTACAACATCTGTTCAGTTTTCAGAATTCCACAAAAATTATTCAACAATCTAAAATATTATGGCAACCACGTGTTCTAAAGACATTAACACTCTCTTATTCACGCGAAACCCGATGCAATCAAGCATCGTCTTGATATTCTTTCGGTACCTACTGTCCAGTTATCCAATATGCCAAACCATTCCCAGACATCTCCAAAATCAAAATTTTCGAAGGCCAAAATTACAAGCGATGGCAGGAACGTGTGTTCACTATTCTTGACATCCATGCGATGCGTCTCGCTTTCACTCAATCAAGCTCGAACCTACAATTGATCCAATACACAGAGAATTTTGGACATATGCCAACAAGGTGTGTAGATATACAATCATTAACACACTAACTAATGATCTTTTCGATGTCTATTGTTTGTACAAAGAAGCGAAAAAAATCTAAGAGTCCATAAATCGTAATACAATGCCAAAGATGTTGGAAAATAAAAGTTTGTTATTGGAAACTACTATAAATAGGAGATGACAGGCGATAAATACATCAAACTGCAAATCAATGAGTACCATAAACTATTGAATTATTTGAACGCAGAGATCATTGTTCTGCAGGAGGAATTCATTGCTGACATGTTGATTGAAAAGTTACATGATTCATGGAATGACTACATGCAGCACTCAAGCACAAGCATAAACAATCATCGTTGGCGGATCTAATTACTCACATTACTATTGAGAACACCAACCGAAAGGAGATCGAGGCTGCAAAAGTGAAGGAGATAACATCTAAGGCGAACCTGGTGGGAGGTAAGAACAAAAATAATAAATTTGATCCTAAATCTGGCAAACCTGGTTACAAGCCTAAAGTTAATCACTCTTGTACTTTTCCAGAAAAAGGGTAATTATCATGTTTGTGGAAAGCCAAATCATCATACGACTTGGTGTAGAATTAGAGTGAGAAATGGCAATCCTCCTAAGACAACTACAAATTTGGCCGAAGGAGATGACATTATTGTTGAGGTCATTTCCTAAGTAAATCTTGTGGCCAATGTGTAAAATCGAGTGGTAGACTCTGGGGCTACAAGACATGTTTGTGCAAACAAAGATTATTTTTAGTTCTACAGTCCTGTAGGGGATGGAGAAGAACGTGTTTTATCTTGGTCATTCCTGAACCGCAAGTGTGGCTGGAAAAAGGAAAAGTTGTTCTCAAACTCACATCTGACAAAACTTTGGCTCTCAAAGAAATGCTACATGTACCTAGAATTAGAGCAGACTTGATCTCTTTGGCTTTGTTAGGAAACGCTAGAATGAAAGACTCATTTGAGTCTGGTAAGATTGTAATGACAAAAAATAAGGAGTTTATGGGAAAAGACTACTATAACCATGGTCTCTTTGTACCCAACGTTTTCAATGTGATTAATAAAAATAAATCTTCTTCTGCTTACTTGATTGACAAGCCTAAAGTTAATCACTCTTGTACTTTCCAGAAAAAGGATAATTATCATGTTTGTAGAAAGCCAAATCATCATACGACTCGGTGTAGAATTAGAGTGAGAAATGGAAATCCTCCTAAGACAACTACAAATTTGGCCGAAGGAGATGACATTATTGTTGCGGTCATTTCCCAAGTAAATCTTGTGGCCAATGTGTAAAATCGGGTGGTAGACTCTGGGGCTACAAGACATATTTGTTCAAACAAAGATTATTTTTAGTTCTACAGTCTTGTAGGGGATGGAGAAGAACGTGTTTATCTTAGTCATTCCTGAACCACAAGTGTGACTGGAAAAAGGAAAAGTTGTTCTCAAACTCACATCTGACAAAACTTTGGCTCTCAAAGAAATGCTACATGTACCTAGCATTAGAGCAAACTTGATCTCTTTGGCTTTGTTAGGAAACGCTACAATGAAAGACACATTTAAGTCTGGTAAGATTGTAATGACAAAAAATAATGAGTTTATGGGAAAAGACTACTATAACCATGGTCTCTTTGTACCCAACGTTTTCAATGTGATTAATAAAAATAAATCTTCTTCTGCTTACTTGATTGACAAGCCTAAAGTTAATCACTCTTGTACTTTCCAGAAAAAGGATAATTATCATGTTTGTAGAAAGTCAAATCATCATACGACTCGGTGTAGAATTAGAGTGAGAAATGACAATCCTCCTAAGACAACTACAAATTTGGCCGAAGGAGATGACATTATTGTTGCGGTCATTTCCCAAGAAATCTTGTGGCCAATGTGTAAAATTGGGTGGTAGACTCTGGGGCTACAAGACATATTTGTTCAAACAAAGATTATTTTTAGTTCTACAGTCTTGTAGGGGATGGAGAAGAACATGTTTATCTTAGTCATTCCTGAACCGCAAGTGTGGCTGGAAAAGGAAAAGTTGTTCTCAAACTCACATATGACAAAACTTTGGCTCTCAAAGAAATGCTACATGTACCTAGCATTAGAGCAAACTTGATCTCTTTGGCTTTGTTAGGAAACGCTAGAATGAAAGACTCATTTGAGTCTGGTAAGATTGTAATGACAAAAAATAATGAGTTTATGGGAAAAGACTACTATAACTATGGTCTCTTTGTACCCAACGTTTTCAATGTGATTAATAAAAATAAATCTTCTTCTACTTACTTGATTGACAAGCCTAAAGTTAATCACTCTTGTACTTTCCAGAAAAAGGATAATTATCATGTTTGTAGAAAGTCAAATCATCATACGACTCGGTGTAGAATTAGAGTTAGAAATGACAATCCTCTTAAGACAACTACAAATTTGGCTGAAGGAGATGACATTATTGTTGCGGTCATTTCCCAAGAAATCTTGTGGCCAATGTGTAAAATTGGGTGGTAGACTCTGGGGCTACAAGACATATTTGTTCAAACAAAGATTATTTTTAGTTCTACAGTCTTGTAGGGGATGGAGAAGAACGTGTTTATCTTAGTCATTCCTGAACCGCAAGTGTGGCTGGAAAAGGAAAAGTTGTTCTCAAACTCACATATGACAAAACTTTGGCTCTCAAAGAAATGCTACATGTACCTAGCATTAGAGCAAATTTGATCTCTTTGGCTCTGTTAGGAAACACTAGAATGAAAGACTCATTCGAGTCTGGTAAGATTGTAATGACAAAAAATAATGAGTTTGTGGGAAAAGACTGTTAGTCCAAGTGGCTACGATAATCTAGAGGGGGGGTGAATAGATTATGCCGATTTTTCGCAAATCACCCTCTTTTTCGAATCAACAAGTAAATGACAAGAATGTAGATGCGGAAATTTAACAACACTCGTTGATTTAAAGAGGTTCAACCCACCTAGGGCCTAATCCTCTACCACCCCAGTATCTCCGGGATGGATTTCAAAAAGAAAAAAAGATTTTATTAATTACCACAATTAATACAACACCTTGAGGATCACCACAATCCTCTTACAACACCTTCAAGGAGATTACCACAATCTTCCTTCACCACCTTTGAAGAGTACCACACTCTTCAAACACCTATCACCTAAATCACCCAAGTGTATTCTTACCACAAGAATACTCACAAGGATGTCTTGTGTTGAATGATGGACAAAATTCAAGATTACAACTCTATGAAACCAATACAAAGATTGAGTGCAAGTGTAATCAAGAATCAAAAAGCCTAGACCTCAAAGATGTGCAAGTGAATGTACTTAGGCTATTACAACAAGAATGTAAAAATGAAAGCTTGAACAATTTGCAGATTTCTTGTTGTGTATTTTGCTTATATGTGTTGTGTCTTGTGTCTTCAATTCATCCTCTATTTATAGGGAAGTCTTCACCAACATAGGCTCCTCTATCTTCACTTTTGTCTACAAAAAGAAGATCACAAGATGTAGAAATATTGTACAAAAATCAAAAGTAAATCTTGCTGTCAAGAATTTTAAACAGCATCGTTTTGCTGTCACAAAATATCATAGGGCGACCGGTTGCCCTGTTGAAGATTTTGACCATTTGAAAAAAATAGTGCGATCAAGGTAGGAGTTGCAGGGGGGTGCGACCGGTCGGCCCTCCCCTGGACCGGTCCCCCTCCTTCTTTTTTCAAGACCTGCATGTTCTGTTTCATGTTTTCTTTTCTTGTCTGGTCGACCAATTCGATGAGTCGACTCCAATTTGAAGTGTTGTCCGATTTTTTTCAAAAAATAAACTCCAAGAAATACTCCAAAAAATTAGTAAAAACATTTTAAATCATTTGTGAGTATTTGGACAACATTTATAAACATAGTTTTGGTGTAAAAACCAATATAAACAAAATCATCAAAAGTGTTGTCCAATTTTAATCAAATTAAAAGCTCTAAGAAATACTCCAAAAATTAGTAAAAATATTTTAAATCATTTAGGAGTATTTGGACAACATATAAAAACATTGTTTTGGTATAAAAACTTATTTAAACAAAATCATCAAAATCTTGATAAAAACATTTATCTAACAAACTCCCCCTTTTTGATGATTACAAACCAAAACAATTTTAGGAAGTTGATTTTACAACAAAACCAATTTTCCGGTCTTAAAGCATCAACCATTTCAAGCAAGATTCATCATAAGTACAACACACAAGAGTAGGAGCAAAGATTTTTCAAAATCATTTTTGCACAAGCTCCCCCTATCAACATGCATATAAAGAACAAGCATTAAAACAACCAACTAAAAGCTAAAAGCTTAGCTTTTACAATTTAAGCTTGAATTCCATAAGCTTATAAGCTTCCCCTGTCACAAGACATCATTTGTCAATCATAAGAGTCCACAATACATCAAATGAACTAAGTGATATTCACAGCTTATGGCTTTTAAGAGCCCTAGCTTATAGCTTTTCTTGCAAGCTTATTTTCGATTCTTTGAGCGTATGAGCGTTTTTCCTGTTTCTCCCCCTTTGGAATCATCAAAAAGAATGTTAGCACGATAAAAACATCATATATTCAAATCAAAGTGCGCAAATTTATCGATTTATCGAGCTTTTTTTGAAAATTGAAGCTTAAATTCCAAATAAAAGGGAAAAGTTGATCAATTGATTTGCAAAAACTCATCTGATTGATAAAACATGATCTCTATAAACTTATAAGACTTTTCAAATCTAGAGACTCATGTAGGTGATGAATTTTTCATTTAAACATTTTGTCGAACACTTGGCGTGCGTCGATTAAAACTAGAAGTATATAACGCCTTTGAAATTCATTTAAGCCAAAAAATTTCATCACCAATTCAGTTCAAACAACATTCAATACATCATAAATATTAAGCTCATCACATTCATATAAAACTAGCATCAAGAATTTTGCAAATAAGTCAAAATCTCAAGGGTTCAACCCAATTGAGCAAATGGAGTAGAATTCTTACCATTTGATCGGAAAAGATGAGCCATAATGATGATAATCATGATATATAATATCCATGTTGTGAAAAAGATGCATGAAAACCATTTTTGAATGAAATATGTGAAAATTTGGCAAAGGGGACGAAAAATGGCCAAAATATGTTAAAGTTGCGAATGCTGAAGATAGAACCATTTTAATCCAAGAAATGGCTTAGGGCGACCGGTCGAGGTTGAGGGCGACCGGTCGACGTTGAGGGCGACCGGTTGCCCTCAACCCTTTCAGCCCACTGTCTGTCAGTTTTTTTCAAAATCCGAATTTTCAACCAAAAATCCAATTTTTCGCCCCTAAGTTTTAAAAACATGCAAAATGCAAACGTAAGCCTCATTCAATATGCATTATGCCTAACTGAGCTCGTATCGAAGCAAAAGTCTTGGAAGATAGCGGTTTTGTAAAAATGTCCGCTAATTGATCTTGGGATGGTACAAAAGATATCTCAATTTTTCGTTTTGAAACACAATCCCTTAGAAAATGATGTCGAATCTCAATATGTTTAGTACGGTTATGATGAACCGGATTTTGAGCAATGTTTATAGTGGATATATTATCACAAAAGATAGGAACACTTTCAAAAGAACATTTATAATCCGCTAAGGTTTGTTTCATCCAAAGAAGTTGTGTACAACAAAATGCCGCGGAAATATATTCGGCTCCGGCCGTTGAAAGTGAAACACAATTTTGTTTCTTTGAAAACCAAGATACTAGACAATCGCCTAAAAATTGACATGATCCGAAAGTACTTTTCCGATCATCAATATTTCCCGCATAATCCGAATCACTATAACCTTTAAGAGAAAAATTTCCATTCTTTGGATAGAATAAACCATATTGAATAGTGCCTTTCAAATATCGAAAAATCCTTTTAACGGCATGTTGGGAAATTTATTGTTTAGATTTTGATGAATGCCATGTAAAACTTAGAATAGGAAGTTGACACCCCAATTTTTGTTGTAAACTGCATTGTAATAAATAGGCTGGGTCAAGGTGAGTTAAGTCGCCTATGCCCAAACATACAAGAAGACAACTGGAGACTAGAAAGGAAGACTCGGCTTTGCAAGACAGTGAGTATGGCAAAGAAGAGAAGACGGGAACTCTATGAAGGAGCGGTGAGATGCGGTGAGTGGAGTATCGGTCAAGTCAACTCAAGAAAAGCCAAGTCTCAAGTTGAGGTGACAAAAGAGTCATCCAATGATTGGAAGTCGACTCTAAGTCACCGGGGAAAGCAAGGAAATGCGGTCAAGTCGAGATAATCGAAAAAGATCCGCAGACGAAATCAAGAGAATTACTTAAACAAGTAATATCTCCATGCTACCTTTCTCGAAGTGCTCGATCCCCGAAGCGTGCAAAAGGAATAAACCAATGGGAAGCACTACACCGTGTCGAACTCGAAAAGGTGAAGAACAATTCATACGAGGAAATGGCAATTCCAAGGATCGCAACAAGACAAGCCAACGACCACAAGTGACTTTCAAAAATTAAGCCTATCTCTTCAACGGGCGATTTTTGAAAGATCACTATAAAAGGCCGAGGAATGACTACGAGAGAAGGTGACGGAACCACAAACATTCAAGCATTTATTAGAATTGTAACTGAAATATTCTCAAGTCATTAAACACTCAATCCTCAAGCCTACACTACGAAGAACATCAATCCAACACTCACCGTGAAGGAAAGATAACTTCAATCGGTTGAAAAGGAAATTCTTGAAGAATCAAGGGTCTACATTCCACGAAGGATTGTAGGAAGGTTCAAGGTCGAACCAAGTCTTGAGCTTTTGGAGGGCTTCGTGATCAAATCCAAAGAGCTTGAGCAAGTGGGTAGTAGCAAGGCAACGCCTGTGAAGAAGAAGCCGAGTCGCACGAGAAGCGGTGAGTGATCAAGGCGTCTCTCGGATCGAGTCCCAAAGGATCAAGTCATTTGTGTGATCAAGACTTGTATCCGGACTGCATTACCACTTTGTATCGATCAATACCTAGTGGATTCCTCCGGGAGTTGGAGAAGAGAGGAGTAGAAGAATTACCCCATCTTCGAACCTCTATAAAAATCTTATTGTGTCATTTACATTTCAACACTTTAATTCTTGCATCATATTTGTTTAATTCTCACGACATATTTGCTATCCATTAGATAACCTCTAAGTACTAAATCAAACTCTAAATCTCTACTTAACCAAACTTAAGGGTGTTAAGTCTTCCGGCTGAAAAACAAACCACGAGTTGAGTTAATTTAGACTTAATAGTGAGTTATTCCATCAATGTACTCGTTGAGTCCGTTGAGAGGCTAACTCTACTGATTAACTAAATTGGCTGTCCACCAAGGACACATCTGTGTAGTATCAACTCTGAATTTTTAAAAGGAATAAATCAAAAATTTGGTAAGGTTTATTCAACCCCCCCTTCTAAACCTTACATTTACACCCCTTGGGACCTACACGACACTCATATGAGATTCTTTGGGATTACTTTGAAAACGAGCATATAGGCATACGGCATGAAGAATGTCCGGTCTACTTGCGGTTAAATAAAGTAAACTACCAATCATACCTCGATATTTGGATTCATCAACCGACTTGCCTTTTTCATCTTTGTCAATTTTGACGTTTGTTGCCATTGGGGTAGAGACGGTTCTTCCTTCTTCAATGCCAAATTTCTTCAATAGCTCCTTTGTATATTTTGATTGAGAAATATAAATTCCTTCTTGGCATTGCTTAATTTGAAGTCCAAGGAAGAAGTTGAGCTCCCCCATCATGCTCATTTCAAATTCACCTTGCATTAACTTAGAAAATTTCTTGCACAAGGATTCATTAGTAGCACCAAAAATAATATCATCAACATAAATTTGTACTAGTAAGCAATCTTGCCCTTTTTCAAAAACAAAGAGAGTAGTATCAACTTTACCTCTTGTAAAACCATTTTGCAAAAGAAAAGAGCTAAGTCTATCATACCATGCACGGGGTGCTTGTTTCAAACCATACAAGGCCTTTTTAAGTCTATAAACATCATTAGGCCTAGAAAAATTTTCAAACCCCGGAGGTTGTTTTACATAGACTTCTTCTTGAGTAATACCATTTAAAAATGCGGATTTTACATCCATTTGGTAAAGCTTAAAATTTTTAAAGCAAGAATAGGCAAGTAAAATACGAATAGCTTCTAAACGTGCTACGGGTGCAAATGTTTCATCATAATCAATACCTTCTTCTTGACAATAACCTTGAGCTACTAACCTTGCTTTGTTTCGAACAATATTACCTTGGTCATCGAGTTTGTTCCGAAATACCCATTTTGTACCAATAATGGTTTGAGATGGAGGACAAGGTACTAATTCCCATACATCATTTCTTTCAAATTGATTCAACTCCTCTTGCATTTCTAAAAACCAATCCTCATCTTCAATGGCTTCCTTAGCATTTTTAGGCTCTTTTTGAGATATAAGAGCTTTCTCGACAAATTTTCCTCGAGTCATTACTTTATCAAGGGGATCACCAATAATAAGATCTTTTGGGTGATCTCCCTTAAATTTCAATGCTACGGGAAGATTCGAAGTATCACCTTTATCTTCTTGAGGAACACTTGAGCTTGAAGGTTTATCATTTTGAGTTTCATCTTGAACAATGGGTTCAATAATATCCTCTTCATCACTTTCATCATTGGGTATCCTTTCAACACCCGAAGCTTCATTGAATTTGACATGGATGGATTCTTCAACAACCCCACTAGTCTTATTGTAAACCCGATATGCTTTGCTCTTGATTGAATACCCCATAAATATTCCTTCATCGGCCTTAGGATCAAGTTTGTCTAATTGATCCTTAGTATTCAAAATAAAACATTTACAACCAAATATTTTGAAATAGCTAATATTTGGAGTTCTTCCTTTCCAAAGCTCATATGGAGTTTTATTCATTTTAGGACGAATATAAACTCGATTAATGACATAGCAAGCGGTACTTACGGCTTCGGCCCAAAAATATTTTGGAAGTGAAAATTCATTGAGCATGGACCGACTCATTTCTTGAAGTGTCCGATTCTTCCTTTCGGCTACTCCATTTTGTTGAGGTGTCCTTGGAGCCGAAAAATTATGACTATATCCCTTGGTTTCACAAAAGACTCTAAATTCGCCGTCACATTCTCCACCTCGATCACTTCGAATAGACTTAATAGTATCTTCCTTTTCATTTTCAATAAGTCTACACAACTTAACAAACTCATTAACGGCATCGCTTTTATTTGTAAGAAATAGAGCCCAAGTATATCTTGAAAAATCATCAACTATAACAAAAGTGTAATGTTTTCCACTTAGACTAGCCATACCAATATCCCATACAAATCAAGATGAAGCATTTGTAGGGGTTTGGTAGTGGAAATTTCATTTTTGGGCTTAAAACTACTCTTAACTAATTTGTTCTTTTGACAAGTGTCACATAAGCCAAGATTTTCAAAATTCAATTTGGGTAGTCCTTTTACATGTTGGTTTCTGTAAATAGTTTGCAAATTTTTGTATCCAACATGTCCAAGTCGCCTATGCCATAAACTAGTTAAATCATTATTGGCGACAAGACAAGAAACATTTTGACTAACCAAATCACTTGTACAAATTTTGTAAAGATTGCCTTTTCTAATTGCTTCACAAATAATTTTATCATTTTTGGAAATAAGGCATTTTTCTTTATTAAAAACAACATTATAATTTGAATCACAAAGTTGGCTAACACTTATCAAA
Organism: Rehmannia glutinosa; assembly: GCA_016081115.2. Taxonomy (NCBI): domain Eukaryota; kingdom Viridiplantae; phylum Streptophyta; class Magnoliopsida; order Lamiales; family Orobanchaceae; genus Rehmannia; species Rehmannia glutinosa. The sequence continues at coordinate 61,934 of JABTTQ020000291.1, forward strand.
TTGAACTTAAGCCCTTCTACTAAAAGAACATTACTAAAGAGAGAAAGAAGAGTTACCAATTTCTCCATTTCCAAGAATTCTTCCTTTGCCATTGCGAACATGACCATACCCTCTTCTTGGAGCTTGATGTTGGTAAAAAGTTCTCTCTTTCCGGTTATATGGCGTGAACATCCGCTGTCCACGAGCCATTTTGAATCTTCCATTGTTGTTATAGCCCCTATAACCTACAAAGGAATTATTTTTAGGTACCCTATAATTTTGGGGTCCATGGAGGTTAGCCTTGAGACCTTTAGGTCTCCAATAATAGCTAAAATTATTCTTCAATTTACAATTGCTAGCATAGTGTCCATTTTTACCACAATAAAAACAAGTAATAATACGAGGACTACTAGCACGTACAAAGGTTGGACATTGGTCTTTTTTCTTAAAATCATTTTGAAAGGGTTTGTAACCAAGTCCTAATTTAGAATGCTCACCTCTTTGTGCATCTAAAATTTTTGTGACTTTACCCGTACCTAAATTGAATTGATGCACATCCTTTTTCAAATTTTCAATATCATTTGTGAGCGTTTGTTTTTCGGTTTCAAATGTACGCACCATAGTAAGAGTAATAGCATGAGCTTTACCAAGAGAGTCATAAGAAGTAAATAATTTATCTTTTTCTAGTTTAAGCTCTTTATGCTCCTTTTTCAAATTCTTGTATTTAATAATCAAATTTTGAAACTCATTTTGCAATTCATCAAAATCACATTGTAATTCATCAACTAGGGAAGAAGATGAAGCATTAGAGCATACCTCGGTATTTTCATCGTCTATAGCCATAAGACCATGTTTGGATTCTCCTTCCTCGTCGGTTGTTTCAAGTAATTCATCCCAAGTTTTGACGTCCGCATTTAACGCCTTCTTTTTTGGAAAAGGCTTTTTCTTCTTTTGTTCCTCTTCCGCTAATTTTGGGCAATCGGCTATGTAGTGCCCGGATTTTCCGCATTTGAAGCAAGAATTGTCTCTTGGCTTTCTTGCTTTATTTTTGTTTACAAATTTTGCAAATTTTCTAACAAGAGCCGCCGTTTCTTCATCATCCTCATCACTAGCATAATAAGCATTATTAGAAGAAGATGCTAAACCTTTAATAATATTTTGCGTACCCGGTTTAGAGGTGGATGGTTGAGAATTTTTCCTCTCCTTGAGATATACTTCATAAATAAGGAGATTCCCAATGAGCTCATCAAACTTGAGTGTCTCAAGATTTTGAGCTTCCGTGATTGTCGTCACCTTTTCGGACCATGAGCCGGGAAGGGTATTTAAGACTTTGGTCACCTTATCTTCTTCGGAGATGACCTTTCCAAGAGCCACAAGAGGATTGACAATGTTGTCAAGCCTTTCCACCATTTTTGATATGCTTTCACCATCATGCATATTGAAATTTTCAAAGTCTTTCACAAGCATTGTTTTTCTTGCTTGCTTCACTTTCTTTGTGCCCTCATAGATGGTTTCTAATTTTTCCCAAACTTCATGTGCCGACCGTATGCCTCTTATGCGATTATATTCGGTGGCGGTAAGAGAGCAATGTAAAATATTTAAGGCCTTACCGTTTAAAGAGAAAGCCTTCTTGTCATTTTCATCATACTCCTTGAATGGCTTGGGAGTCGTGGTACCATCCTCCAATTTTGTTGTTGGTTGAGCAACTCCTTCAATGACCACATTCCAAATATCAATCCGCATCCTTGTAGAAAGCACTCCATGCGGTCTTTCCAAAATACGTAGTTGTTGGCATCGAATAGTGGTGGCTTGTTGGTGGAGGCGCCGGTGGTGAGATAAGCTTCATTCGTAGCCATGAATCTTTCCTCTTTACTCGGAACGAGTTAGCCAAAGAGTTTGGCTCTGATACCACTTGTTAGTCAGTGGCTACGATAATCTAGAGGGGGTGAATAGATTATGCCGATTTTCGCAAATCACCCTCTTTTTCGAATCAACAAGTAAATGACAAGAATGTAGATGCGGAAATTAAACAACACTCGTTGATTTAAAGAGGTTCAACCCACCTAGGGCCTAATCCTCTACCACCCCAGTATCTCCGGGATGGATTTCAAAAAGAAAAAAAGATTTTATTAATTACCACAATTAATACAACACCTTGAGGATCACCACAATCCTCTTACAACACCTTCAAGGAGATTACCACAATCTTCCTTCACCACCTTTGAAGAGTACCACACTCTTCAAACACCTATCACCTAAATCACCCAAGTGTATTCTTACCACAAGAATACTCACAAGGATGTCTTGTGTTGAATGATGGACAAAATTCAAGATTACAACTCTATGAAACCAATACAAAGATTGAGTGCAAGTGTAATCAAGAATCAAAAAGCCTAGACCTCAAAGATGTGCAAGTGAATGTACTTAAGGCTATTACAACAAGAATGTAAAAATGAAAGCTTGAACAATTTGCAGATTTCTTGTTGTGTATTTTGCTTGTATGTGTTGTGTCTTGTGTCTTCAATTCATCCTCTATTTATAGGGAAGTCTTCACCAACATAGGCTCCTCTATCTTCACTTTTGTCTACAAAAAGAAGATCACAAGATGTAGAAATATTGTACAAAAATCAAAAGTAAATCTTGCTGTCAAGAATTTTAAACAGCATCATTTTGTTGTCACAAAATATCATAAGGCGACCGGTTGCCCTGTTGAAGATTTTGACCGTTTGAAAAAAATAGTGCGATCCAGGTAGGAGTTGCAGAGGGTGCGACCGGTCGGAGGGGGGGTCGACCGGTCGCCTAGGGGTGCGACCGGTCGGCCCTCCCCTGGACCGGTCCCCCTCCTTCTTTTTTCAAGACCTGCATGTTCTGTTTCGTGTTTTCTTTTCTTCAGGTACAGGTCGACCAATTGGGCGACCGATCGACCTCCAATTTGAAGTGTTGTCCGATTTTTTTCAAAAAATAAACTCAAAGAAATACTCCAAAAAATTAGTAAAAACATTTTAAATCATTTGGGAGTATTTGGACAACATTTATAAACATAGTTTTGGTGTAAAAACCAACATAAACAAAATCATCAAAAGTGTTGTCCAATTTTAATTAAATTAAATGCTCTAAGAAATACTCCAAAAATTAGTAAAAATATTTTAAATCATTTAGGAGTATTTGGACAACATATAAAAATATTGTTTTGGTATAAAAACTTATTTAAACAAAATCATCAAAATCTTGATAAAAACATTTATCTAACAAAGACTACTATAACGATGGTCTCTTTGTACCCAACGTTCTCAATGTGATTAATAAAAATGCATCTTCTTTTGCTTATTTTATTGACTCTATTAATTTAGGGCATCCTAGACTTGGACACATTAATGTTAATTATATACGCATAATGCGTTAATCAAGTTGCTGTGAAATTTTAAGTCAAATTTCTGGTAGCCTGATTTCTAGCTTAAAAAATACCAACATGATTAAATGTGAAATTTGTTGTGAGGCTAAGCAAACCAGAAATCATGTTTTTATGTACATAGAGACTGAATTACCTGCCTTAATTCACATTGATTTAGGTGACTTTAAACAAACTATGACTAGAGGATGCAAGAAATATTATGTGTGACATTTATTGATGATTATTATAGATATACTAGAGCTTACTTGCTTAGAAATAAAGATGATGCATTTAACATATTTATTTCTTGTAAAGATGAAGTAGAGAACCAATTGAATAAGAAAATTAAAAGAGTTAGGTCCGATAGAGGAGATGAATTCACCTTATTTAATTACTTTTGTGAAAAAGAAGGAATAATTCATGAACTTACACCTTCTCATTTACCTGAATCAAATAGTGTAGTAGGAAGAGAAAAAACTTTAAAGGAAGTGATAAATTCTATGCTAGTTAATACCTCTGAACTTGAAAACCTTTGGAATGAAGCTATATTATCTGCTTATCATTTGCAAAATAGAATTCCTTATAGGAAATTAGTCACACCTTATGAAATGTGGAAAGACTATCCACCCAACCTAAATTTTGAACTATATGGGTGTCTTGCGAAAGTTGTTGTTGGACCCCAAGTAAAGAAAAATAGGTTCAAAAACTTTTGGTTGCATGTTTATTGGTTATGTTGAGCATATTGTTGCATATAGATTTCTTGTTTTGAGAAGCAATGTATTTGATATTAACATTATTGTTGAAACCAAGAAAGCTGGGTTTTTTGAACATGTTTTTCCTCTGAAATATGATATTTACTATCTTGCTCATGTTGAAAAAAGTTTAGAAAATTTTGTTGAAAATTCTTCTGATAATTTAAAAATGAGTAAAAGACAGAATGGAAAAATAGAAATAATTTTTATAATTACCTTGTTGATAATGATCCTTCTACATTTTCACAAACTATTTCTTTTTCTGAATTAAAGTTTTGGAAAGAAGCTACTAAAACCAAGATTGATTGTATTAAAAAAAACAAAACATGGGTTTTAGTTGACTTACCACCCGAAGCTAAACTCATTGGCTTAAATGGGTTTTTAAAAGAAATATCATCCATATGGGCCTATTGAAAAAATATAAAGCTAGGTTGGCTACTAAGGGTTTTGCTAAAAAACAAAACGTTAATTATTATAATAATTTGCTCCAATGGCTAGAATCTCCTCTATTCGAGTTTTGATTGCTTTAACATTAATTCATAAGTTGTTTATTCACCAAATGGATGTTAAAATCATATTTTTAAACGGTGATTTAGAAGATGATATTTAAATGATACAACCTGAAGGTTGTGTAATTTCTGGACAAGAGAATAAAGTTTGTAAATTGTTTAAGTACTTACATAGTTTAAAACAAGTACCCAAAATAAATTTGATCAAATTTTGATATATGATGGTTTTATTTCTATTGAAGCAGGCATATGTGTGTATAGTAAACTTGTTGATGATCAATGTGGATTATTTGCCTATATATGGATGATATGCTGATTTTTGGTACTAAGGAGTTTCTTGCTTCACGATTTGATATGAAAGATATGAGTGAAGTAAATGTGATGTTGGGTGTTAAAATCATAAGGATGGCGACATATTATTGTCACAAGAACATGATGACATATTATTGTCACAAGAACATTATGTTGAGAAATTTCTTAAGAAGGTGATCTAATGACTCAATTTTAGTATCCAAGAATTATTGGGAGTCTGCCGCATTTGATGAACTTTTCTTGACTTGACATAGCTTATGTCATGTGTAGATTGAGCATATATGCACATAATCCCAACAGTGATAATTGGGCTGCCATGGGCAGACTAATGAGAATTTGAGAGGTACTATGAGCTATGGTATCTTTTATAGTGGATCTTCCGTTGTAGTGGAGGGATACATCAATGCTAATTGGATCTCTAATTCTGATGAGATAAAATCTACTAGTAGTTATCTATTCACACATGGTGGTGTAGTAATGTCGAAGTCAGCTAAACAAATTATTATTGCTAAATCTACTGTGGAGTCCGAGTTCTTTGCTCTAAAATTAGCTAGCAATGAGGCTGAGTGGTTGAATTTTTTTAGCTAGTATTCCTTTGGGTTTGAAGCTTACACCATCAGTGTCTATGCATTGTGATTGTCAAGCGGCAGGCTATTGCAAAGAACAAAACTTTCAATGGTAAAAGGAGACATATACGTCAAAGACATGAAGTGGTGAAACAACTGTTGAAAAATAGAGTTAATATCAATTGATTATGTGAAGTCATAAATGAACACGGTAGATCCTTTGACTTAAACCCTTGGATAGAAAATGATTGATGAGATATCAAGGGGAATGATATTTAAGTCAATTTGAGATTAACAATGATAGTAACCTAACTTTTGTGATTAAAGATCCATGAATAAGGTTTATTTGTTAGTCTTGCTAGCTCAATTTAATTTTGTCCCTTCCTAGGGTGTATGTGGTGAGCTAGACTGCGAATATGTGAGGATAAGCTAAAAACCTTTAATGATTTCATATCCCTGATGGGTAGTATATTGAATTGCAGCATATACTTGATGAAGTCACCTATATGAGTATGGAGTGAGGCCACTCTTATGAGATTATGGCTAAATCTCTAGAGCATTCATGAACTACCAGGCACGCGCATAGCCTATTGACGCAACAACCCGTTGAACAACGAAATTTTAGAGTGAAATGTGATGGATAAGATCTCTAACATGCAACAAAGAGTCTTTGGTTCATAGAAGTTAAAACCTTCACCAATTTTATGTATGTTATGTCTTGTCTTTATATGTCTCTGGTTCATAATCCTAAAGACATCAGTCTCAATGCAGTGTTTCAAAAGTTTGTTGAGTTTATAATGGAATACACTTCATAGAGCTTGTAAAAATGAGGTAGCGGAAAGATCGGCCTACTGATTTGTCCCACTCTTTTAAAGGTCGACGTAGGGTCTTGGTCTATAAATTCATACTTTTCAATGACAAAAAATACAAACTATTTTTTGGACAGTTCGCATACACGCCAGTAATAGCAGCTGCTTTAGTTTTGTGTGTACAACATCTGTTCAGTTTTTGGAATTCCACAATAAATATTGAAAGTTTTGGCTTAAATTTACTCGAGAACAATGATAGAATGCTCAAGGCAAGCCGCCTTAATTATCTCAAAAAAAAGTTTCCACCACTGCACAAAGCAGACAATCTCTGTGTTTGAGGTAATAGACACTACGCTTACTCTGTTCTGTATGAGATAAAAGAGTGCGTTACATTTTCGGATGACTATATAACGGTCTCAAATTACTGCTTGTTTTGGAGCAAACAAGAATTATAAACTTTGCATGTAGCCCTATTTCTCTGTGGTTGAATCAGAAACCCGAGAGCCTTGCACAAACTTCCGTAACTTTTCTGTTTGTCCAACTGCAGAAAGCCACTCGGTAAGGATTTCCATTGTAACATAGTCGGGATTACAGGCTTGTTCAGTCATTTGATCCATATATTCCAGTGCCTTTTCAAACCAATTGCTCTGCTGAAGGCCTCTAAACAGAGCATTATATGTGTTGCTATTTGGCCTCACCCCCTTATCCTTCATATCATCCATCAACGAAAGAGCAACTTCTACATCATCATTCTTGCATAGGGAGTCTATCAAAATGTTGTATATTACAGTGTTTGGGGGCACCTTTGAAGATGATCTCATGTCTCTAAATATTTTCATAGCCGCATCGAGATGATCATTTGAGCAATATGCATTAATCAACGCTCCATAAGTAACGACAGTAGGTGTTAACCCTTCATCAATCATTTTCCTCATCACTCTATGGGCATGCGTGAAATCCCCATTGCTGCAGAAAAACGAAAGCAACATATTGTATGTAACACGATCAGGCTTTAATCCAGAATTTTCCATATCTTTAAGAATCTCAGAAGCTTTATCCAGTTTGTTCTTCCTGCAAAATCCACCAATCAGGATATTGTAACCAACAATATCTAAGCAGAATCCAGCTTCTTTCATCTTTGACAAAATAAATGTGGCATCATCCATTCTTCCAGCCTGGCTAAGGCCTGAAATCAAGCTGTAGTATACAACAGCATCTGGAGAGCAACCATTCTCACGCATTTCATCGAATAACTTCATTGCCTTGTCAATATTGTTTGCATTGCAGAAAGCTGTTATTAAAGCAGTGTAACTAACCACATTCCCTTTCAAACCCTTCTCCCGCATATCACTGAAAAACTCCATTGCACTGCTAACCATCCCATGCTTACACATCCCATCCAGCAAAGTATTGATTGTAATGACATTCAGCTCCACACCTTCTTTCTTCATCTGCTCAAAAAGCTCACGTCCCCTCGCGATCTCGCCAGCTTTACAAAATCCATCAATTAAGCAATTATAAGTAATAGTATTTGGTTCACACTTGCTCTCCAACCTCATCCTCTCCATTAACTTCAAACCCTCTTCATGCCTCCCCACTTTACATAGTCCATCAATTGAAGTGTTATAAATAACAACATCTGGTTCAACGCCAAGTTCTCCATCTCTCATCTTCTCAAGTACCTCCAACGCCTCATCCATCCTTCGGAACTTACACAAATGCTTGATCATAATTCCATAAGTCACAACATTTGGTTCGACCCCTTTCTCCTTCATCTCCTTCATAAGCAAATTCATTCTTGAAAAATCGTGATTCTGCCCTAACCCCGTCAATAGTGCATTGCAAGATGCGACCTCCACATCAGACCCTGAATTCATCCCCTCATGCAAAACAGTCCAAGCCTTGTCACAATCCCCGTTCCTACAAAACCTCATAATAACCTGTGTTAAACAAAACCCACTCAGAGAAACACCATGTTCACCAAACCTCGAAACAAGATTATAAATTTCCTCATCTGTCACACTCCTGCCACACCAATTTCTCTTCAAAATGGAGGAAAAAACAATACCTACAGTATTAGTATTTGGTTGACAACAAGAATCTGGCTCAAACATTTCCTCAAGCAGCTTCAATGCATCATCAACCCGACCCCACCTCAATAGGCCAGCAATAACTAAGTTCAACACGTCCGTATTTTTCATTTCGTCATCAATGGCATCGAACACCATGATCATCTCATCCAGCATCTTGGCCCGGCTAAAACACTTAATGAGGAGAGTTCCCGCATTAACAGAAAGAGGAGTATTTTGGTCTTTTGACGACACGAAAAGTTCGTACAGCTTACCAGGGCAGTCAGGGTTTTCGCGCATGGTGAGCTCGAGAACAGCTTGGAATGCGAGAGGGGCGGAATCGGAAAGATGGGAATTTGTTTTGAGGTGGTTAAAGAAATGGAGGGCATTTTGGCAATTTGGCAGCTGGCGGGTGATTTTCAGGACGGAGGGTGCGGAGAGGGAGGAGAGCAGAGAGTTGAGGTCGGAGTTGGTGGGCCAGGAACTGGGATCGGTAATTTGGAGGAGGGAAAGTGTCTGGGAGACGGGCGTGGAAAGATCCGGCGACGGTTGGGGATCAGCGGAGAAGTGACGGAGAGTAGCGGCTGAGGCGGCGCGCGGCGGTTTGAAAGGTTTTATGAGCCGTCTCATGCTTGGTTCTCCAGAGCAAATTGGATGGATTAAAGCGCGAGTAATATAGGGTTTGTGCGAATGGTGTGGTTCTTTTTATTGTTGCGAGCGCGATTTTGATTTGAGAGAGTATCACAAACCGCAAATGACTACTTTACATTTAATTTATTATTAAGTTATACGATCATTTTTTTATTAAAAAAAATACTATTATATAATAAATAGTGCTCAAGCCAACTTTCATAATAGCTAATAGGGATAATTACAACATGTACCTTGAGGTTTGGGATAATCACCAAAAAAAAAAAATTAGACAAATATTAAAATTATAAAAATTATTTAAATTTGATTCCGTCTTACATTTTTCTCTTTAAAAGAAATTTATTTTCAAAAACCAAATATTTATAGAAATATTTCAGTAAAAACCTTAAAATTAAGATATAACCAAACCTCAAAACTAGTTTTTATAGTTTTGAAACTACTCTTGGTTTTTTTTGTCACCACCCCAAATCTCATGGGTAGTTTTTGTAATTATTCCTAATGACTATAGAGTCAATTATAGGGTTGTAAATGAACAAAGCGTTCGACAAATAATTCGTGAATATGCTTGGATAACGTCCGTTTATTAAGTAAAACGAGCATAAACGAACACATCTTAGGACTCGTTTAATAAACGAAAGAGTTTGAACAATTCTATACTCATTTACCAAAAGCTCGTGAACAAGCTTGTTTACTGTTTGTTTATAATTGTTCATGAACAAGCTCATGTAATGTTTTTCCAGACTTATTTGTGAACAAGCTCGTTAAGGGCTCAACAATAGCTCGATTATTTTAAAAAAGAGAATTAAAAAGATTTTGTTTAAATAAAATTAAAAAGAATTAAAGAACCTAAGATACATAATAGTCCCTAAACTTCAATATGTAATACAATGATAAGCTTAGTTTGAATATTTTCTCAGATTTGGTTACTAGCTTATGTGATTACATCATACCGAAAGTTTTTTTGGTTTTCCTTCGTCTATTTTAATATAAAATTCTTCAACATATGTTGAAAAATATGATTTCTTGATATGATACAGACTTGCAATGAGTAGCACAATTTATCCGTTTTTGTCTTTGGAATATCTTTTCAACTATTTCTAATCTAGTTTGGCAGATTTGTTACTTGTTTGATTAGTTTATGTGTGCTTATTTTTTGACAACAATTTATGTGTCTTTTCATCTACATGTTTCTTTACTGTGCAAGATTTGTTTTTTGTTTATTATTCTTCGTTAACAAAGTTATGAATTGTTCACGAACATAATGAATACGAACTCGAAACGACACATTCACGAACATGTTCACAAACACATTCAAGCATTAAAATTATTTATCAAGCCGGACACGAACAAGTTGTTTAAAATTTGAATCAAGCTCAAGCCAAGCTTAAACATGTATATATTAGTGTATACGAGTTCTTGAAATAAGAAAGGGCAAACAAGTTAAAGCTCGGCTTGGCTCAAATTATTTACAACCCTAGTCAATTATAGAGAAATTCACTTCTTTTTGTTCGCTAACTAAATTTAAGCCAAAAATCCATGTTTCAGTTGGCGCCAAATAATGTCCTAATTAAGTTTTTTAAACAGTGTGAGTTTGAATTTTGATCATCTATTAAGAACATAGAAAAGATTTGATCATCAAATGGAAAATTTATATATATATATATATATAGGGATATGATCAAATAAGATCAAGCCCTTTAGATAAGAACATAAGACCCCATTTAGACCATATGATTTAATAATCAATGGTCCAGATTTTACTCCTCATTTTAGGCATTGCCGCCTCATTTAAAGGCATTAGAGTAATTCGATTTTAAATGTAAGGGATATATTTGTAATTGGACCTGTTTTTTTTTAAATTTGGTAACCCAAATTCTTCCTTATCTCAATCCCACGATTTATGCTCCAGCTTTTTTTCAAAAATCAAAATCGTTTTCTCATCTCTTCTCCCACGAACCCACGCCCTACCCCACGTTCAAAAACTATAAATCCAACTTACCCAGCCAATTTTATTTGCTTCAAGAGGTGCGATTCGAGTGTCTTTGCTAGGGTTTGAACTTCTCAGCAATTGGGTGTAAGTTTTCGGTGAGTGTGTTTGATTTAATTTCGCGTGGTGCAATTTTATTGCTTTCTCGCTGCTACGATTCTAGGGTTTGTTGATTGTTATTTTTTCTTGTTGAATTTTTGTTCATATGTTGTGTGTTCATAGTTTATCTTTGTTCGATTTCTCATTTTTTTTCTGGAACATTTTCCAACGTATATGTCTTTTTACATGTGTGTTTATATGCATCTGTGTAATATGAGATTTCCGGAATAGGTTTATGATGTGTTAGAGTTCGTAAATTAAGTTGTTCATTGTACATAGGATTATGTAGTTTTAGAGTATGAATTGTGTATATTTAGGTTTGACATTATGCGCACAACGTGCAATGGTGTTTATCCTATGTATATTTTAGGGTGGCTACATGTTTCTACATTATATATTTAGTTATGTAATAATGTATTGTAGGGAAATTTATTTTTTAGATTTTGATGAATGCCATGTAAAACTTAGACTAGAAAGTTGGCACCCCATTTTCTTTGTAATTTGCATTGTAATAGATAGGGCTGTACGAGCTGAGTCAAGTCAGCTATGCCTGGATATGCAAGAAGTCAACTGAAGGCTAAAATGAAGACTCCGCTGTGAAGCGGCTGATTATGGCAAGAAGGAGAAGTCAAGAACTCGACTTAAGGAGTATCAGCTGGATACAACTGTGTGAAGTGCCAGTCAAGTCAACTCAAGATAGCCAGGTCTCAAGTTGAAGTGACAGATGAGTCATCCAATGATTGGGAGCTGACTCGAAGTCATCTGGAGAAGTTAAGGAACTGCAGTCAAGTCAAGAAATGAAGAGTCCGTTGCAGAGAAGTCAAGAAAGTTACTTAAATAAGTAATACTTCCATGCTGCAATATTCTAAAGTGCTCAGTCCCAGAAGCGTGCAAAAGGAATAAACCAATGGGAAGCACTGCACATGTGTTAGGCTCTGAAAAGCTGAAGGTTTAATTAATACGAGGTAATGTCAATCTCAAGGACTGCAACAAGACAAGCCAACGACCACTAGTGTCTTTTGAAAATCAGCCTATCTCTTCAACGGGCAAATTTTCAAGAGAGCACTATAAAAGGCTGAGGAATCTATTTGAGAAAAGGTTACCTTGACTACCTGAACCACGAACATTCAAGCTATCATTCGAGCTGTAACCTGCAAAAATATTCGCAAGTCATTCAAGCTTAATCCTCAAGCCAGAAGTTCGAAGGAAATCAATCCAACACTTACCTGTGAAGGAAAGACGACTTCAATCAGTTGAAGAGGAAATAATTGAAGAATCAAAGGGGTCTACATTCCACAGAGGATTATAAAAAGGTTCAAGGTCGAACCAGTCTCAAGCTATTGGAGGGCTTCGTGATCAATTCCAAGAAGCTAGAGCAAGTGAGCTGTAGTAGCAAGGCAGTTGCCCTGTGAAGAAGCTGAGTCGGACGAGAAGCCAGCTGTGTGACCAAGGCATCTCCAGACTGAGTCCCAAAGGATCAAGTCAGCTGTGTGATCAAGACTTGCATCTGGACTGATATCCACTTTGTACTCTGATCAATACTTAGTGGATTCCTCCAAGAGTTGGAGAAGAGAGGATTAGAAGAATTACTCCATCTTCGAACCTCTATAAAATTTATTGTGTCATTTACATATCAGCATTTACTTACTGCATATTATTTAATATCTGCTGATAATTTTCCATCCAATTGATATTTAACAAAGTGCTAAAACCAAGTGTTAAAACAACTTAAACCAAATTCAAGGGTGTTAAGTCTTCCGCTGAAAACATATCACAGTCGAGTTAAGCTTTAGACTATGTAGCTGAGTTATTCTATCAATAGCTCAGTCGAGTCTGTTGAGTGGCTAACTCTGCTGGTTAACTAACTTAGCTGTCCATCAAGGACTTAGTTGTGAAAAATTAACTCTGAACTTGTTTAAAAGACTAAATTGAAAAGTTGGTAAGGTTTATTCAACCCCCCTTCTAAACCTTACACTCACACCCCTTGGGACCTATAAGTGGTATCAGAGCGGTTGGTTCATTGAGCCTTCCGCACTGGTTACTGAACTAGATCTCCAATCTTTCAAAGTTTTCTTTAGCACTTGATCTTTCAAAACTCTTTTATTCAGCAAAGTTACTATCATGGAAGCAAATTTGACACGCATCCCTATGTTCACAATTGAGGAATTTGATGATTTGGAAAATTCGTATGTGCTCATCTATCAAAGATTACACGATGAAATGTGGATAGTAATAGAAGATGGGCCACTACAAATTTTAAAAGTGAACACATCTGCAAGGAGAGCGGTGCGGTGAAGGAGAAGAGGATTTGCTCCTGGACTAGCTATGGTTGAAAAACCGTGAGTGAATGGACAAATGATGATAGAAAAAGATACAACCTAGACAACGTGGCCAAGGACATTCTTTACAAGACTTTGGACAAAGCCATGTTCAACAAAGTTAAATCATGCAAGACGACCAAATAAATCTGGGATAAGCTAACCTTGATTTGTGAAGGCTCTGAACAAATCAAGGAAAATAAGCTATCTGTTGCTGTACAAAAATTTGAAAATTTTAAAATGCTTGCAGGAGAAACCTTGGATCAACTAGATGCTCGATTAACGGAAATTACCAATGAGCTATCTGCACTTGGAAAAGAATATACACAAAAGAAAATGTGTATGAAGATTCTAAGAAGTCTTCCAGCTGAGTGGGAAATGAAGGTCATGGCCCTGAGACACTCCATGGACCTATTAAAAACATCAAACCATGAGCTATTCTCAGATCTCAAAGCCTACGAATTTGAGCTAAGAAGAAAAGACCAAGAAGATACAGATGTGCCCAAAACAACTGCTCTAATAGTTAAGGATGGGAAAAGAGCTGAAGGCAAAGAAGTCATCGATCAGGAGGAGATTGCCTTGATGGTTAAAAGATTTAACAAGTTCTTCAACAAGAATTACGAGAGAGGCAAAGGTGAATCCTCCAGAAGACACTCAGCTCCGTCCAAGTCAAGGGAAGATAGGGCACCCAAGAGAGCAGAGCATCAAAAGATTGAGTATCAAAGAGCTGACAATCCAAGAATGGAAAGAGCTGACCAAAAAGTTGATAATCTATGCTGGAACTGCAGACAACCCGGTCACTATGCCATTGATTGCCCATATCCTGTAGTCAACAAATACAGGAATGAAGAGGAAAGAAGAGTCTTCAGGGAAAGAAGACAAGAAAAGAAAAAGGCAATGTTGGCTGCAGAGACTGCTGAGACAGGCAAGTCAAAAGACACAGCAGACTCGGAGAGTAGTGAAACTGACTACTCAAGTGACTCTAAAGAAGAAGCCTTGATCTGTTTAATGGCCAAAGAACAAGACCAATCGGACCAAGAAGATGAGGTACACTCTAACTCATCTCACTCAGATTCTAGTGATAGTGATTGTGACACACACACTTCATCACCCACTAATCTTTATGATTCATTAGGCAAAATGATGAAAGACTTTGAGCACATTAAATCCTCGCACACACTACTGAATGAGGAAAACAGCCAGCTCAAAAGCCAAAACTCACGGTGACTAAGGAGCCGAGTACTCCGAGTCACATAGGATGAGAATAAAGAACTAAAGGCTGAAAATGCTAAGTTAATAGCAGAGATAACTGCTATAGAAAAGAGGGAAAATGACCTCAAAAATGTGATTGCCTCATTCACTAAGGCATCTAAATCTTTGGATGATCTTATTATGAGTCAAAGAGAATGTGGAGATAAGACAGGCTTAGGATTTAATTCCTCTATGCTAAGTCAAGCTCCCAAAGTGATTTTGGAAAAAGGATCTTCAAGTAATGAAGCATCTCAAAAATCCAAAACTCCAAATGGTGCACACACATTCATTCCAAAGAACAACCACAAGCAAACTGGCCTTGGTTATAAAGGAAAAGGAAAACAACCAGTTGAATGTGCTGAAAGGACAGCTGAGAAGAAATCTAGCCGAGTTCCTCAGCAAATTCCAAACAGGAAGTACTCTGTAAAGAAGAAACAGAGCTACCAAAAGCCCCAGAAGTTCTATAAAAGGAACACATATGATGGGAATGGTAGAAACTACCCAAGCCAAGCTGATTGGTACAATGTAAAAAATCAGCAAAGATCTATGGAATACATGCCTAGATGGCAAAGGCCTAGAACTCAGCAAAGGTCATTCCAAAGGCAAAAGAGCTATCTTCAGCACACATATGCACCCAAGCACTACACACAGAGATATCACAACTACCCAAAGAAGGCAATTGCTAAAACACACACACAGGCATACAGACAAAAGAGACAGTTGTATGAACCTAAAACCCCCAAGCAATTTGCCAAAGTAAATTATGATTATGGCACAGATAGATGGCAACCTCTTAGAGTCAAATCATTTGGCTATAGGTTGGTTGGATCATCTTACAATACTAACCCCTCAGGACCCAGACAAGAATGGGTACCTAAAACTTAATTTCCTTGATTGCAGGTTCAAGGAACAGCTGAGTGCCAAGGAACCTGGTACATGGATAATGGTCGCCCGGACATACATGACAGGAAACAAGAAAAATCTATCAAAATTCAAGGAGGTTAGAGGTGCAAAAGTCATATTTGGAGGAAATGAAGCTCCAGGAGAAATAAGAGGCATTGGATCCATCAAGAAAAATGGATTAGAAATCACAGATGTTGCATATGTTGAAGGACTCAACTTCAATCTGCTAAGAATCAGTCAACTCTGTGACAAGGGCTATAATGTTGGATTCAACATGGGTGTATGCCAAATCAAGGACACTAAATCTAATGAAGTAGTGTTACAAGGATGCAGTCAAAAGAACATGTATGTGGTAGATTGGTCAACTACAACACCAAGCACTTGTCTATTAGCAAAGAGTACAGCCGAATCAAGTTGGTTGTGGCACAAGAAGCTGAGTCACCTGAACTTCAAAACAATTAACAAGCTTGCAAGGAGCAATCTTGTAGAAGGACTCCCAGACTCAGTGTACAAGAAGGAAAGTGTCTGTGATGCATGCCAGATGGGAAAGTAGATCAAATCATCATTCAAAGAAAAGACATGATGATGCGTTTGAAGAAATGTTCCCCTTCTCACTAGAGCTGCCTGCTCTTGATGAAGAATTAGCTAGAGATCAACAACGTTTCCATAGATCTGATCCAGTCATTCCCACAGATACCATCGTCCCAGCAGATTTTGACTTTGATGCTGCTTGGCCGCTGAGACAGAGGTGACAGCCGAGGTTCGAGAAGTCTTCAAGGCAATATTTGCGGAGATAGAGAAGATGGAAAGGCACCAGGCCTCATTAGATATGCGGCTGGATAACAGAGATGCTAATCTTACGGCCGATTTGCGTGGAATCATAGTCAGGATCTAGGAATGGTGGCAGCAGCAGCAAACAATGCGTGTGGAACAGGTTCGATACTTCAAAGCATTGTACAATAAGTTGCTAATCTGGAGTGCTGATAACACTGACATGAAGAAGAGGATGCAAGAAAATATTGATAAAATGCATACCTCTCATACCACATAAATGGAACTGCTACACGAATTTCATCGAAAAGAACTTCTGCGCGTGGAAGAAAACATGAATGCAAAATTCAGCCTTCTTATGGCTGAAATGAAGCTGGTGGCAGCTGAATCAAAAGCCACCTGCTTCGAATTTCGTGCAGCATACTCCGCAGCAGACTCAAAGCATAATTCAACTATCAGTCGCCTAGACTTCATGTTGGCTGGCCTATTCCCGGGGGTTCCTCTCTCCTTTGATGATGCCTAAAAGGGGGAAGAGGAATACATAAAAAAGAAATTGGAAGAATCTGTAGTTGAGAAGGACACAACTGTAAAGGCAAAGACAACTGAAGAACAGAGAAGAGAAAAGAAGGGAAAATCTGTTGAGGGGGAAGGTTCGAAAGACATGACTTTGATGATTGCTAAAACCCCTCAACAAGGACTTGTCACAGCTGATATCATCAGCAAACATCCAGTGACTCTGCCGCTCCAACACCCCGCAGTACCCATGGCTGAAAAGAGGAAGATAGTAGAAGCAGGGATGAAGGAGGTGGAAGGAAAAATGGATGTCCGAGTGATGGATATACTGAAAAGTTCGTATAACTTACCAGGGCAGTCAGGGTTTTCGCGCATGGCGAGCTCTAGAACAGCTTGGAATGCGAGAGGGGAAGAATCGAAAAGATGGGAATTGGTTTTGAGGTGGTTAAAGAATTGGAGGGCATTTTGGCAATTTGGCAGCTGGCGGGTGAATTTCAGGACGGATGGTGCGGAGAGGGAGGGGAGCAGAGAGTTGAGGTCGGAGTTGGTGGGCCAGGAACTGGGATCGGTAATTTGGAGGAGGGAAAGTGTCGGGAGACGGGCGTGGAATGATCCAAATGACGGTTGGGGATCGGCCGAGAAGTGACGAGAGTAGTAGGCCGAGGCGGCGTGCGCGCGGTTTGAAAGGTTTTATGAGCCGTCTCATGCTTGGTTCTCCAGAGCAAATTGGATGGATTAAAGCGCGAGTAATATAGGGTTTGTGCGAATGGTGTGTTTCTTTTTATTGTTGCGAGCGCGATTTTGATTTGAGAGAGTATCACAAATCGCAAATGACTACTTTACATTTAATTTATTATTAAGTTATACAATCATTTTTTTATTAAAAAAATACTATTATATAATAAATAGTGCTCAAGCCAACTTTCATAATAGCTAATAGGGATAATTACAACATGTACCTTGAGGTTTGGGATAATCAAAAAAAAAAAAAATTAGAGAAATATTAAAATTATAAAAATCATTTAAATTTGATTCCGTCTTACATTTTTCTCTTTAAAAAAAAATTTATTTTCAAAAACCTCATATTTATAGAAATATTTCAGTAAAAATCTTAAAATTAAGATATAACCAAACCTCAAAACTAGTTTTTATAGTTTTGAAACTACTCTTGGTTTTTTTTGTCACCACCCCAAATCTCATGGGTAGTTTTTGTAATTATTCCTAATGACTATAAAGTCAATTATAGGGCTGTAAATGAACAAAGCGTTCGACAAATAATTCGTGAATCCGTTTATTAAGTAAAATGAGCATAAACGAACACATCTTAGGACTCGTTTAATAAACGAAAGAGTTTGAACAATTCTATACTCATTTACCAAAAGCTCGTGAACAAGCTTGTTTAGTGTTTGTTTATAATTGTTCATGAACAAGCTCATGTAATGTTTTTTCCAGACTTATTTGTGAACAAGCTCACGTAATACAATGATAAGCTTAGTTTGAATATTTTCTCAGATTTGGTTACTAGCTTATGTGATTACATCATACTGAAAGTTTTTTGATTTTCCTTCGTCTATTTTAATATAAAATTCTTCAACATATGTTGAAAAACATGATTTCTTGATATGATACAGACTTGCAATGAGTAGCACAATTTATCCGTTTTTGTCTTGGGAATATTTTTTCAACTATTTCTAATCTAGTTTGGCAGATTTGTTACTTGTTTGATTAGTTTATGTGTGCTTATTTTTTGACAACATTTTATGTGTCTTTTCATCTACATGTTTCTTTACTGTGCAAGATTTTTTTTTGTTTATTATTCTTCGTTAACAAAGTTATGAATTGTTCACGAACATAATGAATACGAACTCGAAATGACACATTCACGAACATGTTCACAAACACATTCAAGCATTAAAATTATTTATCAAGCCGGACACGAACAAGTTGTTTAAAATTTGAATCAAGCTCAAGGCAAGCTTAAACATGTATATATTAGTGTATACGAGTTGTTGAAATAAGAAAGGGCAAACAAGTTAAAGCTCGGCTTGGCTCAGATTATTTACAACCCTAGTCAATTATAGAGAAATTCACTTCTTTTTGTTCGCTAACTAAATTTAAGCCAAAAATCCATGTTTCAGTTGGTGCCAAATAATGTCCTAATTAAGTTTTTTAAACAGTGTGAGTTTGAATTTTGATCATCTATTAAGAACATAGAAAAAATATGATCATCAAATGGAAAATTTATATATATATATATATATATATATATATATATATATATATAGGGATATGATCAAATGAGACCAAGCCCTTTAGATAAGAACATAAAACCACATCTAGACCATTTGATTTAATAATCAATGGTCCAGATTTTACTCCTCATTTTAGGCCTTGGCGCCTCATTTAAAGGCATTAGAGTAATTCGATTTTAAATGTAAGGGATATATTTGTAATTGGACCTGTTTTTTTTTTTAATTTGGTAACCCAAATTCTTCCTTATCTCAATGCCACGATTTATGCTCCAGCTTTTTTCCAAAAATCAAAATTGTTTTCACATCTCTTCTCCCACGAACCCACGCCTCCCCACGTTCAAAAATTGTAAATCCAACTTACCCAGCCAATTTTATTCGCTTCAAGAGGTGCGATTCGAGTGTCTTTGCTAGGGTTTGAACTTCTCAGCAATTGGGTGTAAGTTTTTGGTGAGTGTGTTTGATTTAATTTCGCGTGATGCGATTTTAGTGCTTTTCTGCGCTTTACGATTCTAGGGTTTGTTGATTGTTGTTTTTTCTTGTTGAATTTTTGTTCATATGTTGTGTGTTCATAGTTTATCTTTGTTCGATTTCTCGTTTTTTTTCTGGAATTTTTTCCAACGTATACGTCTTTTTACATGTGTGATTATATGCATCTGTGTATTATGAGAATCCCGGAATAGGTTTATGATGTGTTAGAGTTCGTAAATTAAGTTGTTCATTGTACATATGATTATGTAGTTTTAGAGTATGAATTGTGTATATTTAGGTTTGACATTATGTGCACAACGTGCAATAGTGTTTATCCAATGTATATTTTAGGGTGGCTACATGTTTCTACATTATATATTTAGTTACGTAATAATGTATTGTTGGGAAATTTATTTTTTAGATTTTGATGAATGCCATGTAAAACTTAGACTAGAAAGTTGGCACCCCATTTTCTTTGTAATTTGCATTGTAATAGATAGGCTGTACGAGCTGAGTCAAGTCAGCTATGCCTGGATATGCAAGAAGTCAACTGGAGGCTAAAATGAAGACTCCGTTGTGAAGCAGCTGAGTATGGCAACAAGGAGAAGTCAAGAACTCGACTGAAGGAGTATCAGCTGGATACAGCTGTGTGAAGTGTCAGTCAAGTCAACTCAAGATAGCCAAGTCTCAAGTTGAAGTGACAGATGAGTCATCCAATGATTGGAGCTAACTCGAAGTCATCTGGGAAAGTTAAGGAACTGCAGTCAAGTCAAGACAACTGAAAAGAGTCCCTTGCACAGAAGTCAAGAAAGTTACTTAAATAAGTAATACATCCATGCTGCAATATTCTAAAGTGCTTAGTCCCAGAGCGTGCAAAAGGAATAAACCAATGGGAAGCACTGCACCTGTGTCAGGCTGAAAAGCTGAAGGTTTAATTAATACGAGGTAATGTCAATTTCAAGGACTGCAACAAGACAAGCCAACGACCACTAGTGTCTTTTGAAAATCAACCTATCTCTTCAACGGGCAAATTTTCAAGAGAGCACTATAAAAGGCTGAGGGATCTATTTGAGAAAAGGTTACTTTGACTACCTGAACCACGAACATTCAAGCTATCATTCGAGCTATAACCTGCAAAAATATTCTCAAGTCATTCAAGCTTAATCCTCAAGTCAGAACTTCGAAGGAAATCAATCCAACACTTACCTGTGAAGGAAAGACGACTTCAATCAATTGAAGAGGAAATAATTGAAGAATCAAAGGGGTCTACATTCCACAGAGGATTGTAAAAAGGTTCAAGGTCGAACCAGTCTCAAGCTATTGGAGGGCTTCGTGATCAATTCCAAGAAGCTAGAGCAAGTGAGCTGTAGTAGCAAGGCAGTTGCCCTGTGAAGAAGCTGAGTCGGACGAGAAGCCAGCTGTGTGACCAAGGCATCTCCGCATCGAGTCCCAAAGGATCAAGTCACCGTGTGTGATCAAGACTTGTATCCGGGACCGATAACCATTTTGTACTCTGATCAATACTTAGTGAATTCCTCCAGGAGTTGGAGAAGAGAGGATTAGAAGAATTACCCCATCTTCAAACCTCTATAAAATTTATTGTGTCATTTACATTTCAACATTTACTTACTACATATTATTTAATATCTGCTGATAATTTGCCATCCAATTGATATTTAACAAAGTGCTAAAACCAAGTGTTAAAACAACTTAAACCAAATTCAAGGGTGTTAAGTCTTCCGCTGAAAACATATCACAGTCGAGTTAAGCTTTAGACTAAGTAGCTGAGTTATTCTATCAACAGTTCAGTCGAGTCTGTTGAGTGGATAACTCAGCTGGTTAACTAACTTAGTTGTCCATCATGGACTTAGTTGTGAAGAATTAACTCAAACTTATTTAAAAGGACTAAATTGAAAAGTTGGTAAGGTTTATTCAACCCCCCCTTCTAAACCTTACACTCACACCCCTTGGGACCTACATGTATATTTAGTTATGTAATATTATATATGTGGTTGTGTGATAATGCATATTTAGTTATAATAATGTATTCTCAGTTGTATGGTAATGTATATTTAGTTGTATAATAATGTATATTTATTTGTGTGATAATGCATATTTAGTTGTATAATAATGTATATTTTAGTTGTGTGATAATGTATATCTGGCTATATAATAATGTATTCTCAGTTGTATGGTAATGTATATTTAGTTGTATAATAATGTATGTTTATTTGTGTGATAATGCATATTTAGTTGTATAATAATGTATATTTTAGTTGTGTGATAATGTATATCTGGCTATATAATAATGTATATTTAGCTATATGATAATGTATATTTAGTTGTGTGATAATGTATATTTAGCTATATATGTGTATATTTAGTGTACATATGTATGCATAATTAGTTAAGTAACACTGTTTACTTAGTTGTGATTTATTGTATACTTAGTACATATATTCTGCATATTATATTTTTATATAAGAATTGGTTCTATATTTTTTGCAGGTTTGTTTATCCAAGTCTTATCAATTAAATGGCCAAAACTAAGGGCAAAAGGGTTGCGGAGAATGGGGCTAAAGATGGGCAGGGAAAGAGGGCGAAAGATTCGTATCCGAGCAAAAGGATAGGGCTATGGAAGAAGCCAAAAAGTTCTGAATTGGGACAAAAAAATTGTAGTGGTATTTAATGGACAGTTTACTATGTATATTTTGTTTATCTTTATATATTTTGTTTATTAGGTTAGGTGGATTTTTATTGGAGTCATGTATACTTCAATTCGTAGCAGTGTCTGTATATGTTTAGATGTTATTTTGAATTCTAGATATTAGGGGGAACACGACATGTATTGTTTTGTTTTAATTAATATAACTTTGCATTTTTATGTACACTTTGTCCAAATGGTGTCACACTACTATAATATTGTATATGTAGTTACAAAATGTGGCATACTTGTGAAGCCCCGATTTTTTTTCAGAGCTTATAATTGATCCTTATTGTCGTTTATACTTTTGATCGACTATTTTACCGCGTCATTTTGACGGGTAATTATTAATAATATATACATTTTATATTTTATTTTATTTTACTTAGTTGCTTGTGATCATGATCTTCATTAATTCTATTTTGCATTTATGATCACTTGATTGATCATTATTACTATTTTTGTGATTATAAGTCACCTTAGAATTTTAAGAGACTATTTATTTTAGAGACTTTTACCTTATAGAATTAAGATTTTGATTTAGATTAAGTGATCATGAGACTTATAAGTGATCAAGGAAATCACTAATTATTTTGGAGATTGATATATTTCATCTATTATCATCAAATTTGGGACAAAAAAAATAGAATTACTATAATGCCCTCATAGTGGACGACCAACATGGATATTTTTGGAATAAAAATATCATCAAACTCTTGTACACCTACACCTTATATTAGTCATCTTGTGTATAATTATACCATTAATTCAAACATTATACACATCATCTCTTACATTACTTCTATTATTTTTGCCAACATGTTGGAAGTCTTCCAACATTCCATTCAAACCAAGTCTTGCCCATACCTTTGACCTTCAAATTGTCTCCCATGCATGAAGAAAAATGCAAGACACAAAATTGAACAACAATTCCTCTCTCTCCCTCTCACTTGGACGGCCATATGGCCAATTTTGTGCCAAATTCATCTCATTTTTCATCTAACACATTTATTCTCTAGCAAAATCCTCCTCCTTCTCTCTAAAAACTCTCAACTTCTCTCTACTCTTCTTCTTACTTTCTTCTTCTATACTTAGAAAAATTTCAAGATTTTTCCCCTATTTCTTCAAAAAAATTCGAACCAAACCATACTACAAGGTAAGAAATTTTATCTTTAATCCATTTTTGATATCACATAGTTCATCTCTTCCACCTTCTTAACTTAAGTTTGAATTTGGTTTGGAGGTACATTTAGAAGACTTTGAAGATTAGAGCTTGACATCATTTTGAAGAAGGATTTCAAACTTGAAGAAGAACTAGTAGACGAATTTGGACTACAAGGTAAGAATTGAGTACTAGACCCCTTCTTTCCTCTTCTTTCTATTTTTTTCAAATTTTAACACCCCTTTTTCATTTTTGAGAAATAGGGGCTGACCTTAGGTGATTTTCGAGTTGAGCCAAAATTTCCAATTTTTAAGTTTCAACTAGTCTCCAAACACCTACTACACAAGGTAAAGTGTAGTCCTTCTCATTTCCTTATTTCCTTCTTTTTTCTCCCTAATTTTCTCTCATTTTTCTAACTTCAAATTTTTGATATTTTTTTGAATTAGGGGCTGACCTAAGAAGCCTCATCCAAAAATTGTGAAATTATCCTTTTATTTCACAATTTCCAATTTTAAGGTGGGTGAAAAAATATTTTCCAACTATTAGGTGTTTTATTAAAATGCATGTAGAAAATTTTATCATGAGCCTTGAGATATATATAATCTATGTATTGCATGTCAATTTTATGTAACAAGTCATGAAAATTCTCAAGAGTTGCTCAAATTTGCTATTTATTGAATTTTAGGAGCATGCATGTGCAATTTAATGTTTTAATTGATGAATTCTTGTATGTATTGGGCATGCATGTGTATGATCTTTAAAATCTATGTTTTGGATGCCTTATAACCTGGAAAAGTCGAGCATAATTGATTAAATTTCAATTTTGGACTTAAAAATGTAAAAATGGAAAGTTGGTGGACTAAATTGCAAGAAAATGAAAGTTGAAGGACCCCTCTGAAAATTTCGAAATTTGGGACTGTACTCAGGTTCAAAAATGACTTTTGGAAATTTTAATAAAGTTTTAAGAGTTTTAAGATAAATAAAATCAACCTTTAAAAGCCCAAGGACTAGATTGTAAAATTTTGAAAGTTTAAGGGCTATTTTGCAATTTTTAAAACTGCACCAGACCTAAACTTTAAAATTTGAAATTTTTACTCTTAAGGTACTGGGAATTACATATTTTAAAAGTATTCCAAAAATCCAAGTGTTTAGGGCATGGAAAGTAATTTTAATAAAATTGAGGGACTAATGTGTAAAATACTAAACTTGATGACCCAAATGAAATTTCCAGGACTTATGGAGTCCATGCACCTGGAAATACTAACTTAACTATAACTTAATTATATTTTGGACCCAAGGTTCAAATTTCATAACAATTGGACCCCTAAAAGCCTTAAAGGCAATTATTTCAAAATGGGACAAAAATGATATTTTCAAAAGTTAAAGGACCTACACATATTTCTTTTAAAAACAGCTTTTGTCCCAATATCCTACTAATCTTAGTGACATTTTCCAACTGGAATCACATTAAAAGCCCTTCCGATTGGTGAGTTCCGATTATTTTAAACTGAAGGTCCGAATTGGCAATTTTTACAAATTTGGGGCCAATGTGAGCATTTTACAAAAGCTCGACCTCAAAACTTTAAAAGCCTGAATCTCTGGATAATTTGGAGAATTTAGGAACTGACCTCATAATTTTTCAAGGTCGGGATATTTATTTATTCAATTTTTAACCCCAAAAGTGTTGGTTTTTACAAAATGGGGCTAATTGAAATTTTTCTTTTATAAAGGACCTAACCCAAATTATTTTCTCTTTTACTAAAATATCCCTGGACCCTCTGACTTGGAGATTTAATTAAAGTATTTTATTTTCCCAAAAACACTTGACTTATCGGATCAATTTGACCGATTAATACCCGATCGCGGAGCTACTTCCTCGCCTTGCGATTTCAAATCTATAACGGGACTTATGTCCCACCTAATCTTTCAAGATATCGAAGGTTGCTTATCCTTCCGATAATCATCTTCATCCAAAAATTCCACCAACACCATAATTGCTACTCGCGCTTTTCAAAAATCTTCCTAAACTGCTCCCCTGAATAAATAATACTCGACTGCCTGGTTGACTGCCTGTACTTGTAATTACTTTCCTGCCTGAGTCAACTTGGTGTGTTGAGCTCACAGTCGGAATGGATACGTCGGGGATGGAACCGGGCAGCTCGGCTGCTATTCCACTCTTCCGGCCCCATCGTCCTAATCCATCAACTGAGGGACGGAGTTTGTCCAAGGGAAGCAGGTCATAGTACTTGAGGTATAATCATGATTATGACAGATCCGAGCCTTGCAAGCTCCACTGTGGATTTTGTCTTCGCCTATGGAGCGATAAGGTGCCGGTCTTGGACCATCTGCCCGGGAGTTACAAGGAAGAATGAAGGAATCGCTGTCTGATCCACACGATTCCGGAGTTATCGGACCCATTTGGTTGGCGCTACAAATTCGTACACAACCGCTACTTGTTTGCATTGGTTGGCGCTACAAATCCATACGCAACCATTATTTGCCTTGCATGGGATTGGCGTTACACTTTCGTACGCAATCCTACCTGTCCTGACTGAATCACATAGTGCCTGTGTGACCATGAACTGGTTTCTTGAACTGTATAAGTATATTACTTAAATATATTTTATCACGATGCTTGTGGACTATGTGTGAATTCATGCATCATACTCACGTGTTTCCGTATAATTGTTTTCTCACATTAACTATATTGTGCCACACTTGCACACGATCACCCCATCCACTGAGATTTCTGTCTCATCCCCACCTATTTTCTAACCTTAGATGAGGATTTCGTTGAAGATGTTGAACCGGCCCTGGATTGAGACCTTGTACTCCGCTTGTTGGATTTACTACTTCTTCTTGTTGTTGATTGGACTCTTTTCTTATGTTGTTGTCGGACTCTTGTATTTCTTTCCATTCCAGTTTGTAACTGAAGGGCGTATGACCCTTTGACTTTAAGTTGCTATATTTTGTTGATTTTCGGGATGTAATATGGATTATGGATCGTAGACTGTAAGTTGTATTGTACTTGTTATTTTATTTCCGCTGCTATTTAGACTCTGTTTCATTGGGTTCTCGTTGAAATTTGTCTGGACTATTTAATTTTTGTATTTAAATTGTGGATCGTCGTCGCGTCCCGTTTGGGGCGTGACAGTTAGAGTGGTATTAGAGCTCGACTAGTAAGATGGAAACTTACACCGAGCTGACCCAGGATAGGACCCTCGGTCTGTGTTTTGGGTAATCTTTGCGACTTGACCAATTAAGTGTGAAATCGATTTCAAATTGGCATAGAACCGTCTTATTGATATTTGAACTAAGTTAGAACGCATATTTTGAGATTTCATAGTCATACTTGTCTTGACTTAGTTGATTCTTGACTGATTTTCCTTATTTGTTCTTTCCTTATTCTCTCCCTATCTTTCCTTTACCTTTGACTGATCCGTCTTAGTTTTGTTAGATACAGAATGGCCGAACATCGAGGACGTGGGAGACCTTGCCGCGTTCCACGAGGGGATGATGACGTACCCAGGGACCGGGTACCCTCTCCTGAATTACCGCCTCCTCCTCCACCTGCTGCAGGAGACAACAGGCAGAGCCTCAACCCCGTGCTCCCGAACCCGCCAGAGAGGCGAACAATCGCACGTTGGAGCGATTTCTGCGGTTCGACCCACCAGCCTTCTTGGGAGAGCCGAACGATTTGAAAGCAAAAGAATGGGTAGAGAAGTTGGAGAATATCTTCAATGCTCTTCAATACTCCGACGAGCAGAGAGTCACACTCGCCATATTTCGTCTGGAATCGGCTGCTAGAGACTGGTGGAGGGCAGTTGAAAGGAGATGGGAACAGACCGAGTAGTCGAACATGGGGAAATTTCTAGCCGAGTTCAATGAACAAGACATTCCACAAAGGTTGTGAAAGAAGCGCGCCGAGATGAATTCCACAGATTGAGGCAAGGGAACCTGACTGTAGCTCAGTACAAGTCCAAATTTCACCGATTGTCCAAGTATGCTCTGGGGACAATCAGTACCGAAGAGGATAAGCTTTACAAGTTCACTCGAGGATTGAAACTTGAACTTCGTAAACAACAAGCGATTGTTGAATCGACAACCTACTCGCGGTAAAGGCGACTCTCCGCATTGAGTCGGGATCGAACCGTATTGGACAGATTCTGCAGAGTAGGCCATCGAATAGTCTTAAGAGGACATCTATGGGACATCCATCTAAACCGCCTGCTAAGTTTCAGAAGGGACCAGTTAACAAAACAGATAAAGGAAAGAGACCAGTACAAGGAAAGTCGGGTCAAGTGTGTGCACATTGCCAGAAACCGGGGCATACTGCCAACAACTTTTGGCGTAAACAAGGAAGGTGTTTGCGCTGTGGTAGTAATCAACATCAGCTACAAGATTGCCCAAAGTACGATGACCGAACCAAACAGACGCAGCCACAGAAGCCGGGAAATGGCCAGGGAAATCGGGCAAGGATACCCGCTCGAGCTTTTGCACTAGCCGGAAAGGAGGCTCCGGAGGCAACAGATGTGCTGGAAGGTACGCTTCTAGTATTTAACCACTACGCTAAAATATTGTTCGACCCTGGATCAACGCATTCATTTGTTGCACCGCGTTTTGTACACAAACTGCATGCATGCATGGAACATATGCCTATATGTTTAGAAGTGTCAACTCCTATGGGTGCAAGTCAGATAACATATATTATCTATAATGCATGCGAAGTTAAGATTGCTAAGATAAACTTTCCTGCCGATTTAATCCTATTACCGATATCCGAATACGACGTGATATTGGGAATGAACTGGTTATCTACACACCATGCACAAATGGACTGCCATAACAAGTCCATTAAGCTATGTGAACCCGGAAAACCCGAAGTGGAGATTTCGGGAAGGGCACGAGTTAAGATTGCCTCAATCATTTCAGCAATGAAAGCGAGGAAGGCAATCACTAGAGGGGCTCAAGGGTACCTGGCGTTTGTAATTAACAAACCCAAAGTTGAGACACAAATCAACCAAGTACCTATAGTGTCAGAATATACGGATGTATTTCCACAAGAACTCACCACTGTCCCTCCAGATAGGGAAGTCGAGTTCACCATCGAGGTGTTGCCAGGGACTGCCCCGATTGCCAGAACACCGTATAGATTGGCTCCTCTTGAGTTACAAGAGTTGAAAACGCAATTACAAAAACTGATGGATGTGGGATTTATCCGACCGAGTACGTCTCCGTGGGGAGCATCTGTGTTGTTCGTCAAAAAGAAGGATGACACATTAAGACTATGTATAGATTATCGTGGTCTTAATAGCGTGACCATCAAGAACAAATATCCCCTCCCGAGGATAAACGAACTATTTGATCAACTTCAAGGAGCGACGGTGTACTCGAAGTTTGACTTACAACAATGATATTACCAACTGAAGATTCACGAGGAAGACATTTCCAAAACTGCATTTCAAAACCGATATGGACACTACGAGTTTGTAGTAATGCCTTTCGGTCTGACGAATGCACCAGCAGCATTTATGGACCTGATGCATCGAGTCTTCCAACCTTATTTTGATCAATTCGTAGTGATATTCATTGATGATATACTTGTATACTCTAAGTCTAGAGAAGAGCACGAACGTCATCTGAAAATCGTTTTAGAGACTCTACGAGAGCATAAGTTGTATGCCAAATTCAACAAGTGCGAATTTTGGCTTAGTGAAGTCGCATTCTTGGGACACATAGTATCCGACATGGGATTGCAGGTGTATTCTTGAAGAAGTACAGCATACGGTGGTTGAATGGAAACAACCCGAGTGAACGGAAATCGGGAGTTTCTAGACTAGTTTGGATATTATCGAAGATTTATCCAGGATTTCTCCAAGATAGCCGGACCACTCACTCGACTAACCCAGAAGCAAGTCAAGTTTGAATGGAATGACAAGTGCGAGGCGAGTTTCCAAGAGCTGAAGAAATGACTTACTACAGCTCCAGTCTTAGCCCTTCCAAAGGGAACAGAAAACCTTGTCGTCTACAGTGATGCATCAAAAGAAGGACTAAGAGCAGTGCTCATGCAGGAAGGAAAAGTTATCGCTTATGCATCACGAAAGCTCAAGCCGTATGAGGCCAATTATCCAACGCATGACTTGGAATTGGCAGCGATAGTTTTCGCGTTAAAGAAATGGAGACACTATCTCTACGGAGCAACATTCATGGTTTTCACGGATCATAAGATCTTGAAGTACCTATTCTCCCAGAAAGACCTCAATCTGAGGCAACGGAGATGGATGGAGTTGATTGAGGACTATCACTTTGATATTCAATACCATCCGGGAAAGCTAACGTCGAGAGCAGACGCTCTCGCCAGTAAAGGCGAGCTTAGCGGACTTATGATTCAAGAGTGGGAATCATTAGAAGAGTTGAGCAATTGGAATCTGACAAGAACCAATACTCAGATTTCATGTGCTAACATTTCAGTTACACCCAATCTGCTGAAAGAGATCAAAGAAGCACAAGAGAAAGATGCACATCTTCAAAAACTGAAGGAGAAGATACTTAAAGGAGAAAGATCAGAATTCTCGGTACCTAAAGATGGAGTTATCAGATTCCGGAATCGAGTGTGTGTACCGAATGACGAGCAGATTAGGAATAAAATCCTAGCAAAGGCACACCGTTCAAAATACACTATACATCCTGGAGGAAACAAGATGTATAAGGATTTGAAAAGGAGTTATTTGTGGGTAAACATGAAGAACCAAGTAGCAGAATTTGTTGCGAGATGTTTGACTTGTCAACGAGTAAAAGCAGAACACCAACGACCATCTGGTTTACTACAACCGTTGAGAATTACCGAGTGGAAATGGGAACATATAATGATGGACTTCGTGACGGATCTACCAAGGACCAAAGGAGGCCATGATGCTATTTGGGAAGTTGTAGACCGACTCATGAAATCTGCACACTTTTTACCCATCAAGAAAACTGATAGCTTGCAGAAACTTGCACAGACTTATATCCGAGAAATCATTCGACTGCATGGAGTACTAGTCGACATAGTATCCGACAGAGACCCGAGGTTTGTCTCCAGATTTTGGAAGTGCTTGCACGAAGAATTGGGTACCTCGCTAAGTTTCAAAGACAAAGAAGACATCCACAAACCGATGGACGATCGAGCGAACAATTCAAACCCTTGAAGATATGTGCGAGCACGCACATTGGATTTCCAAGGAAGTTGGGATTCGCACTTACCATTAGCCGAGTTCGCCTACAATAATAGTTATCGCCACGATTGGGATGGCACCTATGAGGCATTATATGGGCGAAAATGTAGATCCCCACTACTTTGGGAGATTGATGACCAATGGACTCCGGAAGAGAAACGAAAGTCGCCCTTGATTCCAAAGGTCGACTTAGTTCAGGAGGCCATGGAGAAGGTCAAGCTGGTCAAGGAACGGATTCGCACAGCTCAGAGTCGCCAAAAGAGTTACGCGGACAAGAGAAGAAAGGATTTGGAATTTGAAGTCGGAGATGAAGTGTTTCTCAGACTCTCACCACGGAAAGGATTGATCAATCCGAAGAAAGGGGGCAAGTTGAGTCCGAGATATGTTGGACCTTACAAGATTTTACAGAGGATCGGGAGGTTAGCCTACCGACTCGAGTTACCAGCACCATATGCAGGAATGCACGATGTATTCCACATATCGAGATTGAAGAAATATCAACTAGATCCCGAGCATATCATCACTCGAGATACTCCTCATCTAATGGAAAATCTATCCTACATCGAGAGACCGATCCGGATCATTGATCATCAGATACGACAATTGCGTAAGAGAGAAATTCCGATGGTTAAGGTTGTGTGGCAAAACCACAACCGAGACGAAGACGCAACGTGGGAAATGGAAGAAGATATAAGGAATCAATATCCAGAACTATTCTGAAGAGAATTTGGGGACCAAATTCCTTTAAGGAGGGGAGGAATTTGGAAGAAGATATAAGGAATCAAGATTTTATTTTATTTTACTTAGTTGCTTGTGATCATGATCTTCATTAATTCTATTTTGCATTTATGTTCACTTGATTGATCATTATTACTATTTTTGTGATTATTAGTCACCTTAGAATTTTAAGAGACTATTTATTTTAGAGACTTTTACCTTATAGAATTAAGATTTTGATTTAGATTAAGTGATCACGAGACTTATAAGTGATCAAGGAAATCACTAATTATTTTGGAGATTGATATATTTCATCTATTATCATCAAATTTGGGAAAAACAAATATATGGAATTACCATAATGCCCTCATAGTGGACGGCCAACATGGATATTTTTGGAGTAAAAATATCATCCAACTCTTGTACACCTACACCTTATATTAGTCATCTTGTGTATAATTATACCATTAATTCAAACATTATACACATCATCTCTTACATTACTTCTTTAATATTATTTTTCCCAACATGTTGGAAGTCTTCCGACATTCCATTCAAACCAAGTCTTGCCCATATCTTTGACCTTCAAATTGTCTCCCATGCATGAGGCAAAATGCAAGACACAAAATTGAACAAAAATTCCTCTCTCTCCCTCTCACTTGGACGGCCATATGGCCAATTTTGAGCCAAATTCATCTCATTTTTCATCTAACACATTTATTCTCTAGCAAAATCCTCCTCCTTCTCTCTAAAAACTCCCAACTTCTCTCTACTCTTCTTCTTACTTTCTTCTTCTATACTTAGAAAACTTTCAAGATTTTTCCCCTATTTCTTCAAAAAAAACTTCAAATTTTTGATATTTTTTTGAATTAGGGGCTGACCTAAGAAGGCTCATCCAAACAATTGTGAAATTATCCTTTTATTTCACAATTTCCAATTTTAAGGTGTGTGGAAAAATATTTTCCAACTATTAGGTGTTTTATTAAAATGCATGTAGAAAATTTTATCATGAGACTTGAGATATATATAATCTATGTATTGCATGTCAATTTTATGTATCAAGTCATGAAAATTCTCAAGAGTTGCTCAAATTTGCTATTTATTGAATTTTAGGAGCATGCATGTGCAATTTAATGTTTTAATTGATGAATTCTTGTATGTATTGGGCATGCATGTGTATGATCTTTAAAATCTATGTTTTGGATGCCTTATAACCTGGAAAAGTCGAGCATAATTGATTAAATTTCAATTTTGGACTTAAAAATGTAAAAATGGAAAGTTGGTGGACTAAATTGCAAGAAAATGAAAGTTGAAGGACCCCTCTGCAAATTTCGAAATTTGGGACTGTACTCAGGTTCCAAAATGACTTTTGGATATTTTAATAAAGTTTTAAGAGTTTTAAGATAAATAAAATCAACCTTTAAAAGCCCAAGTACTAGATTGTAAAATTTTGAAAGTTTAAGGGCTACTTTGCAATTTTTAAAACTGCTCCAGACCTAAACTTTAAAATTTGAAATTTTTACTCTTAAGGTACTGGGAATTACATATTTTAAAAGTATTCCAAAAATCCAAGTGTTTAGGGCTTGGAAAGTAATTTTACTAAAATTGAGGGACTAATGTGTAAAATACTAAACTTGAGGACCCAAATAAAATTTCCAGGACTTATGCAGTCCATGCACCTAGAAATACTAACTTAACTATAATTTAATTATATTTTGGACCCAAGGTTCAAATTTCATAACAATTGGACCCCTAAAAGCCTTAACGGCAATTATTTCAAAATGGGACAAAAATGATATTTTCAAACGTTAAAGGACCTACACATATTTCTTTTAAACACTGCTTTTGTCCCAATATCCTACTAACCTTAGTGACATTTTCCAACTGGAATCACATTAAAATCCCTTCCGGTTGGTGAGTTCCGATTATTTTAAACTTAAGGTCCGAATTGGCAATTTTTACAAATTTGGGGCCAATGTGAGAATTTTACAAAAGCTCGACCTCAAAATTTAAAAACCTGAATCTCTGGACAATTTGGAGAATTTAGGAACTGACCTCATAATTTTTCAAGGTCGGGATATTTATTTATTCAATTTTTAACCCCAAAAGTGTTGGTTTTTACAAAACGGGGCTAAATTGAAAATTTTCTTTTATAAAGGACCTAACTCAAATTATTTTCTCTTTTACTAAAATAGTCCTGGACCCTCTGACTTTGAGATTTAATTAAAGTATTTTATTTTCCCAAAAACACTTGACTTATCGGATCAATTTGACCGATTAATACCCGATCGCGGGGCGACTTCCTCGCCTTGCGATTTTAAATCTATAACGGGACTTATGTCCCACCTAATCTTTCAAGATATCGAAGGTTTCTTATCCTTTCAATAATCATCTTCATCCAAAAACTCCACCAACGCCATAATTGCTACTCGCGCTTTTCAAAAATCTTCCTAAACTGCTTCCCTGAATCAATAATACTCGACTGCCTGGTTGACTGCTTGTACTTGTAATTACTTTCCTGCCTGAGTCAACTTGGTGTGTCGAGCTCACAGTTGGAATGGATACATCGGGGATGGAACCGGGCAGCTCGACTGCTATTCCACTCTTCCGGCCCCATCGTCCTAATCCCGCAACTGAAGGACGGAGTTTGTCCAAGGGAAGCGGGTCATAGTACTTGAAGTATAATCATGATTATGACAGATCCGAGCCTTGCAAGATCCACTGTGGATTTTGTCTTTGCCTATGGAGCGATAAGGTGCCGGTCTTGGACCATCCTGCCTAGGGAGTTACAAGGAAGAACGAAGGAATCGTTGTCTGATCCACACGATTCCGGAGTTATCGGACCCGTTTGGTTGGCGCTACAAATCCGTACACAACCGCTACTTGTTTTGCATTGGTTGGCGCTACAAATCCGTACGCAACCATTATTTGCCTTGCATGGGATTGGCGTTACACTTCCGTACGCAATCCTACCTGTCTTGACTGAATCACATAGTGCCCGTGTGACCATTAACTGGTTTCTTGAAATGTATAAGTATATTACTTAAATATATGTTTTCTCACATTAACTATATTGCGCCACACTTGCACACGATCACCCCATCCACTGAGATTTCTGTCTCATCCCCACCTATTTTCTAACCTTAGATGAGGATTTCGTTGAAGATGCTGAACCGGCCCTGGATTGAGACCTTGTACTCCGCTTGTTGGATTTACTACTTCTTCTTATTGTTGATTGGACTCTTTTCTTATGTTGTTGTCGGACTCTTGCATTTCTTTCCATTCCAGTTTGTAACTGAAGGGCGTATGACCCTTTGACTTTAAGTTGCTATATTTTGTTGATTTTCGGGATGTAATATGGATTATGGATCGTAGACTGTAAGTTGTATTGTACTTGTTATTTTATTTCCGCTGCTATTTAGACTCTGTTTCATTGGGTTCTCGTTGAAATTTGTCTGGACTGTTGATTTTTGTATTTAAGTTGTGGATCGTCGTCGCGTCCTGTTTGGGGCGTGACAATACTTACATATACAATTATATATATTTAGGTACTTTGCCATCTATTGTATATGTAGTTATTGAAATTACTATAATTACGCAGAAGATTATGTAGATTTAAACATTATGCCATGTATTGGTCCAAATGTTGCATAAGAAGCAAAAACAATGTGTAGTTAAATCCATATAATGTATAATTAATTTTCAGATGTTGCATATTTATGCATAAGATTATGTATATTAAATATAATTTGCCTTTTTCGTTTGCCAATAATATTGTATATGTAGTTATAGAATATTATATAATTACACATTAGATTATGTATATTTAAAACATTATGCAACGTATTGGTCCAGATATTGCATATGAAGCAAAAACATGTACAGTTAAATCCATATAATGTATAATTAGTTTGCAGATATTGTATATTTATGAATAAGATTATGTATACCTTAGATAAATTGCCCTAGTGGTTTGCTGATGTATATTTAGCATCACATAAGGTATATTTAGTTTGTTGATGTTATATATATTACACAAACATATAATATCATATTATACGCGCCTAAGCCAGTGTATTCAAAATACAACGTGTGTTGCACCCAACTCGGTTTGAAACTCTCTTGCGTGCCCCCTGCTTTTTGATGCTTTCGTCATGCTCAGAATTTTCAGCAGGTGTGATTTTTTTAGAGTTTTGGAAGCCCTCTCTATTACAAACCACGTATTTCACACGAATTTCGTCGTTCTTGAATTTCTTTGTAGTGCTCCTTCTAACGTCGAAGCCACTGCACATACCATAATCCTTGTAAAATTGTATTCCAGCCTCCAATGTATGGAAATGCATGTCGGCACGAGGAATAATTTTTTCTTGGTCCACTTCTGAGATCCAATATTTAGTTGATCCTGGTGAGATTTCGAGCCTCTGCCCAACATAAATCATGTAATCTGGAGCTTGCTCTGGTAAAAACACAAAATTTACATACTAAATATACAAATATGAAATACTATATATACAGAACATCAATGTATAATGCAAAATCGTAATTTTCCACTATTTGTGTTCTAAGTACACATTTAAAATGCACATTTTCTATAGAATGACTACTCTAAGAATACAATATATGCATTGTAATTATGAAAAATTGTATTGTAAACATGCCGAACATTAATACGTAGTATACATTAAATGTGATACATATTTTACATACTAAACACACAAATATGGAACACTATACACACAAAATGTTAATACATATTACATATACGATTTCTTATACAATTCCTCATATTTTCCAATATTTTGTTCTAACCATACACATCAACAACACTATACATGCAATATCCTTATTCTAAATTAGCATATTAGTAAATTTTTTAATTATTGTTATATGAGAATATGTTTATAATAAGTACTCCATATGTACAAAATACAAATAGTAAATATACAAAATCGTTGTTGTAAATACACATCATTTTTTTGCGTTTCTGCGCGCGTAAAGTTTTTGATTGTTCAAGATTATATGCGTTCGATCCACACATTTACGCATGAATTGGTGTTAAATGATTATCTTCATTCGAATGGATTGTGGAATGTGAATCTTGATTTTGTTGATGTATATGGCGATTTCTAATTTTTCTATTGTTTGATGATTTGCGATTCGATGCTCGGTTTCAATTTTTGATGTTTCTGATGGTATGAATGTACAATTTCTTCTCTACTTTTGCAGGTTTCAATTTGACGTGGTTATGGCATGAAGGGAGGAAGAAGATAGATGTTGATGAACATGTGTTTAGCTAGTAAATAAAGAAAGATCTCATTCCCTTAATTACAGGTGGCAGTTATTTTGGTTCATTCATGCTGTTCCATTTTTACCCCTGGCCGGTACCCTCCTGCTTTTTTAATACAACAAAATCTTATTAAATCTTAGCCTTCTATTTATTTTGTTGGATGGTATGGATGTGGTCTTGTGTTCTTACCTATAGATATGGTCTCACGGGATCTCCTCCCTATAAAAATATATATATATATATATAAATATATATAAGTATTGCTGTATTTGGATGTCACTAGTAAAATGTACGTGCGTTGCACGTGATCCAAATAATTTTGTTAATTTAATTAAAAATAATATTGAAGTAAATTATTTTTATTCATAGTAAGTTTCGCTCATGTGTTTTGATCCTAAAAAAAATTAATTTTTTAAAATTAAACTTCTTAGTAGGTGAAATTTGGTTATGATATTTTGAACCAAAAAACGCTGTACTTAAATGATATTATCATTAATGAAGAAAGTACAATAGATATGAAAAATTCAAGAGTAATATAAGTTAAAAAAAATAATTTCCACGAACTCATTTTGTTTCAAATTATCTCTTATTTTATTTTTTAGTCTCCTTTTTCTTCATACTCGGTTTTGAGATTTTTTTGCAAATTTTTTTTTGAATGCTTTCTTAGTCCAAACATGATTGGTTGACATATGAATGTCTTTCTCGTTTCTTCATCTTTGAAAAATGGTGTTATCTTTTGAATCGGTTGATCAGCTACAACATTCATTTTTCCATTCACCACCTATGCATTGTTGCTTAGAGCGATGAAACATTTAAATTTCTTTTATTGTTTAGAAGCTTAGCTCCCAATAATATTTTGACTCATCATGTTCACCCTGGTTAAATTAAATACTTATATATAATTAGAAACAAAGATAAAAAACTAATCAATTATAATTGAAAATGGTCAATAAATTAATCCAAATTAAAAGAAAAACCACATTTTAACATCATATAAATGGTTGAACCACAATCCATCTTCATCAACTATACAAATTATACATCAAAGAAAAAGAAAAAGTGAAAAATAAGAAGAAAAATAAGTCATCTATAATATGATATTTTTATATGTTCAATCAATGTTAAATAATCACTTATTTGACATCCGATATATATAGTCATCACCTCCTCAAATATAATAATGAAAGCGCATTCAACAATATTTTATATTTAAAATTCATGGAAGAACGATTAGTATGTGATGGATGAATAAAACTTTGAAGTATATGATATATGATTAACACATTGGTATTGTTTCAACATCTTTCTGATTACATTTATTGCAAGTAACATGTTCTTTATTTTTTAAAATTGATCAATTTTTTTAAAACAAATTATGTGATGAAGATGTATAATTTGTTTTCCACATTATCAACAATTCCTTTGAAATAATAAGACATATCTTGTAAATGAAATTAGTTTAACATATATATTACACAAGATAACTACATATTGCGAATACATGTATAACATTATATATATGATTGTTAAATTTTCAACCAGTGTAGGTGTCACGCCCCAGACGGGGACGCGACGATGATCCACAACTTAAATACAAATAAACCAAACAGTCTAGACGAATATCAACGAAAACCCAATGAAACAGAGTCAAATAACAGCGGAAATAAAGAACAAGTACGAGTTATAACTTACAGTCCAACAAACATCCAAATTACATCCCCGAAATCAACTAAAGATAACAACTTAATAGTCAAAGGGTCCTACGCCCTTCAGTTACCGACCGGAATGAAAAGAGAATAAAAGAGTCCAACAGGAAATACAAGAAATAAGTCCAGCAACAACAACAACAACATGTAGTAAGTCCAACAAGCGGAGCACAAGAGCTCAGTCCGTGGTAGGTTCAACATCTTCAACAAAGTCCTCATCTAAAGGTTAGAAAATAGGAGGGGATGAGACAGAAATCTCAGTGGATGGGGTGATCGTGTGCAAGTGTGGCGATATATAGTTAATGCGAGAATCAGTTGTATGAAAACGCGGGAGATATGATGCATGAATTCACACACAGTCCACAAGCGTCATGGTAAAATATTTAAGTAATATACTTATACAGTTTAAGAAAACAGTTCGTGGTCACACAAACACTATGTGATTCAGGCAAGACAGGTAGGATTGCGTACGGAATGTAACGCCAATCCTATGCAAGACAATTAATGGTTGCGTACGGATTTGTAGCGCCAACCAATGCAATACAAGTAGCGGTTGCGTACGGATTTGTAGCGCCAATCAAACGGGTCCGATTAACTCCAGAATCGTGTGGATCAGACAGCGATTCCTTCGTTCTTCCTTGTAACTCCCCGAGTAAGATAGTCCAAGACCTGTCACCTTATCGCTCCATAGGCAAAGACAAAATCCACAGTGGAGCTAGCAAGGCTCAGATTTGTCATAATCATGAATATACCTCAAGTACTACAACCCGCTTCCCTTGGACAAACTCCGTCCCTCAGTTGCGGGATTAGGAGGATGGGGCCGGAAGAGTGGAATAGCAGCCGAGCTGCCCGGTTCCATCCCCGACGTATCCATTCTGACTGTGAGCTCGACACACCAAGTTGACTCAGGTAGGAAAGTAAAAACAAGTTCAGGTAGTCAACTAGGCAGTCGAGTATTATCGATTTAGGGAAGCAGTTCAGGAAAATTTTCGAAAATCGCGAGTGGCAATTATGGCATTGGTGGAGTTATTGGGATGAAGATGATTATCGGGAGGATAGGCACTCTTCGATATCTTGAAAGATAGGTGGAACATAAGTCCCGTTAGAGATTCAAAATCGCAAGACGAGGAAGTCGTCCCGCGAGCGAGTATTAATCGGTCAAGACGATCTGTTAAGTAAAGGGGTTTTTGTGAAAATAAAATATTTTAATTAATAATTAAAGTCAGAGGGTCCAGGGCTGTTTTAGTAAAAGGAAAATAATTTGAGTTAGGTCCTTGATAAAAGAAAATTTGCAATTAGCCCCGTTCTGTAAAAACCAATACTTTTGGGTTTCAAAATTGAATAACTAAATATCCCAACCTTGAAAAATTATGAGGTCAGTTCCTAAATTCTCTAAATTGTTCATAGATTCAGGTTTTTAAAGTTTTGAGGTCGAGTTTTTATAAAATTCTCCCATTAGCCCCAAATTTGTTGAAATTGTCATTTCAAGCCCTAAGTTTAACCGGAAGGGATTTTAATGTGATTCCAGTTGGAAAATGTCACTAAGGTTAGTGGGATATTGGAAAAAAAGCAGTTTTAAAAAGAAATAAGTGTAGGTCCTTTAACTTTTGAAAATCTCATTTTTGTCCCATTTTGAAATAATTGCCTTTAAGGCTTTTAGTGGTCCAATTATTATGAAATTTGAACCTTGGATCCAAAATTTAATTTAGTTATAGTTAAATTAGTAATTCCAGGTACATGGGCTGTATAAGTCCTGGAAATTTCATTTGGGTCCTCAAATTTCATCTTTTACAATTTAGTCCCTCAATTTAAGTAAAATTACTATCCAAGCTCTAAACGCTTGGATTTTTGGATTACATTTAAAATATGTCATTTCCAGTCCCTTAAGAGTTAAAATTTCAAATTTTAAAATTAATGTCTGGTACAGTTTCAGAAATTGCAAAGTAGCCCTTAAACTTCTAAAATTTTACAATCTAGTCCTTGGGCTTTTAAAGGTTGATTTTATTTATTTTAAAACTCTTAAAACTTTATCAAAATGTCCAAAAGTCATTTTTGAACCTGAGTACAGACCCAAAATTTAAAATTGCAGAGGGGTCCCTTAAGTTTTATTTTCTTGCAATTAAGTCCACCAACTTTCTATTTTTGAATTTTAAGTCCAAAAATTGAAATTTTATCAATTATGCTCGACTTGTCCAGGTTATAAGTCATACAAAACATGGATTTCAAGGATCATACACATGCATGTTCATTTCATACAAGAATTCATCAAATAGAACATTAAATTGTACATGCATGCACCTAAATTTCAATAAATAGCATTTTTGAGCAACACTTGAGAAATTTCACAACTTGATACATGAAATTAACATGCAATACATAAAATATACATATCTCAAGTGCTCATGATCAAAACACTACATGCATTTAACAAAAATCCCTAGAAGTTGAAAGCATTTTTCCACCCACCTTAAATTTGGAGAGTTGTGAAATAAAAAGGATAAATTTCACAACTTGGTATGAGGTCACTTAGGTCAGCCCTTAAGTCAAGAAATATCAAAAATGTAGAGTTAGGAAAATGAGTGAAAATTAAGAAGAAAAAGAAAAAGATAAGAAAATTAGAAATACTACACTTTACCTTGTGTAGTAAGTGAATTGGAACTAGTTGAAGCTTCAATTTTGGAATTTTTGGTTCACCTTCAAAATCACCTAAGGTCAGCCCCTATTTCTCAAAAATGAAAAAGGGGTGTTAAAATTTGAAGAAAATAGAAGAAGAAGAAGAGAGAAGGACTCTAGTGTCCAAATCTTACCTTGTAGTCCAATTTCTCTAACAATTATTCTTCAAGTATTCTAAATTGACCACCATGCATGCATGTCTTCAAGTAGTCTCCTAAGTACCTCAAAACCAAAATTTCAAACTTAAATTAAGAAGAGAAGGTGATGAGTTGTAAGATATCAAGTTGAATTGAGGAATGAAATTCCTTACCTTTGAGATAGGGGGGTTCGATTTTTTTTGGATTTGAGTAGGAAGAATGTTTGTTTTTGTTTAGATGTTTGAAGAAAGAAGGAGTGTTTGATGATATTAAGAAGATGTTCTTGAAGGTATGATGGTATGCTTGAAGGTGTGAAGGACTTGTGTATGAAGATTTGAATATGTGAAGAAATGGTTCTTGAAGGTTTGAAGATATGAAGAATTGGTGTTTGAAGATTTGAAGATATGAAGAATTGGTGTTTGAAGATTTGAAGATGTGAATGATTCTTAGAGAGAGATTTGAGGGAAGGAGGAGAATTAGTTAGGAGATTAAGATGAAATGAACAAATTTTGTTCATTTTGGCCATCTTGGCCGTCCACTTTGAGAGGGAGGGGGAGAATTTTTTTTGTTTAATTTGTGTCTTGAATTTTGCTTCTTGCATGGGAGACATTTTGGTGGTCAAAGGTATGGGCATGAGATGGGTTTGAATGGAATGTTGGGAAGACTCCAACATGTTGGAAGATTTAATATTAAAGAATTTATGTATAAGATAATGTGTATAAAGTTTGAATTAATGGTGTAATTATATACAAGATGACTAATATAAGGTGTAAGTGTACAAGAGTTGGGAGATATTTCTACACCAAAAAATCCCATGTTGGCCGTCCACTATAGGGGTATTTGGTAATTCCATATATTTTTTTTTGTCCCAAATTTGATGATAATAGATGAATAATATCAATCTCCAAATTAATTAGTGATTTCCTTGATCACTTATAAGTCTCATGATCACTTAATCTAAATCAAATTCTTAATTCTATAAGGTAAAAGTCTCTTAAAATTCTAAGGTGACTAATAAATACAAAAACAGTAATAATGATCAATCAAGTGATCATAAATGCGAAATAGAATTAGTAAATGATCATGATCACAAGTAATAAATAAAAATGAAATTAAATGCAAAATATATATTATTAATATTTACCCGTCAAAGTGACGCGGTAAAATAGTCGATCAAATACAAAGACGACAAAAGGATCAATTACAT
The DNA here is from genome assembly GCA_016081115.2 of Rehmannia glutinosa. Taxonomy (NCBI): domain Eukaryota; kingdom Viridiplantae; phylum Streptophyta; class Magnoliopsida; order Lamiales; family Orobanchaceae; genus Rehmannia; species Rehmannia glutinosa. Next base: position 104,341 of record JABTTQ020000291.1, read on the forward strand.
GGTCGAAAAAATCGGGGGCTTCACATCCTCCCCTGCTTAAAAGAATTTGGTCCCCAAATTCTCTTCAGAATAGTTCTGGATATTGATCCCTCATGTCTTCTTCCATCTCCCACGTTGCGTCTTCGTCTCGGTTGTGGTTCTGCCACACTACTTTCACCATCGGAATCTCCCTCTTACGCAACTGACGTATCTGCTAATCAATGATCCGGATCGGCCTCTCGGTGTAGGATAAATTTTCCATTAGAGGAGGAGTATCATGAGTGATGATATGTTCGGGATTTGGTTGATACTTCTTCAATCTCAATACGTGGAATACATCGTGCATTCCTACATATTGTGTTGTAACTCGAGTCAGTAGGTTAACTTCCCGATCCTCTGAAAAATCTTATAAGATCCAACATATCTCGAACTAAACTTGCCTCCTTTCTTCGGATTGATCAATCCTTTCCGTGGTGAGAGTCTGAGAAATACTTCATCTCCGACTTCAAATCCCAAATCATTTCTTCTCTTGTCCGCTTAACTCTTTTGGCGGCTCTGAGCTGTGCGAATCCGCTCCTTGATCAGCTTGACCTTCTCCATGGCCTCCTGAACTAAGTCGACCTTTGGAATCGAGGGTGACTTTCGTTTCTCTTTCGGAGTCCATTGGTCATCAATCTCCCAGTGTAGTGGGGATCTACATTTTCGCCCATATAATGCCTCGTAGGGTGCCATCCCAATCGTGGCCTGATAGCTGTTATTGTAGGAGAACTCGGCTAATGGTAAGTGTGAAACCCAACTTCCTTGGAAATCTAATGTGAAGGCTCGCACCATATCTTCCAGGGTTTGAATCGTCGCTCAGACTGTCCATTAGTTTGTGGATGTGCTGCTGTGCTGAAACTTAGTGAGGTACCCAATTCCTCGTGCAAGCACTTCCAGAATCTGGAGACAAACCTCGGGTCTCTGTCCGATACTATGTCAACAGGTACTCCATGCAGTCGAATGATCTCTCGGATATAAATCTGCGCAAGTTTCTGCAAGCTATCAGTTTTCTTGATGGGTAAGAAGTGTGCAGATTTCGTGAGTCGTTCTATAACTACCCAAACAACATCATGGCCTCCTCTGGTCCTTGGTAGATCCGTCACGAAGTCCATCGTTATGTGTTCCCATTTCCACTCGGGAATTCTCAACGGTTGTTGTAAACCAGATGGTCGTTGGTGTTCTGCTTTTACTCATTGACAAGTCAAACATCTCACAACGAACTCCGCTACCTGGTTCTTCATGTTTACCCACCAATAACTCCGTTTCAAATCCTTATACATCTTGTTTTCTCCAGGATGTATAATGTATTTCGAACGGTGTGCCTCTGCGAGGATTCTATTCCTAATCTGCTCGTCACTCGGTACACAAACTCAATTTCGAAATCTGATAACCCCATCTTCATGTACGGAGAATTCTGATCTCTCTCCTTTAAGTATCTTCTGCTTCAGTTTTTGAAGATGCACATCTATCCCATGTGCTTCCTTGATCTCATTCAGCAGATCGGGTTTAACTAAAATATTAGCACATGAAATCTGAGTATTGGTTCTGCTCGTCAGATTCCAATTGCTCAGCTCTTCTAATGATTCCCACTCTCGAATCGTAAGTCTGGCTAAGCTCGCCTTTCTGCTCAAAGCATCAGCTACTACGTTAGCTTTCCCGGGATGGTATTGAATATCAAAGTGATAGTCCTCAATCAAATCCATCCATCTCCGTTGCCTCAGATTGAGATCTTTCTGGGAGAATAGATACTTCAAGCTCTTATGATCTGTGAAAACCATGAATGTTGCTCCGTAGAGATAGTGTCTCTATTTCTTTAACGCGAACACTATCGCTGCCAATTCCAAGTCATGCGTTGGATAATTGACTTCATACGGCTTGAGCTTTCGTGATGCATAAGCGATGACCTTTCCTTCCTGCATGAGCACTGCTCCTAGTCCTTCCTTTGATGCATCACTGTAGACGACAAAGTTTTTTGTTCCCTTTGGAAGAGCTAAAACTGGAGCTGCAGTAAGTTGTGTCTTCAGCTCTTGGAAACTAGCCTCGCACTTGTCATTCCACTCAAACTTGACTTGCTTCTGGGTTAGTCGAGTGAGCGGTCCGGCTATCTTGGAGAAGTCCTGGATAAATCTTTGATAATATCTAGCTAGTCCTAGGAAACTCCTGATCTCCGTTACAAACTCGGGTTGTTTCCATTCAACCACTGTTTGTACCTTCGAAGGATCTACGGCGATCCCGGTGCCGGATACTATGTGTCCCAAGAACACGACTTCACTAAGCCAAAATTCGCACTTGCTGAATTTGGCATACATCTTATGTTCTCGTAGTGTCTCCAAAACAATTATCAGATGACGTTCATGCTCTTCTCTGGACTTAGAGTATACGAGTATGTCATCAATGAATATCATTACGAATTGATCCAAATAAGGTTGAAAGACTCGATGCATCAGATCCATAAATGCTACCGGTGCGTTCGTCAGACCGAAAGACATCACTACAAACTCCTAGTGTCCATATCGAGTTTGAAATGCAGTTTTGGAAATGTCTTCTTCGCGGATCTTTAGTTGGTAATATCCTTGTTGTAAATCAAACTTCGAGTACACTGTCGCTCCTTGAAGTTGATCAAACAGTTCGTCTATCCTCGGGAGGGGTTATTTGTTCTTGATGGTCACGCTATTAAGACCACGATAATCTATACACAGTCTTAATGTGCCATCCTTCTTTTTGACAAATAGTACCGGTGCTCCCCACGGAGACGTACTCGGTCGGATAAATCCCACATCCATCAGCTTCTGTAATTGCGTCTTCAACTCTTGCAACTCAAGAGGAGCCATTCTATACGGTGTTCTAGCAATCGGGGCGGTTCCTGGTAATACCTCGATGGTGAACTCGACTTCCCTATATGGAGAGACAATGGTGAGTTCTTGTGGAAATACATCCGTGTATTCTGATACTATAGGTACTTGGTTAATTTGTGTCTCAGCCTTGGGTTTGTTAATTACAAACGCCAAGTACCCTTGTGCCCCTCTAGTGATCGCCTTCCTCGCTTTCATTGCTGAAATGATTGGGGCAATCTTAACTCGTGCCCTTCTCGAAATTTCCACTTCGGGTTTTCCGAGTTCACATAGCTTAATGGACTTGTTATGGCAGTCCATTTGTGCATGGTGTGCAGACAACCAGTTCATTCCCAATATCACGCCGTATTCGGATATAGGTAATAAGATCAAATCGGCAGGAAAATTTATCTCATCAATCTTAACTTCGCATGCATTATAGATAATATCTGTTATCTAGCTCGCGCCCATAGGAGTTGACACTTCTAGACATATGGTCATATGTTCCATGCATGCATGCAGTTTGTGTACAAAATGCGGTGCGACAAATGAATGCGTTGATTTAGGGTCAAATAGTATTTTAGCGTAGTGGTTAGATACTAGAAGCGTACCTTCCACCACATCTGTTGCCTCCGGAGCCTCATGTCCGGCGAGTGCAAATGCTCGAGCGGGCCTCCTTGCCCAATTACCCTGGCCATTGCCCGGCTTCTGCGGCAACACCTGTTTGGTTCGGTCTTCGTATTTCGGGTAATCTTTCAGCTGATTCTGATTACTACCACAGCGCAAACACTTTCCCTGTTTACGCCAACAGTCATTGGCAGTATGTCCGATTTCTGGCAATGTGCACACACTTGACCCGGCTTTCCTTTTACTGGTCCATTCCTTTTATCTGTCTTATTAACTGGTCCCTTCTGAAACTTAGCAGGTTGTTTAGATGGATGTCCCACAGCTGTCCTCTTGAGACTGTTTGATGGCCTACTCTACTGAATCTTTCCAATACGGTTCAGTCCAAACTCGATGAGGAGAGCTGCCTTTACCGCGGCTGATTAGGTTGTCATTTCAACAGTCAAAAGTTGTTTTTGAAGTTCCAGCTTCAGTCCTCGTGTGAACTTGTAAAGTTTGTCCTCTTCTGTACTGATTGTCCCCAGAGTATACTTGGACAATCGATGAAATTCGGACTCATACTGAGCTACAGACATGCTCCCCTACCTCAACCTATGGAATTCATCCCCGCGCGCCTCTTTTTCACAACAACTTTGTGGAATGTCATTCATTGAACTCGGCCAAGAAATTTCCCCATGTTCGCTACTCGGTCATGTTCCCACTTTCTCTCAATCGCCCTCCACCAGTCTCTAGCAGCCGATTCTAGACGAAATACGGCGAGCATTGAAGATATTTTCCAGCTTCTCTATCCATTCGCCTGCCTTTAAGTCGTCTGGCTCTCCTAAGAAAGCCGGTGGGTCGAACCGTAGGAAACACTCCAAAGTGCGATCGTTTGCCTCTCTGGCGGGTTCGGGAGCACGATGTTGAGGCTCTGCTTGTTACCTCATGAAAACCAGTATTTGTTGTAGAGCCTGTGCAGTCAAGTTGTCTCCTGCAGCAGGTGAGGAGGCGGTGGTAATTCAGGGGAGGGTACCCGGTCCCTGGGTACGTCGTCATTCCCTTGGGGAACTCGGCGAGGTCTCCCACGTCCACGATGTTCAGCCATTCTGTATCTTGAAGTGTTAGTTGCGATCCACGAGTAAATGAGTACAGTAATTATTCGCGTAAAACAAATTATATCGCAGGGAAAGTAACAACAAAACACAAGATAGTGAATAAATAGAAAAGGCATATCCATTAATGTAAAATTTGAATACACCCATGAAGTACAACAATAGTAATACCTAGTCAAAGATACATCTGAATCAAAATACAACTGAATCTAATACAACAAAAAGCAAGGTACAACATGGTGGAATAAGTGTCTACAACAACGAGAGCACAATCTAACAATCAATCTAACTACTCGGTGAGGTCGCCATCATCGTCACTAGCAGCTACGTCCATAATCGTGTCCTGGTCGGGCTGAGGTGGCGCCTCGACCTCAGGCCAATCGACGAAATCCAGCCACTGCTCGAATCTCTGTGCATCATCAAGTGGAGCAGCCTCAAGTGCCTCAGGCTCTCCGACCTCGACTGGATCCTCCTCGGGGTCCTCCTCAAGGTCCTCCTCAGCGTCGGGTACGGGCTCCACCTCGGGTGGTGGCAATGGCTATGCATTAGCTACCAAAGCAGCCTCCAAAGCAGCATCTCGCTGGGCTAGATCCTGTGTAAGATCCTCTATCACGATCATCTGGTTGATGAGGGTCTCCTCCAAGCGCTCAATGGTGTCTCGAGACATGTGGGCGTCCATCTCCCACTCCTGGCGGCCGTCACTCGCTCTCTTCATTTTCTCTCGCACATTATCCAGGCGCTCCTCGATAATCAGTATCTGATCCTCCCGCGCCCGTATAGTGTTGTCGCGGTCCTTAATAATGATGGTCAACTTGTTCTTTTCATCTTGGCTCCTTGCCAGGCGCTGTGTCAAGTCCCTGTTACGATGGCGCTCCTCGGACAGCTCTGAGGTAGCTCGAATACTCTCCCGGTGCCAGTGAATCGTAAGTGCCCAGAAGTAGGTGGCGCTGGCTCCATCCTGATCAAACAAAACTAAGACGGACCAGTCAAAGGTAAAGAAAAGATAAGGAGGGAATAAGGAAAGAATGAACAAACAAAGTCAGTCAAGAGTCAACTAAGTCAAGACAAGTATGACTATGGAACCTCAAAATATGCGTTCTAACTTAGTTTCAATCTCAATAATATGGTTCTACGCCAAATTGAAATCGATTTCACACTAATTAGTCAAGCCGCGGTACTACCCAAAACACAGACCGAGGGTCCTATCCTGGGTCAGCTCGGTGTAAGTTTCCATCTTACTAGCCGAGCTCTGATACCACTCTAACTGTCACGCCCCAGACGGGGACGCGACGATGATCCACAACTTAAATACAAATAAACCAATGAAACAGAGTCAAAATAGCAGCGGAAATAAAATAACAAGCACAACTTACAGTCCAACAAACATCCAAATTACATCCCCGAAATCAACTAAAGATAACAACTTAATAGTCAAAGGGTCCTACGCCCTTCAGTTACAGACCGGAATGAAAAGAGAATAAAAGAGTCCAACTGTAGCGCCCTTTCTAGCTTACTTGAATTTTAATGCGAAAATAACAATTAAATAAAAGAAATACTTTAATAGAGTGCTTAAGAATACGGAATAATAAAAATCCTACTTCGTTTGAAAACTTCGCAGCGGAAATAAATACTGATAACTATTATTCCAAATCACTTGTACTAAAAATAAAACGACATTCGACATTTAATAAATTAAAAAGTCAAAACTTTGACAATAAAAAGAATTTCATTGACATGGGTTCCTTAGTCACTGCGCCCGGCCATCTCCTTCCTCTTCTGCATTCTCATCTGAAAAATATTCAACATTCGTGGAATGAGCTAAAGGAGCTCAACAAGTAATCTCATGCATGGATGCATGCCAAATGCAATATCTTACATTTAACTTAAAAAGACTTTACGTTTTCTTGCTTAAAAACATTCATTTCATTGCTTAAAACTTTGCCTTTCGTTGCATAAAACATTCTTAGGACGCGAGCTCACTTGGTAACACATTGTTCTAATCAGGGTCGCAGTGGGCCTTGTTATTTGGAACCCGTGATTTTGCCCAAAGGCCCATTTCCATTCGTTTTGCCCGAAGGCCCATTTCCATTCATTTTGCCCGAAGGCCCTTTTCCTTGAATATTAACATTACATTGTCGGAACGCGGTCCCCGCGCCCATTTCCTACTCACTCCAGCATCATAGAACAATGTGCACCCATTTTCTTTTGAAAAACATTATATTTTATGACCTGACTTTACTTAATCTTTGTATGCTTGTGAAATGCCATGAACATACATTAACATGAATACATGATGCATGAACCTAAGTGATGCAACATTTCATTAAATACGAGAATAAACATAAAAGCATAGCATAATAATTAAATCACATTAACTTGCACAATATGAGAACAAAACACCACATTCCACTGATTAGGGAAAACCCTACGTTCAATTAATTAGAAATAATCCTACATTCGGTTAGTTAAGGGAAAACCTACATAATCAACTAGTTAGGGAAATACCATATACTCAGTTAATAGGAAAACCCATATATGTATCCAATTAGTTAGGAAAAGTACATTTAGTTTATTAGGGATAACCCTATGCTCAACTAATCATTGAAAATCATATATTCAATTAATCAGGGATAAACCCTATGCTCAACTAATCAGGGAAACCTTTATGTTTAATTAATTAGTGAACTCTAGAGTCTAGATTCAAATATACTTGGGGAAAAGTCATATGGGGAATACCGTACATTCATTTAATTAAGGGAAAACCCTATATTTAATTACTTTAACCTTTTTAGGGAAAAACCCTACATTCAATTAGTCATGGGGAAACCCTAAATTCATTTAGTCAAGGGAAAACCCTAAATTCAATTAGTTAGGGAAAAATTCTTCATTCAATTGATTAAGGGAAAACTCATATTCAACTATTCAAACTTATTTAGGGAAAGCCATACATTCAGTTAGTTATAGAAAACCATGTATCCAATTAGTTAGGGGAAAACCTTACATTCAATTAATTAGGGATAAATCATATGTTCAACTAATTAGGGAAAACTCTTAAGAGAAAATCTTACATTCAATTAATCAGGGATGACCCTTTCGAGTGGGCAAAGAATCACCACTAACGCCATAACAAACTCACAAATTAAACTTCCATACAAAGTAACCAATTCATATTAATAACCTGAATGAGACTATTCATTCCGATAAACAAGTGATAATTACTATTCTTAAACTAAACATTGAAACAAAATATAAATTATTAAAACTTGTATGGGATTCAGACAGTTAAATTGAAGCTAGAATTAATTAACTTGAAAATCAAACACGAATTCCAATACATTAGAAATTGATGAAGTACAACCAAACAAATTAACACTTTATAAATCTACATATATATAATCAAACAATATGAAAACCACACGTAACTTATCGAACGACAAATCAATTAACACAAACCACACAAATTCACATATACTAAGGGACAAGCCTTGCGGTTAAGCACAGTAATAATTCAAATCCTAATTCTATATGAAAAACTAAAGAGATTACTTGCTTGTTCAAGTTAGGGCTAATAAAATCCATCTCAGGTCTCTTTCGAATCAATTGCGTTGGGGGAAGTCACTTCTTTTTCTTTTCTCTTCTTTGGCCGACTAATCTCTCTCTGGCGTCTCCTATATGTGTTCTCAATGTGTGTATTTTACGTGTCTTATATCTGTGTTTTAACCTACTCCCAATTGGGCTAGATTTAAGGTAAATGGACTTATTTATTAATCTATTAATAACAAAAAGGGCTTATGGGCCAGGCTTAATACTCTAAACTAAATAAAGGTCCAATTATTCATTATAAGGCTCAAATAAAATAAATCATAGTCCAATTAAAAAGCCTCTTTTATTATCCGTAATTTAACAAATTAACTATCTCGTAAAATCATTAATAAATTTCTAATTCTCCATTATTATTCCATGAAATAAACTAATAACATGATTAATAAAATTCTTATTATGGCATAAAATCTGGGTCGTTACACCAACAGTAAATACAAGAAATAAGTCCAGCAACAACAACAACAACAGGTAGTAAGTCCAACAAGCGGAGCACAGGAGCTCAGTCCGTGGTAGGTTCAACATCTTCAACAAAGTCCTCATCTAAAGGTTAGAAAACATGTGGGGATGAGACAGAAATCTCAGTGGATGGGGTGATCGTGTGCAAGTGTGGCGATATATAGTTAATGCGAGAATCAGTTGTATGAAAACGCGTGAGATATGATGCATGAATTCACACACAGTCCACAAGCGTCGTGATAAAATATTTAAGTAATATACTTATACAGTTTAAGAAAACAGTTCGTGGTCACACAAACACTATGTGATTCAGGCAAGACAGGTAGGATTGCGTACGGAATGTAACGCCAATCCTATGCAAGACAATTAATGGTTGCGTACGGATTTGTAGTGCCAACCAATGCAATACAAGTAGCGGTTGCGTACGGATTTGTAGCGCCAACCAAACGAGTCCGATTAACTCCAGAATCGTGTGGATCAGACAGCGATTCCTTCGTTCTTCCTTGTAACTCCCCGAGTAAAATGGTCCAAGACCTGTCACTTTATCGCTCCATAGGCAAAGAATAACACAGTGTAGCTAGCAAGGCTCGGATTTGTCATAATCATGATTATACGTCAAGTACTACGACCCGCTTCCCTTGGACAAACTCCGTCCCTCAGTTGCGGGATTAGGACGATGGGGCCGGAAGAGTGGAATAGCAGTCGAGCTGCCCGGTTCCATCCTCGACGTATCCATTCCGACTATGAGCTCGACACACCTAGTTGACTCAGGCATGAAAGTAAAAAAAAGTTCAGGTAGTCAACTAGGCAGTTGAGTATTATTGATTCAGGGAAGTAGTTCAGGAAAATTTTCGAAAATTGCGAGTGGCAATTATGGCGTTGGTGGAATTATTGGGATGAAGATGATTATCGGGAGGATAGGCAATCTTCGATATCTTGAAAGATTAGGTGGAACATAAGTCCCGTTAGAGATTCAAAATCGCAAGACGAGGAAGTCGCCCCGCGAGCGAGTATTAATCGGTCAAGACGATCCGTTAAGTCAATGGGTTTTTGAGAAAATAAAATATTTTAATTAATAATTAAAGTCAGAGGGTCCAGGTCTGTTTTAGTAAAAGGAAAATAATTTGAGTTAGGTCCTTGATAAAAGAAAATTTGCAATTAGCCCCGTTTTGTAAAAACCAATACTTTTGGGTTTAAAAATTGAATAACTAAATATCCCGACCTTGAAAAATTATGAGGTCAGTTCCTAAATTCTCTAAATTATTCATAGATTCAGGTTTTTAAAGTTTTGAGGTCGAGGTTTTATAAAATTCTCCCATTGGCCCCAAATTTGTTAAAATTATCATTTCTGGCACTAAGTTTAAAATAATTGGAACTCACAAACCGGAAGGGCTTTTGATGTGATTACAGTTGAAAAATGTCGATAAGGTTAGTGGGATATTGGGACAAAAGCGGTTTTAAAAATAAATAAGTGTAGGTCCTTTAACTTTTGAAAATCTCATTTTTGTCCTATTTTGAAATAATTGCCTTTAAGGCTTTTAGGGGTCCAATTGTTATGAAATTTGAACTTTGGGTCCAAAATATAATTTAGTTATAGTTAAATTAGTAATTCCAGGTACATGGGCTGTATAAGTCCTGGAAATTGTATTTGGGTCCTCAAATTTTATCTTTTACAATTTAGTCCCTCAATTTTAGTAAAATTACTTTCCAAGCTCTAAACACTTGGATTTTTGGAATACATTTAAAATATGTCATTTCCAGTCCCTTAAGAGTTAAAATTTAAAATTTTAAAATTAGGGTCTGGTACAATTTCAGAAATTGCAAAGTAGCCCTTAAACTTCTAAAATTTTACAATCTAGTCCTTGGGCTTTTAAAGGTTGATTTTATTTATCTTAAAATTCTTACAACTTTATCAAAATGTCCAAAAGTCATTTTTGAACCTGAGTACAGTCCCAAAATTTGAAATTGCAGAGGGGTCCCTTAAGTTTTATTTTCTTGCAATTAAGTCCACCAACTTTCCATTTTTTTCATTTTAAGTTCAAAAATTGAAATTTAATCAATTATGCTCGACTTTTCCAGGTTATAAGTCATACCAAACATGGATTTCAAGGATCATACACATGCATCATCATTTCATACAAGAATTCATCAAATAGAACATTAAATTGTACATGCATGCACCTAAATTTCAATAAATAGCATTTTTGAGCAACACTTGAGAAATTTCACAACTTGATACATGAAATTAACATGCAATACATAAAATATACATATCTCAAGTGCTCATGATCAAAACACTACATGCATTTAACAAAAATCCCTAGAAGTTGAAAGCATTTTTCCACCCACCTTAAATTTGGAGAGTTGTGAAATAAAAAGGATAAATTTCACAACTTGGTATGAGGTCACTTAGGTCAGCCCCTAAGTTAAGAAATATCAAAAATTTAGAGTTAGGAAAATGAGTGAAAATTAAGAAGAAAAAGAAGAAGATAAGAAAATTAGAAATACTATACTTTACCTTGTGTAGTAAGTGAATTGGAACTACTTGAAGCTTCAATTTTGGAATTTTTGGTTCACCTTCAAAATCACCTAAGGTCAGCCCCTATTTCTCAAAAATGAAAAAGGGGTGTTAAAATTTGAAGAAAATAGGAAGAAGAAGATAGAAGGGCTCTAGTGTCCAAATCTTACCTTGTAGTCCAATTTCTCTAACAATTATTCTTCAAGTCTTCTAAATTGACCACCATGCATGCATGTCTTCAAGTAGTCTCCTAAGTACCTCAAAACCAAAATTTCAAACTTAAATTAAGAAGAGAAGGTGATGAGTTGTAAGATATCAAGTTGAATTGAGGAATAAAATTCCTTACCTTTGAGATAATGGGGGTTCGAATTTTTTTGGATTTGAGTAGGAAGAATGTTTGTTTTTGTTTAGATGTTTGAAGAAAGAAGGAGTGTTTGATGATATTAAGAAGATGTTCTTGAAGGTATGAATGTATACTTGAAGGTGTGAAGGACTTGTGTTTGAAGATTTGAAGATGTGAAGAAATGGTTCTTGAAGGTTTGAAGATATGAAGAATTGGTGTTTGAAGATTTGAAGATGTGAATGATTCTTAGAGAGAGATTAGAGAGAAGGAGAAGAATTAGTTAGAAGATTAAAATGTGTTAGATGAAATGAACAAATTTTGTCCACCAATGAACCAGCTCCAAATAAGCCTCCACAAAGGGGAGGGTGAAGTGCCAGGATCCATCATAAAAGTAATCGTGAGATAGATCAAATTCTCAATTGGAATAAATACCTATAATCCTGCGGAATGCCAGTTCACAAGAATGGAATATCCCAACCAATTATCAATCCAAAATAATACCTCGGAATTGGCGCCCTTTATTGGTATCCAACGAGAATCATCCATGCGTTCTTTTTTATTCATTTTCTTCACTTAAAATGCGGGGTTTAATCCTGTGCCAAATAGAAGAGGGAAGGAAGGACCTCAAAGGATGTCCCCATTTCTAGTAAAGTACCGTTGTCCGAGGATCTTGAAAACCAACGAGTCCGAGTTCGAACCTTCCAACCTAATTTCACCTCCACTACGTGAGATTTGCCTTCGTCCTCAAGGTATTCTCCGTTTTAATAGGTGGCCGACCCCTCCTCCGTTCACCACATTTCCGGTCGTCTCAAATTAATGAATCGCCCACATTGCTGCAACCAATTCCGTCGCCCCCATGACGGAGCCTCCATGGCATGATTACACTTCTAATTTCTCACATCCACCAAACCCTAGACATTGAGACACTTTACTTTCACGCCCCCCCGTCTCACACGACCACATGCACGGCCGCTCTTAGGCGATAAATCAACGGGGCAATGAGAGGTTCTCTTATTCCCGCTTACATTTTCAAATTAATTGCTTTGTTGAAGGTTACTACCGGATGCTCATCGTCAACCACATACCAATACCGCAACCTCGTACATGGAGCAATCCGTCCTCGCACCGCAATCTCGCCTCCTCGTACCGATGCGCCCACGCATAAAAAACATCCCATATTGATGTCCTTGCGGCAACAACAATCCCACGGTCCCTCACCATGTGGCTAGAGAAAGGGGAGGCGCCCTACATCACCGCCCAACGCTTGCGCCCTTTACCCCCATGGTCGCTCAATGGCCATGGGGGCCACCATCCCATGCTACCTTGGGGTCGGCCGCCACGATAAATCGCCTCCTCAGTGGTCCCCCCGGGGAGTGATGACCCTGGGCTACATATTGCGTCTCCCATCCTCGAGCACTCCTCCCGCATGTCCACCAATGAATGCTTCTCACCTTGTTGGATGCTCGCCACCATGGGCCATCCAACTCGTCAACCCAACAACCTCCGGCTAGTAACATGGGTCATCAAGTTTTTTCTTTTGCGCAGGTGGTTTCAGGAAACCCCGTCCGATGGACTCAACTTTCACACAGACTTCAGGTATCAAACAAATGGATTCCACGACTCAAGCCCCAGGTAATTCCAATCTGTTTTCTACAGTGGTCTCTGGTAAAAATCCGATCCCCAAACCAGTTCGCAAAGGTGATTACTATTCCGTAACTATTGATGATAACATTTACCAAAGAACGTCTCATTTGAATTTTCCTACTCATTAATTGGACGGGTTATTTTAGGAAAAGGTACCAAGCCATGGGCTACCATGCTTTTACAAAAACACTTATCTGAATTATGGGGCATCAAAAATGAATGGAAACTAATTCCCCTGGGCAAGGGATTCTTTTGTGTCAAATTGTTTAATGCGCAGGATCGTTCTCGGGCTCAGCAACGCACCAATTGGACGCTTAACCCTGGTATTATCCGTCTATCTCCGTGGGTGCCTGACTTCAACCCTTACAAGGCTCAGTCTTCAGTAGCCAGTGTTTGGGTGTGGATTTTTGAACTCATCCTGGAATACTGGGACCCCAATACCATCATGGGGATTACCAGTGCTCTTGGGAACCCATTACAGATTGATCACCGTTCTTTGGATGGTTCCTTGGGCCATTTTGTTCAGGTTCTGGTGGATGTTGACCTCTCCAAACCTTTGGAGGAACATATTATGATTGAACGCACCGGCAAATGCTCTTTTGTTTCCGTCACTTATGAAAAACTAGGGCATTTTGCTCGGCGTGCGGTGTTACGGGCACTCTACAACTTCTTGTCGTTTTAACACGGTGGGTAATACGAATAAGGATGGGCACACGTCACCGAAGCCCAGGGACGGTCACGAAAGCGATAATCGCAACAATTCATCCCGGCCGAGGGCGTTCGGGGGTTCGTAGAGTTTATCGTCTGTTCGTGCTCAGCCAGACAAGGACAAGGTCGTTGATGACTCAATGGGAAATACGGGTTCCACTACGCGCAGATCTTCCCCTCGCGCCATAGTCGCTGCGCCCGTAAATCCATCTTGGTAACACCTTCGAGGCGCTTGGTTGCTTGAATCCCAGGATCGAGCAACCCGCAGATGACTACACGAGTATCTAGCCAGAGGCCATCGCCCAAGGTCGAGACTTCCAAGATCGACAACCGCTTTTTCACCTCGCAATTATGCCTATCACAAGATAAATATTTGGGGAAGCCTATTCGTGCTCGAGTCGTGCCTTCCGGACATGACTCTTTGATTGACTAAAGATCAAATTCTCGAGAATATTATGTCGGGACCGACGCCCCGCTCATGACATTACTATTGAAACGGAAAGTTCGAACCACACGAGATGAACTTCGCAAAGATCCAAAAATGGGCAGATTATGCGGATAACGTGGATCTTCCACAATCATCGATTTCTGTTATGCGCCACACGCTTGTTTTTCACCGCGATCATCACGGGCGACTCCCCCTCAACCGTCTCAATGAATTGCATCTTCTGGAACATCCGGGGGATCGGGAATGTTGCATCTCGCAATGTTCTTAAGACTTTATGTCACAAGCATAAACCTTCCATTATGGCTATTTGTGAACCTAAGGTGGACTTTTCGACTATTTCTGACTCTTACTGGCAGAGCCTGGGTTTGACACTTGCGGGAGAAAATTTTCGAGTTAATGGGCGGCCAGACATTTGGGTTCTTCACGACTCCACTATCACAATTCTTAATCAGGTCTGGTCTTCTACCCAGTGTATTATTTTCCATGTTCAATTTGGTTCTTTGATTTTTCATGTTGGATTTACTCATGGTTTGTGTGATTACATTGCACGACGTGAGCTATGGTTGGATTTGCGGAATTTGGGTCCAGGCCGATCATTTGCTTGTTGGGGATTTCAATGCGGTTTTGGGGCACCATGAACGCTCGCGCAATGATACTCTTTCCCAAGCCTCGTGCCAGGATTTCAGGGATTTCATAGAGGACGCCAGTTTGTTTGCGGTTCCGACGATGGGGAATTCATTTACTTGGTGCTCTCCACGGAGGCCTCTATCTTTACTTCAGGCTAGGTTGCACAGAGCCCTGGCTACTTGCCCTTTTTTCGCTCTTTGGAAGGAGGTCAAGGGCTTAGTTCTTCCTCGCATTGGTTCTGATCATCACCCCATTTTAGTTACTTGCTCCTCGACCATTACTAGGGGTCCGGCCCCATTTCATTTTCAGCGTATGTGGATTTACCACGATTCATTCCGAGATTTGGTTACAACTTCTTGGGGCTCTCCATGTGACACGAACAACCCTTTATTGCGAGTCATGTGGAAGCTCAAGCGTTGCGATATGCTATTAAAGATTGAACAGGGGATGTGTTTGGGGATGTTAACCGCAGTGTGTGGACAGCCGGATGGAGCACCTTCGTCGTCGATTCGAGATATTGAGGCATTGGGCTATACCTCCTCTCTCAGGGATAGAGAGTGGGACGCCCGATTGAAGCTTTCAGCGAGATGTTGCGATCATAGCTGAATTCCTTAAGCAAAAGGCCCGAATCGCCTGGCTTAAGGATGGAGATCGAAACACAACATTTTTTCATCGGCGTAGTCGATTTGTCTTTCGACGCACGGGATTCGGGGACTTATGGTGGCGGGAATTTCACCGATGATGCTACGGTCCTTGTGTAGGTCCCAAGGGGTGTAAGTGTATGGTTTAGAAGGGGGTTGAATAAACCTTACCAAATTTTCGATTTAGTCACTTTTAAATCTACAGAGTTAATTCTACACGTTTGTGTCCTTGATGGACGATCGAATTAGTCACTCGGTAGAGTTAATCTCTCAATGCACTCAAATTGAGTCATTGATGGAGTAACTCAATTTGTTGGCTACGATTTAACTCAATTGTGGTTTTATTTTTCAGCGGAAGACTTAACACCCTTAAGTTTGATTAAGCAAGATTTTAGAGCTTGATTTAGTACTTATAAATTATCAAATGGATAGCAAATTTATCGTGAGATATAAGCGATTAAAAGTGCGGGAATTTAAATCTTTGAAATGTAAATGACACAATGAAGTTTTTATAGAGGTTCGAAGATGGGGTAATTCTTCTACTCCTCTCTTCTCCAACTCCGGAGGAATCCACTAGGTAATGATCGGTTTACAAAGTGGTAAAGTCCGATACAAGTCTTGATCACAACGGCCGACTTGATCCTTAGGGACTCGATCCTGAGACGCCTTGATCACTCATTTGGCTTCTCGTGACGACTCGGCTTCTTCACAGGGCGCATTTTGCCTTGTTACTACTGACTCACTTGCTCAAGCTCTTTGGATTTGATCACGAAGCCCTCCAAAAGCTTAAGACTTGGTTCACCTTGAACCTTTCTACAATCCTTCCCGGAATGTAGACCCCTTGTTTTCAAAGGTTTCCTCTTCAACTCGGTTGAAGTTCTCTTTCCTTCACGGTGAGTGTTGGATTGATGTACTTCGTAATGTAGGCTTGAGGATTGAGAGTGTTTGATTTTTCTAATGTGCTTGTATATCTCACGTATGTGTCATTCTTTTTCCTTCAACCAAACTCCTCGGCCTTTTTATAGTGAACTTTCAAAAATTTGCCCGTTGAAGAGATAGGCTTATTTTTGAAAGTCACTTTGCGATCGTTGGCTTGCGTTCTTGGAATTGCCATTTCCTCGTATGAATTGTTCTTTCACCTTTTCGAGTTCGACACGGTGTGGTGCTTCCCATTGGTTCATTCCTTTTGCACGCTTCGGGACCGAGCACTCCGAGAAAGGTGGTATGGAGATATTACTTGTTTAAGTAAATCTCTTGATTTTCGCGGCAACGGTTCTTTACTGATTATCTCGACTTGATCGCATTTCCTTGCTTTCCCCAGGTGACTTAGAGTCGCCTTCCAATCATTGGATGACTCTTCCGCCACTTCAACTTGAGACTTGGCTTTTCTTGAGTTGACTTGGTGATGCTCCACTGTTTGCATCTCACCGCTTCTTCAACAGAGTTCCCGTCTACTCCTCTTTGCCATATTCATTTGTTTCACAAACAGGTCTTCCTTCCATTCTTCAAATTGTCTTCTTGCATGTTAGGGCGTAGGCGACTTAACTCGGCTTGGCCACTCTAATTGTTACAATACATTTTGAGAAGAATTGGGGAGCCAACTTTCTATTCTAAGTTTTACATGGCATTCATCAAAATCTAAACAATAAAATTCCTAACAATTTCCCCCTTTTTGATGATGCCAAAACTTAAATCATTCAAAAATGCAAACAAAGAAAGATACATGAGATAGTGTATTGACATAGAATGTATGCGTAGAATAGATCTGTTTATTGATCATATCATTCTGTTCTTTTACACAATTGTTTACAAGGTGTATCGAGCACATATTTGTCTACACCGAAAATAAAGAATTTATAGCTTTATTACATAAGACTTACATTGTATGTATTTACATGATAAAATACACGAAGGGTTGGACAACAACACTTCATCTCCTTCATTTGTCTCCTTCTTTCATCTTGATCAAGATCTTTCTCTTCTCCTCTTTTTCTCGTCGTCACCGCCTTCTTTTTTTCTTCTCATATGCCTTCTCGGCAGCTTCATCTTTTCTTATTCTTTCTGTCTCTCCCGCCATAGCCGAGTTTGTCTCTTGTTTTCTTCTTCTATTCTTTGTGCATACTCGGCGTTAGTTTTAGCCACTTTCAAATTTGCCACTTGGTCAAGTTTTTTCCAGCCCAAGAGATCCCTCCTTTCTTTCCGGATCTACGTATTCAATATTCTTGGGCAGAGGCTCAGGTCCAAGCTTCTTCCTCCATCGCCGCTTCTTCCTCTACCTCGGGCGTATATGATCGGGGTCTTCTTCTTTCTTGAGTGACCGGTGAGTGACCAGCAGAGTGATCGCTTAAGTCTCGTGCTGTCGCCTTCTTCTTCACATAACGTGAGACCCTTTTCCCAAGACAAGTCCCAAGCTTGAGCCATAGACATATTTGCAAAGTATCCCTCGATTCGAGCGTTTTAAATTCATCGACCGATCGTGGCTCGCCCCAACATCGAGATGGCATAAGTGTCTCTCGCCAATGGAATGCCTCCATGTTCTTTCAAGATGTTCATCACCCTGGCATCCATTCTTCCTTCCACTTCCTTCATCCCTCGCTTCAATTGTTTTCCTCTTTTCACCATAGATACAAAGCAGAGTGTTGGAGTGGCAGAGTCACGGGAGTTTTCGCTTATAATGTCATTGTGACAGGACCTTGTTGGGGGTTTGTGCAATCATCAATGTTACATCCACGATCCTTCCCCTCAACAAGCTTTCCTTTCTTCTCGTTTCAAGACTTCCTCGGTGATTTTCCTTCTCACCGCTGCTCCTTTCTTTTCGGCTTGATTTTGTTGCTTTAAGGTATTCCTCTTCCCTTTTTGGCATCATCAAAGGATAGAGGAACCCAGGGAACATCTTTGGCAAGCATGAAGTCGAAGTCTTCGATGGTTGAGTTTTGCTTCAAGTCTGCTGCGTTGTATGCAAACGGAATTCGGTCGAGTAGCGTTGGATTCTTTGAAATCGACTTCATCTCAGCCATGAGGAGGCTGAATTTTCTTGTCATGTGTTCTTCCAAACGCTGTAGATCATTTGTATTTTGCTCACGCAGCAGCCTTGATCTCAAGTGTGAGCTTTATGCATATGCTCAATGTGTTCTCTCGACTTTGTTTTTGCATCGGCATTTCGACTCTCCACACCAAAGAACTTGTTGAACAATGTTCAAGTATCGCACTGCTCCACACGCATTGTTTCTTCTTTGTTGCCACCATTCCCTTATCCGAACTATTATGCCCCTTAAATCACCGTAAGGGTGGCATCTCTCGTTGTCGAGTCGCATGTCCAAAGAGGCTCGATGCCTCTCCATCCGTTCAACCTCAAAGAAAGAGTGCCTTGAACACTTCTCGAACTTCGGTGATTCTTCATTTGCGGTGATGGCCATACAAAGATCGAAGTCATAGTCACCGGAACAATGGTGTCGATGGAAGAACAGGAGCTGGTTTGTGATAGCGTGCTTGTTCGTTTTTCGACTCTTCGTGGAGTTCGTATCTCCAAAGTGAAAAAGGGAAAGATTCTACAAAAGATTCCTCACCGCCAACCGGGATCTGCATTCGATGATGAGCGGTGCGCGTGAAGTCCTTTTTGGGAATCGATCTGCTGCAGCCTTGAGGAGCCCGGCGGTGGTCTCTCGGTTGGTGGGTTTTGTTGTAAAGTAGACCCGGCTTGCCGAGCCTCTGTCTTGTCTTAAAAACTTCGTTGGTCTCAGCTAATTTTTCCATTTCAAGAGCGGTCCTCGGCCTTATCGTAGCGTCATCGGACGATGATGAGATTTCCATTGGTGGCTCATCATCAAAGTTAAAAGTTTGACGAGTAGTCTTGGGATCGACTTGCTCGTGCCTGGAACATCCGGTGAGCCTTTTGGATTTGTCATGGGGATGACTCAGCTTCTTCTTCTTCGCCCCGATCCCGAGAAAAGTGACATCGGGTTGTCCTGGGAATCATGAAGTGCGCTGATCTCCTTCTCGGATGGGTCGATGATAGCAGGAGGGATGTTCTCTACTTCACCTCTTTACCCGGGAAGTCTCAACCTCCCGTGGCCTTCATTTCCTCCAGCAGTCTCTCGCTGCGAGGCCTTGGTCCTCCCTTTCGACAGTGTGTCACTGTGTCTTAGGGTCTTCTACATGTGGCATCCATTGGAGTCTCAACCCCATGGATTGCACTTTCATCGCCCCAGTGTTAACTCCCAGTATTCATTCCTTCCTCGTGCCTCGATCGCATCAGCTGGCGTCATTAGCCTTCAGGCTTGTTGGCACTCACTCGGAGAGGAGCAGTCTCAACTGCCTCGAGCTTCGTTGATGGCAACTGTTGTTGTTCTTCTTGTGATTGTAATTTCTCTTCTTCGCCTCCTTGATTCTTTGTGGAGTCATCCGCATCATCCTCCGACCTTGCTGCAGTGGAGGAGTTTCCCCTCGGTGGCGCACTAGGTGAGTGACTTGGAGTGGGGTCACTCGTCTCCAAACTCCGATTGTTTCGATTGATGGTTCAGCCATTGGGGCGGTGGTAGCACACCTTCAATAGGGGTTGGCTCGATTGGGGTCCCCACTATCCCGTTTCATCGCCATCTCCTTATTGCCTTCTTTCCGAGTGAGTGGGGAAGTGGTAGCGGCAACAAGTGGCTATTTGCTAAACCACTCCCATTGGATCGATTTCACTGTGTTCGGAGGACTCTCCTGGTCCCTCCATTAGTCTTTGCTCGTGAAGGATTCTTGATTCATGCAATGCTTGCTGCATTTGCAACTCTTCTCGCGGGCGTAGCGGCATTCTGGTTCCTCGTCACTTTCAGAGAAGACATCAAGAAGAGGATGTGTGTGTTCGTGGTGCGGGAGATAGGGCGGATGCTTGCCTTCTCACGTGCTTCGGCTTCTTCACTCGCTTTTCTCTCTCCTTGTCCTTGTAGATGAGAATGTCTATGCGCTTGTCTTCATCCAGAGCCGGGAGCACAGAGTTAATCCAAGGAAATTTAGATTCCTCTTCTTCTTCTATGAACTCAGGCCGTTGGAACTGTTTCCTCGACTTGCTCAACTTCCATTTTCTCCACTCACGCAGACGATTTTGGATGTCGGGTAAGGTGGAGATAGGATCATTACATCACTATCTGCTCGGGCTGGTTCTTCTTGTGCTTCATTGTGTGAGCTACAGATGTGTCTCGGGTTGCCTCTCACGATCGCTTCAAAGACAGAGACTTGGTGTTTCATCAACTACATCGGAGACTCTACTTCAAAGAGTCTCCGGTATTTGTGCTAGCCGAGTAATCGACTCGGTGGTTTCTCCTGTTCGACCGCTTGACGAGTCTTCTTCGCCTCTCCTGGTTTGTACCAGGGAATTTACAGTTCGAGGCGGTGTCCCTCGAGTCTTGGGCGGCGGGGCCGGTGCTTGGTGTTTGTTTCGAGGATCTAGCCGTCTTGGCTTGTCATCGGTTCTCCTCCTTTTGACGATCGGAGAAGGTATTTGTGAGTCCTTCTCGACCGCTGCTGCAGGGGCGGGAGACACGGGCTGGGCGGGTGACTGCTGCAGGGGCAGGAGCATGTTTGGTTTTCTTTTTTGCGGGGCGTGATCTTTTTTCTTACCGCAGGGCGAGCTTTTTCTTCTTGGCTGGAGAGGAAGCATTTGTATCTTCGGGTCGGTGATTCCCCTCACCTGTGTGTCTCTTGGCGCTCTCTTCGTGCGCTGAGAGGTTTGCTCAACATCCTCTTGTTAACATGGAAAGCCTTCCCATGTCTAAGAGGGACTCCTTTCACTTCCAATAGCCGGCCAATCACCGGGCCATATCCTAGGGATCCTCCAAATGTGCCATCTTCTTTGAAGGATTTGTTCCCCACGTTCAGCAGAGTCTGCTGTGAGACAAACTCGGCCCGTTTTATTTATCTTTTCTTCTATGATTGCAGCCATTACAATCGGCTTTGCCTTTTTGAGGTTGGTCAAAGCCGCCAAATTTGATGTCGATACATTTGGCAACTATATCCAACAACTTGTGATAATCCTCCTCCTTCATCTCTCTTGTTTTTTGTGTATATTATTTTATCAGCAAAGTCGGACTTGGCTATTTCTTTCCATGCGTCGCCAAGTTTACATCATCTTCTTTAATCTCGGATGCTCCTTCTGGCCTGGTAGTGAGCAATGTTCACCAAATCCTTGGCGGTGATAGTCACCGCTTTCCGTGAACAGGATGACTTGATTCCTTCATCGTGAATCTCAGCATTCACGTAGAATTGTGCGACCTCCTCCACATAGGTCATCGGATATTCTAACGTTAGAAACGGTTTTAGCCCGTGTCGTCGGACCCCTGCTTCATCATTCCGTCGAAATCCACCGTCGAACCGGTGTGGATTTGCTTTCCTAACTTGGTAAAGTCATAAGTTGGTGCCATTTCTCAGGATTATATCAAGGAAAAACTCAGAAATTGATTTGAAGGTTGATAGGGTTTCGAGAGTATTTTGCCTTTGCTTTTTAGAGAAAGAGATGAACAGTTTTAGAAGTGTGAGAGAGAAACGGACGAAAATGGTTTAAATATGGTTTATGAAAGGGCGTGCGGGCGGTTTTGAATTGTGATCGAAATCAACGGCTTGGATTTTGACGCCTATTGAGCATTTCACGTCGTATTTAATGCGGCAGCATTTATATCCAATCATAAGCTTGGTGTGCGGCTTTATGTCCGTACACATCATCATTATCTTTGACGTGTTCCTTAAAACATTCGCTTAGTCAAAACGACGGCGTTTTTGTCACTTTGCTCATAAGTTATTCAGTTTATCCCTTAGCCGATTTAACTCTACTTCTCACATTTCTCTTAGTGACTCCTATCGGTGACTCGGTGTAGTCAGTTGTCTTTTCCGTCTGGTGATTTGAAGTGACTTTGTTTTGACTCTTTTTCACCTCCTTTTTCTGTTCCATTTCTTTTCTTTGGTTTCCGTGTGTCTCGGCTTAGTTCAATTAATCCCAACTCATGCTTGAGTTCTTCAAATCTTGACTCGCATAATGGTTTTGTGAAGATGTCACTAGTTGTCTATCGGTTGAGATATATTCCAGGATGATGTCTTTCTTTTCAACATGATCTCTTATGAAGTGATATCTCGACATCAATATGCTTTGTTCTTGAATGCAACACAGGATTTTGAGTTATTGCAATTGCACTTGTGTTATCACACATGATTGGAATTTCTTTTTCTTCAACTTCATAGTCTCTCGATTCTTTGTCTCATCCATAGGATTTGGGCACTTGTTTGCCGCTTTGACTATGTATTCTCGCCTCATTTGTAGAGGTGGCTATTGAGTTTTGCTCCTTGCTAAACCAGAAATTAGTCTGTTTCTAGCATTTGACATGTGCTGAAGTGCTCTTCTGTCCACTCTGCATCCAAAGATAGTCGAGAATCTGAATAGCCAATTAGCTTGAATCCACCTTCCTTTGGATACCATAGGCCTACTTCTTGGCTTCCTTTCAAGTATCTCAATATTCTCTTATCTGTCTTTGTCATATGGCTCTCTTTCGGATGATTGAAATCTTGCACATACACCTACAACAAAGGTGATGTCCGGCTGCTAGTAGCCGTGAGATAGAGCAATGATCCAATAAGTGCTGTGTACCTTGTTTGATCTACAGGCTTGCCATCTGCATTCATGTCCATTTTGGTGATGTGTTCATTGGTATTTTTACGAGAAGACTTCTCCTCCATACCAAACTTCTTCATTAAGTCTCTGGTGTATTTTGTTTGACTTATGAAGGTTCCATCCTTCATTTGTTTCACTTGGAGTCCAAGGAAGAATGTCGGCTCTCCCATCATGCTCATTTCAAATTTACTTTGCATGAGGTTTGAGAATTTTTCACACGACTTGTTGTTAGTGGATCCAAAAATGATGTCATCCACATATATTTGAACAAGCAAAGTGTACTTTTCTTGTCTTGAATTCTGAAAAGTGTTCTATCTACTTTTCCTTTTGTGAATCCATTTTCAAATCGGGAATTGTGACGGGGTATCATACCATGCTCGGGTGCCTGTTTCAATCCATACAAGGCTTTCTTGAGTTTGTATACCTTGTCTCCAAGAGTCTTCTCGCTCAAATCCTGGAGGTTGTTCAACATACACTTATTCTTCCAATAAACCATTTAGGAATGCACTTTTTACATCCATCCGATATACAATGAAATTCTTGTGAGTGCATAGGCAAGAAACATCCTTATAGCTTCCAATCTTGCTACAGGAGCAAATGTTTCATCAAAATCTATCCCTTCTTCTTGGCAATATCCTTTGGCTACTAGTCTTGCTTTGTTTCTTACCACAGAACCTTCCTCGTTCATCTTATTTCTGAATACCCATTTGGTTCCAATAACATTTTGATGTATGGGTCTTTGCACTAATTCCCATACCTTATTTCTCTCAAACTGATTCAACTCTTCTTGCATAGCTTGAATCCAATGTGTGTCGTCCAATGCTTGTGACACATCTTTGGGCTCTATTTGCGAAATGAAGCATGTGAACATTGCTTCTTGTTGAGTTCTGGATCTTGTCTTGACACCTTCTTTTATATCTCCAATGACAAGTTCGGTGGATGGTCTCTCATCCATCTTACGTCGAGGTTGGAGTAAGTTAGATGGATTGATCGACTTGCGGTGTGTTCTTTGTGGTCGACTCTCTCGTGGTCACTTAGCCGCAAATTTTCCGGTGCTTTTGAGATTGACTATCTCATCTTCTTTCAATTGATAATCCCGGCTTGACTTCAAAGATAGGGACTCTTCGTATGGTTGGATGATTCAACTTATCGGTGACTCTTCAATGTCTTCTCTATTTACATTTGGCTCATCGAATACTACATGAATGGATTCTCTCGTAACCATAGTTCTTTTGTTGAGTATCTTGTAGGCTTTGCTTTCGGTGAGTATCCTAAGAAGATACCCTCATCGCCTTTAGCATCAAAAGCCTTTAGGTTGTCTTTGCCATTGTTGTGGATGAAGCATTTACATCCAAATATTACGAAATATGCAACACTTGGTTTTCTTCCGATCCGGATCTCATAGGGAGTCTTTGTCGGTTGTCTGTTTATCATACATCATGTTTTGGGTGTAGCAAGTTGTGTTGATTGCTTGCCCAAAATCTTTTTGGTAACCCCGCTTTAGCTAACATGGTCCTTGCCGCTTCTTTGAGGGTTCATTCTTCTTTCTCGCAACTCCATTCTTTGTGGAGTCCTTTCTGTGGCGATAGTTCATGACCAATACCATTCTCAATACAAGATGAGTTATTATTCCATTGACAAACTCGGTTCCTCTATCCGATCTTATTTTGATAATGGTTTGACTCTTCTCATTTTAAATCCTCTTCATCAGTTGTGGTAGTTTTTGTAGAGTTTCTTTCTTCTTGCACATGAATATTGTCCATGTATATCTTGAGTAGTCATCTACTACCACCAAGGTGTATTTCTTTCCACTTATCTTTGTTTGGTTCCTTTGGGCCAAATAGATCCATATGAAGCAGATGCAATATTCTTGTTGAGGATGGGCATGTCTTTTCTTTGAATGACGACTTGATTTGTTTTCCCTTCGACATGCATCACATATACTCTCCTTCTTGTATACCGAGTCTGGAAGTCCTTCTACAAGATGACTTCTTGCCACTTGTTAATTGTTTTGAAATTCGGGTGACTCGGCTTTTTTGTGCCACACCAACTTGATTGATTTGTGCTCTTTTGCTAGTAAAGCAGTCTTTGGGTGTTGCGGTTGACCAATCCACTACATACATATTCTTATGTCTACATCCTTGCAAAGACAACTTCATTTGATTCAATATCCTTGATTTGGCATATACCCATGTTGAATCCAACATTGTAGCCCTTGTCACAGTGATGATCGATACTCGATAAGTTGAAGTTGAGTCCTTCAACATATGCAACATCTCGTGATTTCTAATCCATTCCTCTTGATGGATCCAATGCCTCTTATTTCACCAGGAGCTTCATTTCCTCCAAATATGACTTTGGCTCCTTTGACTTCCTTGAATTTTGTGATTTCTCTTATTTCTGTCATATGTCCGGAATAGCCACTATCCATGTACCAGGTTCCTTGGCACTCGGTTTGTTCATTGAACTCGCAATCAAGGAAATTAAGTTTTAGGTACCCATACTTGTCAGGTCTGAGGGGTTAGACTTGTAAGATGATCCAACCAACCTATAGCCAAATGATTTGACTCTAAGGGGTTGCCATCTATCGTGCCATAATCATAATTAATCCTGGCAAATTGCTTGGGGATTCTAGGTTCATACAAATTGTCTCTTTTTGTCTCGTATGCTGCATATGTGTTTTAGCAATTGCCTTCCTTGGGTAATTGTGGTGTTTTTGAGTGTAGTGCCTAGGTGCATATGTGTCTTTGATGAAAGCTCTTATGCTTTTGGAATGGCCTTTCTTTGAGTTCTAGGCCTTTGCCATTTGGGCTTATATTCCATAAGTCTATCCGATAGTTCACATTATTCCAATCAGCTTGGCTTGGATATTTTCTACCATTCCCATCATATGTATTTCTTTTATGGATTTTCCGGGGTTTTTGGTAGCTATGTTTCTTCTTTACTGAGTATTTTTTGTTTGGAGTTTCTTTGAGGACTCGGTGAATTTCTTCTCGGTGTCCTTTCAAAGACACTCAATCGGTGTTTTCCTTTTCCTTTGTAACCAAGGCCGTTTGCTTAGTATTGTGCTTTGGAGTGAATGTGTGTGCAACATTTAGAGTTTTGGATTTTTCGGACTCTTCATGACTTGAAGATCCTTTTTCCAAAATTACTCTTGAGGTTTGACATGGTACAGAGGAATTAAATCCCAAGCCTGTCTTGTCTCCACATTCTCTTTGACTCATAATAAGATCATCCAATGATTTAGATGCCTTAGTGAATGAGGCAATAACATTCTTGAGGTCATTCTCCCTCTTTTCTATAGCGAGCAATTTTCGCTACTAATTTAGCATTTTTCACCTTTAAATTTTCATTTTCATGACTATTTGACTTAGAGTACTCGGCTCCTTAGTCAGCTTTGAGTTTCGACTTTTGAGTAGGCTGTTTTCCTCATTCAATAGTGTGTGTGAGGATTTAATATGTTCAAAATCTTTCATCATTTTGCCTAATGAGTCATAAAGATCAGTGGGTGATGAAGTGTGTGTGTCACAGTCACTATCACTAGTGTCTGAGTCTGTTGAGTTAGATTGTACCTCATCTTCTTGATCAGGTTGATCTTGTTCTTTGGCCATCAAGCGGATCGGGGCTTCTTCTTGAGTCACTTGAATAATCGGCTTCATTGCTCTCAATCAATCAATTGTCTCTCTTGACTTGGCATTTGTCTCAATGATCTCTCGACCATCATTGCCTTTTTCTTTTCTTGTCTTCTTTTTCTCGAAGACCTTTCTTTCTTCTTCATCCCCTGTCTTGTTGACCCACAGGATATGAGCGCCAATGGCATAGTGACCTGGTTGTCTACGGTTCCAACATAGATATTCACCTTTTGATCGGCTCTTTCCATTCTTGAGTTGTCGCCCTTTGATACTCAACTTTTTGATGATCTGTTCTCTTGGTTGGCTGTCTTCCCTTGATTTGGAGGAGCCGAGTGTCTTACGGAAGATTCACCCTTTCCTCTCTTGTAGTTCTTGTTAAAGAACTTGTTAAATCTTTTAACCATCGGGCTATTTCTTTACGGGTCAATTACTTCTTTGACCTCATCTCTCTTCCCATCTTTGACAATTAGAGCAAGTTGTTTTGGGTATAGTTGTCTCTTCCTGGTCTTTTCTTCTCGAGTTCAAACTCGTAGGCTTTGAGGTCCGAGAATAACTCATGGTTGGATGTCTTTGATAGGTCCATGGAATGTCTCGGTGCCATGACCTTCATTTCCCATTCAATTTTTGGAAGACTTTTAGGATTTTCATACACATTTCCTTCTGTGTATATTCCTTTCCAAGTGCATGACTCATTTGTGATTTACGTGAACCGAGCGTCTAGTTGATCCAGGTTCTCTCCCGAGATCATTTTGAAATTTTCAAACTTACGTACCACCGATAATTTGTTTTCTTTGATTTGCTCGAGCCTTCACAAATCAATGTCAACTTGTCCCATTTCCTTAGCCGTTTTGCGGATTTGACTTTATTGAACATGGCTTTGTCAAGGTTTTGTAAAGGATGTCTTGGCTACATTGTCCAGGTTGTATCTTTTTGTCATCATTTGTCCACTCGGTTCTTGGTTTTTCAACCATGAGTGCGGGAGCAAGACATCTTCTTCTCCTTCCTTTTGCAACTCTTCGTAAATGCATTTGTGTTCACCTTTAATATTTGCAGAGGCCCATCTTCTATCACTATCCACATCTCATCATGTAATCTTTGATAGATGAGCCTCGCATACGAATTTTCCAATCATCAAATTCTTCGATAGTGAACATAGGGATGCGTGTCAAATTTGCTTCCATGATAATGACTTTTGATAAAAGAGTTTTGAAGGTTTAAGTACTAAAGCAGACTTTGAAAAGTTTGGAGATCTAGTTCAAGAACGGTGCGGAGGGTTCAATGAACCAACCGCTCCGATACCACTTGTAGGTCCCAAGGGGTGTAAGTGTAAGGTTTAGAAGGGGGGTTGAATAAACCTTACCAAATTTTCGATTTAGTCACTTTTAAATCTACTGAGTTAATTCTACACATTTGTGTCCTTGATGGACAGTCGAATTAGTCACTCAGTAGAGTTAATCTCTCAACAGACTCGGTGAGCCATTGATGGAGTAACTCATTTGTTGGCTACGATTTAACTCATTTGTGGTTTTATTTTTCAGCGGAAGACTTAACACCCTTAAGTTTGATTAAGCAAGATTTTAGAGCTTGATTTAGTACTTATAAATTATCAAATGGATAGCAAATTTATCGTGAGATATAAGCGAGTTAAAAGTGCGAGAATTTAAATCTTTGAAATGTAAATGACACAATGAAGTTTTTATAGAGGTTCGAAGATGGGGTAATTCTTCTACTCCTCTCTTCTCCAACTCCTGGAGGAATCCACTAGGTAATGATCGGTTTACAAAGTGGTAGCAGTCCGGATACAAGTCTTGATCACAACGGCCGACTTGATCCTTAGGGACTCGATCCCTGAGACGCCTTGATCACTCGGTTGGCTTCTCGCGACTCGGCTTCTTCACAGGCGGTTTGCGCCTTGTTACTCTGATTCACTTGCTCAAGCTCTTTGGATTTGATCACGAAGCCCTCCAAAAGCTTAAGACTTGGTTGACCTTGAACCTTTCTACAATCCTTCCTGGAATGTAGACCCCTTGTTTTCAAAGGTTTCCTCTTCAATCGGTTGAAGTTCTCTTTCCTTCACGGTGAGTGTTGGATTGATGTACTTCGTAATGTAGGCTTGAGGATTGAGAGTGTTTCAGTTTTTCTAATGTGCTTGTATATCTCACGTATGTGTCATTCTTTTTCCTTCAACCAAACTCCTCAGCCTTTTATAGTGAACTTTCAAAAATTTGCCCGTTGAAGAGATATGCTTATTTTTGAAAGTCACTTTGCGATCGTTGGCTTGCGAGTTCTTGGAATTGCCATTTCCTCGTATGAATTGTTCTTTCACCTTTTCGGAGTTCGACACGGTGTGGTGCTTCCCATTGGTTCATTCCTTTTGCACGCTTCAAGGGTCGAGCACTCGAGAAAGGTGGTATGGAGATATTACTTGTTTAAGTAAATCTCTTGATTTCTCGTGCAACGGTTCTTTTACTGATTATCTCGACTTGATTTGCATTTCCTTGCTTTCCCCAGGTGTGACTTAGAGTCGACTTCCAATCATTGGATGACTCTTTGTCACTTCAACTTGAGACTTGGCTTTTCTTGAGTTGACTTGGTGATGCTCCACTCAGTGCATCTCGGTGCTTCTTCCAGAGTTCCGTCTACTCCTCTTTGCCATATTCAATTTGTTTCACAACAGGGTCTTCCTTCCATTCTTCAAATTGTCTTCTTGCATGTTAGGGCGTAGGCCGACTTAACTCGCCTTGGCCGACTCTAATTGTTACAATACATTTTACAAGAATTGGGAGCCAACTTTCTATTCTAAGTTTTACATGGCATTCATCAAAATCTAAACAATAAAATTCCTAACACCTTGGGAATCATATTATTTCATATTACGAGGAGCTCTTTGCGGAAAACGGAGCTCCACCACGGATTTCTCGCTGGTCGACCAGGTGCTCACTCCAATGGTTGGGGCGCGGGACAATGCTTCCCTAACGATCATTCCCCACGATTCAAGTGCAGACATCGGTGTTTGATATGGATCCAGATAGCTCCCCGGGGCCTGATGGGTTCAATGGGATTTTTTACCGCCATTTCTGGGATGTCATATCTGCTGAGGTAACAGACGTTGTTCGCTATTTCTTTAACAATTCGTCTCTACCTCTGGATTGAATGCCGACTTCATGGCGCTATCCCTAATACTAAGGATGCCAATGTCATTGAAAACTTCCGCCTATCGTCATGAGCAACTTCCTTTTCAAGATTATCACGAAAATATTGGCTACGCGCTTGGGTTCTATTATTGCTTTGACTATTTATCCCGACTCGGTTTGGTTTTATCCGGGTAGACAAATTCATGAGTGTATTGCCATGGTATCCGAAGGGTTTAATGTCTTACAGTGGTCGCACGGTTCGAATATAATCCACGAAAATAGATATTCGTAAGGCATTCGACACATTGAGATGGGATTTTTACTATATGTCTTGCGACGTTTCGGATTCTCCGAGGCGTTCGTGCGTTGGGTGGAGGTGGTTCTTGGTCGTCCGAATATCGGTCTTTGTTGAATGGGGCCTGTTGGTTATTTTGCCTGTTCGGAGGAGTCGACAAGGGGATCCTTTATCACCCCTATTGTTTTGTATTGCGGAGGAGGTCCTGGGTCGGTTTATCACATCGGCGATGGATCGATCCCAGTTATCTGCCTTCACGGCGCCAAGGAGTATCATCTTCCCAAAGATCCATTCTTTATGCGGATGATATCGTCATCATGTGCGGGCGTCTTCTTCAATGCCCGGGCCTTGCTTGATTCTTACTCACTATCACGGATATCTCGGGTTGAGTGTTTAGTCCTCGAGAAATCAAGGCTTATTTTGGGGGCGCAGGTTTCGCATTATGTCCGTGGGAGGGTGCAACATATTTTGGGGATTCATCAGGACGTTCCCCACCATCTAATTGGGTGCTCCAATTTTCAAGGGAGCCCCAAAGGTCGCGGATTTCTGACTATTTTTGACAAGATAATCCTTAAGTTCCGACGATGGAAAGGCTCGCCCCTTTCCCTCGCTGGTAGGGTTTGCCTTGTTAACTCGGTGATAACTAGTTCTTTCGTGCACTCCATGATGATTTATAAATGGCCGCCATATTTGCTAAAACAAATGGAAAAAGCCATGCGTAATTTCATCTGGACGGGAGATGGGAATTCTAAAGGAAAGGTAGTAGTCAACTGGGATACATGCTGCACGCCCAGGGCAGAGGGAGGATTGGGCGTGCGATCGCTCAAGGCTGCTAACATGTGTTTGTTTTTATTTTGTAGTGTTAATCTATTTTACCCTTTAATAGGTTATTGATTAGATATAAGTATTTTTCTTAGATTTAAGCGAGTATATTCTATAATTATGTACCGGATGATCAGTTTCTAATTGATTTAGTACATATTGTCATATAAATTTGCTAAAAAGTATTGAACCCCACTTGTTAAAATGATTTTTCTGTAAATTTTACAAAATTGAGATTACTTTTTGACCAAATATAATAATTTAAAATTTATCATTATAAATAATAAATAATTAAATATTTAATCGTGCAACTTTAACTTACATATCAATTTATATTCTTAATATAATTTTTTTATAGCATTTTACATTTTGCTTATCTTAAAACTAATAACATTTTATGTAACATCAAAGCTTATACAATTAACTTATTAAATTTTTAATTTTTTATTTTACTGTAAATATATATGGATAGGATCTCATGTGGCAGCCTCTTACCATGTGGCAGTGTGGACAGATCCCATCCATCCATCCTATTCAATCAATGGTTCTGATTAGGCCTAAAAATACACCATTGTTCATTTATTTTATGTGTAAAAAGGGCAAATCGGTAACTATCAAAATGATGTAAAAATAATACCATATTTATTTTCCTAAAATCAAGGGATATATTCAATATCAAATTTCCATAACAGATACGCCTAATAATGAGGGAAAAAAACAAATTCTCACTCTTCATCGACGCAATACTTGGTGTACAAATATTTATAATATTGTGCTTTGGACACATTATTTCGTGTATAGATATGCATATTTTGGTGCTAATCGGTAACTATCAAAATGGTGTGAAAATAATACCATATTTATTTTCCTAAAATCAAGGGATATATTCAATATCGATTTCCATGTGAATACGCCTAATAATGAGGGGAAAAAACAAATTCTCACTCTTCATCGACGCAATATTTGGTGTACAAATGTTTATAATATTGTGCTCTGGACGCATTATTTCGTGTATAGATATGCATATTTTGGTGCTAATCGGTAACTATCAAAATGATGTAAAAATAATACCATATTTACTTTCATAAAATCAAGGGATATATTCAATATCATATTTCCATAACAGATACGCCTAATAATGAGGGAAAAAAATGAATTCTCACTCTTCATTGACGCAATATTTTGGTGTACAAATGTTTATAATATTGTGCTCTGGACGCATTATTTCGTGTATAGATATGCATATTTTGGTGCTAATATAACATGAAATATGGCGTATTTGGATGTTTATTTTGGACTAAACACGGTATTTAAGTTGGTATAAAAATATTGACAATATTGTACATTGGAAGCATATTTTGGTGTATACATATGCAGACTTCGTTGCTTTATAACCATAAAAATATGGTATAGAAATAATTCCATTACGGTACCCTGAAATTATATTTTGGTATATACTTGTCCAATATTTGGTGATACTATAAGTATTCAATAGTGCATTGTTAGATGTTTAATTGAGAATATTGTATAATAATATTGACAATATTGTATATTTTGAAAATTATTTTGTGTATACATTTGGTCGATTTGGTGTACAAATATTGACAATGTTCGAGACAACCTAATGCATCCGATAGAGTTGTTGGCAGGAATCTTGTCCTCAACTTGGGCATCACAAATTTCAAGTCAGATTTGGCAGTCTTAGACCTATTATTAACGTTACGTGCACTCTTGTTCGCCCCTGGAGATGCCGATCTTTTCTCGTTTCCTCTTGCCATTAAAAGTTATCAACCTGGTATTGACAACATGAACAATATTAAAGCGAGAACTCAAGCATCGGTATCAAATAAAAATACACAAATGACAAACTAAGCGCAATCGTATGAAACTTATTTGTATACTAGAATAAAACTATTTAAACACCATGTGTGATTATGCATTCATGGATTATATATCACATGACTAAACATTAATGACAAAAAAATACATCGTTTTGGAAGAATCACTATAACATTAAACATTACACCATTCAATAACTAAAAATACATCGTTTTTATCAACTTTTATACCAAAAAAATCTCCAACAACTATGCCCTATTCCGCATAAAAGCATTTCCAGAAACAAATAAAAAAACCGAGAAAATCGTCAGACAAAATCGAAAATCAAAATCCTAGGTACTTCAAAAAAAAAAAAAAAACACAAGATGCATACTCTTTTTACTACAAATTACTTCAAATATCCAAAATCTACAGTTGAATAGTTCAACAAAAAATAAAAAAAACATGTAAAGTAAAATCCTTACTACCAAAATTTGAACCAAAAACTCGAAATAAAATGAATCAAACACTTACCTTTACCATCTTTTGGAAGAATCATAACACTCTCGGTTCGGATGTGTGTTGTTGTCGAAAAAATAGAGAGGAACCTTCGAACGAAAAAAAAAACTCAATTGTTTGAACACTAAGTCGACGGACAAACAGAGAAAAGGGGAAGGAGAGAGAAGTAAAATTTGGGAGTTTTGCAATTTGATGGACTGGAGTGGAATGAAAAATGGGGATGAAGTAATTGAAATCCCCAAAAAAATGGGATTATGGGGAGGTTACCAAAATCGCGAATTATCTTGTGTACAAAATGACTTTTATGCCCTTAATTGGGCGAAATTGATTTTTTTTTGAAAAAAAAAAAGCGAAAAAAACTGGGCCTTTAGATTTGTTAGATTAATGGCTTAGATTGATCCACACTGCCACATGGTAAGCCCTCTGCCACATTTGATCCTATACTATATATATATATATATATATATATATATATATATTCTTATTATTTTCTCCAAATTCCTCCTTTCTATTCAAATTCATCCATTCAAAACCAACTTAATTGGAATCAGATATAATAACAACAAGCTCACATAGCAAATAGGCTATAACAATAGAAATTATATTTACTCTTAATTATATATTAAAATTATCTAACACCTCATGTTGTTGATCAAGAGACATCAATAAATGAAATTGATCTCAATCATTTTGTTTTCATAAATAAATAAATATATATATATATATATATAAACACACACACACATTATAGAAAACTACCAATTTGAATTTAAAATGATATGCCTTTTTTCCCAAAAGTATGACGATATAGATATTAATCTTTGAATAAAATTGTCATATTTTTTTTTTCTAAATATGGGGATGTGGTTGACAAAGATTCAAACTTCAAGTTAAAAATAATGCTATACTTATTTTGTATACTTCAACATAGTAATCTAATTTTGATAATAAAAACAGTGTATGATTTTTATCTTCTTTTCTTGTTAGGAATTAAAATAAAAAAATATAACAAATATTACTCTTACTTAATTCACTACACATTGAAATTCTAAATATCATTTAATTAATTTCAAACATATAACTCTCTGCCAATTATTTTTTTGTTTGAGGATATTCTTATGATATGTTTTTTTCAAGTTTACCTTTACAAATATCACAACTTGATTGAATTTATTTAACCAAAAGAATGTATGAACTAAATAAATTGATAATTAAATTCACATCATGTTAAATCGTTTATCCATTATTACGTAAAAAAAACATAGATAAAGATTATTGATAAAAGCTTGGAAAATAAATAATTATTTTTTCAAAATTTTAGAAACAATTTATATTCACTTATAACTAAATATTATTTATGGGAAAATGCATAAACTTCCCTAAAATTATCAATGGTTGCAAACTCCAATCTTCCCCTACTAAAAATGTGTAATATATTCCATTACAAATAAAATATTATCCACAATACAGTGAGAGTGATAGATGATAAATTTATGATTTTATTTTTGTAACCAAAAGTGAAAGTTTAAAAAATATATTTGTCCTGCTACTTATTTAGAATCAAACTAAATGAATTAATTTTATTTATTTATTTATTTTTCTCTTCATTCCACTATAAATTTACACTTTTTTTTCTTTTATTGTAGATGTATTTAGTTATTGAAAAATAAAAATAAAAAATATTATAAATGTACATTTTTGCATTATACTCAACTTTAAATGGCTAAAATCCTCTCATATGAAGGCTTTATATAAGCTGATCACATATGGTTGGAAAGCTGTCGATATGGAGTTTAATATGAAGCGAACATTTTTTATACATTCAAAATATTCTAGAAATTATAACTGAAATATGAAAATAAGAACAATTTGGAATACAAAGAGACACATATCATACTATTAAACAAATAAAAATAAAATCAATATAGAAAACTCTTAATTGCCCTTAAAGTTAACTTCACCATGGGGATATTTTTGGCAAATAAATTTTTTCAAAAAACCTTGAATGTTATTCACACTTTTTATAGTAGTATAGATATAGATATAGATATAGATATAGATATAAATTTATTTCAAGAAAGCATCAATTAAGTTGTACACAAGGATGCTGTTCGTAAGGCATCTACTTCCCCTGCTTGAACTAATACAAGCACAAAAGAGCAAAAAAAAGTATATACTTTTGCTAAGTGAAACCAAAAACCTTATATCGAAACAACT
This sequence comes from Rehmannia glutinosa, assembly GCA_016081115.2. Classification (NCBI taxonomy): domain Eukaryota; kingdom Viridiplantae; phylum Streptophyta; class Magnoliopsida; order Lamiales; family Orobanchaceae; genus Rehmannia; species Rehmannia glutinosa. Next base: position 139,969 of record JABTTQ020000291.1, read on the forward strand.
CAATACTGAATTTGCGATGTATTATTTAGATGTTCTCATTTATTTAGCCAATCCAAGCAGAAGTATATCATTGCCAGTAAATAAAAAACAGTCTTCGTACCCGTTGGCCTGTTTTTCATTAAGTTACCGTCTTCATCTCAAACTTTTCAGCCGCATTAGCTGCAGCGTCAGCTGCATCTCCCAAACCCATCTTCTGCAACGCTTGCAGAAAACCATCAATATCAGCAGCGCCAATTTTATAAGGACTGTGAGCCGAGCTAGGAAAAGAACCATTTGTAACTTCTTGCTGGTATTCCAAAAGAGCCTTGTTTATGACATCCCCCACATGAGCATACTGTTTACAGAACTTTGGAGTGACCTGTGAAGGTCAAGCGGTTTTTTCTTTAGCAACAAATAAGCCGTGATTTTATGAGAAGAATTGACATAGGTGAATTGATGAGAGATTAATACCTTGGCATGGTGTGGGTGTTGTAGCATGCCGAGAAGATCATGGTAAACTAAAACCTGCAGAAGAAAATCGAGTTGTTAGCTATTAGAAACAACCAATGCAAAAACATAGGACATTGTGGAGCTCAAAAGACTCAGAAACATAAGGACAACGTAAAGTTGAGTGACCCTCTATACCTCCCCAAAAACAATTGCTTGAAAGCTTCTTTCCCTTCCACAACTTCCCAGGATACTGCTCTCTGTTTTTTTTATAATATAGTTTACAAACGTCGCCAGCTAAAAGCACATACAGTCTTATTTTTGTTTAGGGATATAAACAAGGGGATTTTTGAACAATGACGCTACTCTTAATTTATCTGTTACACATGTATCCATGAAAGAGCTAATCTCTTTAGCTAACTTGAGGTGAATATCTCAAAAAATGGAATGCAATCACACCAGTTGAACTCAAATACAACATAACATAAATCGATGGTCATATAGTAAGAGTTTTGAAAAATCATAAAAATGTAAAAATAAAAGCAGCTATACTAACTTGACCACTACAAAAAGGGCCAGCCCCAATGCCGATGGTGGGGATCTGAAGAGCTGACGTTGCCGCTGCAGCCACAGGTGGAGGAACACATTCCAACACAACAGCAAAACATCCCGCTTCTTGCAAAGCCATTGAAGTTTCCACAACCTGCAAAACATGAATCCATTTGTATAGAATAAATTTCATATATCATGATTTGCTACCCTTGGTAAAATTTTCAGAAAGAATACCTTGACTGCGCTATCCACATTTCTGCCTTGGGGTCTAAAACCTCCAAGAACACTAATAGCCTGGGGTGTGAGACCAACGTGCCCAATCACTGCAATACCAGCTTCCACAATAGCTTTAGCTGCAGTAATTCTTGAAGGGGCCCCACCTTCCAATTTAATCGCATCCATTCCTCCTTCTTTCAAAACCCTTACGGCTGCATCAACTGCCTGCTCATAATTCAAACTGCAAATCACCAACCGTACATTCACAATCCAAAATAGTAAATAAAGAAAAGAAAGAAAGAAAAAGGGACTCTGTTATAAATAACAAAAGTTTTACTCCATATCTAGTCACTAGAGGAATGAGCATACAAATGATTATAGGCATATGAATAACTCCAACAACTTCAACATATTAATCTTTTACGTGAAACAAGAACAACTAGTACAATACAGGTGGATTTAGGGAACACATGTAAACTTTTTCATCAGTTCACTCAAAAACTTTGCGATCCCAGGTAAGATTAAATCATTGGCTGTAGTACAAAATGTACTTCTAAGTAATTGCCCCATATATCCTATATCTTTCTATATGAAGAATAAATCATGTAATGAAGGGGATTCTTATATGTACAAATGGTACTTCCAACTTGGGACGAGCATGAAGATATTAACGATTACTTCTTTATCTTTTGAGTTGTTCTGCGGGATCGGTATGTAACTAAGTTACTGAGTGCTATACAATATGCTACAACGACAAGGGATAGTTTTGAGCTAATTTCAGGATCAACACCAAGTATCTACATTAAAAGTATTTCTAGGGACCGATCAAAAAAAAAAAAAAAGTATTTCTAGGGGAACACGACAAACAATCACAAATTATAATCTCTAGCTAGTTAGACAAATTTTAGCTGCTTTGAGATTAAGATAATCTTGGCATTGCATATTTTAATGGATATTTCCATGACCAATTATTTTATTGGTGTAACCAGGTCAAGTGGGCTGTGTAAACGATTTTTAAATTATGCAAAACAGATATTCTATTCATAAACTACTACTGTTAACATAACATCTGCCAAAAAAAAAAAAATCATTAATCACTTCCTAATAATCACTTCAAATAGCCTTAACCTGATGTGTGCTGGACTCATAACTGCCAAACGGCAAGTCCCCAACAAGTAGCGGGCGCTTGGCTCCACGCGCCACAGCGCGGCAATGGACGAGCATTTCATCCAACGTGATGGGCAAAGTGGTGTCGTGGCCGTGAACCACCATGGAGGCAGAATCGCCCACCAAGCAAATATCAATACCTGCGGTGTCCAAATGCACCGCCGATGGATAATCGTAGGCCGTTACCATGGTTATCGGCTCGCCCTTCCTGTGCTTCTGGCGGAGGTGAGTGAGCGTAACGCGCTGACTATAGTTCTGGGGTTTTGGACCGCCGTAGACGGTGTTTTCCGGGACATTGCTCATGCACCGCAAAAGGGCTAGGGCAGAATTGGAGTGTGTTTTAATGGTCGAATTGCGTAGGGTCTTACAGAATGAAGACAAAATTCCCATTTGAGCCGGCGAAAGGTATGGGATTGGGATTGGGACTGTGCCTCCAGGAAACAGTAAATGGTAAGTGGGGAGTGGTTTTGGTAGGGGAAAAATAACATACTTCTTGTCAATTCCATTTAACAAAGTGCACATATTTTTTTAATAGATGGAAAGATATATAAAAATGAAAAGATAGAGTCATCCTGATCACAGTCTGATCAGATAGCCAAAGAAGTAAGCCTGCAAATAAAAAAGAAACAAAAGGGAAATAGTCACAAGCCGACCAAATGGCTGAATAGTTGGGGGCCTCGTTAAAACCTCACAAGGTAAAAACCACCCTTGTGGGAAAAACCCTTGACAGGAAAAAGAGTACCCCCATAATGGAAATAGTCGTCCAAAATAAATAAAAAAGAGACCAGGACGCGCTAGCTAACAAACCGATAATTGGACTGGCCAACATAGTCATCAGTGATAAAAGGCGCAAGGTCCTCTGGCAGGACGCCCCACCAAGTACCATAGTCCGTCATCTTGCTCGGATATCGCAACCCGGTGCCTTCCCGAAAAATATGCGAGACCACCAAATCCATCTGTGAGAGTAGATGAAGAGTGTAATTCCATTGGCTAAGATGACGCCATGGGACCTCCACAGATCTCTTTTCCAGCAAGTTCACCACATACATCGAATCCGACTCCAGCCAAAGTTGAGTCCATCCCTTTACAAAGGCATAATGGATCGCCCACATTGTTGCCACCAACTCGACTTCAAACGCATAACCGCACCACAACGGTTTCACAAACACCTCGAAAGAAACCTCGCAATTAGGAAGACCGGAAACCGCCGTCCGTATTCACCTTGATCCATCCGGGAGGGTTTGCCAATTAACTTCCACAATCTTGGGCATGCCCAGGAACACGCAACCTACGCAGGATGAGAAGGTCTTGTTGGTCATTGTGCATGCAGCCCCGGTCTAAAGAAGATGATTCCACAATGAGGACACGAAGGTGAAGAATAGCCGCTTCCACCGTCCACGTTTGTGGTTAAAAACCAACTCATTCTCGGATATGCCAAATGAGCGGATCAAAAGACAAAATAGCCACACGCCATAAGAAAGCAACTCGCTCACTAAAATGAAAATTCATTAAACGCATCAGGAATTCATTAAAGCTATGAGCCATAAATAGGTGAACGACAAATGAATCAAAAATCCATCGCCCAAGGGCCCCTGCAAAAACACAAGAGACAAACAAATGGTCAATCGATTCAGCGGCGGCGCAACAAAGAGCACAAACCGAGGGTCCAGTGAAACTTCCCCTGGTCCACAATAAGTCAAGGCGCTAATCAATCGTTTGTGGATAGCCCGCCACACCACCACCGAACGGCGTTATGGAATGTGTTGCGACCATATCCAAGAACCCCATTTAACGGCCGACGAGTGGGGACAAATATGAGAATAAGCTGCTTTCGAAGTAACATTCCCATCATCAGAATTCAGCCAGATCCGCGTATCTCGCGAGAAAGGGGCGATGGGGACTCGCACAATATCCCGGACCATATCCAAATAAGCCTCCACAAATGAGAATGTGAAGTGCCATGACTCATCATAGAAGTAGTCCGAAATGTGATGCCCAAATAAATGTCTGTACTCATGTGGAATACCAATTCTGTCTGCAATAGAGTAGCCGAACCAGTTGTCAAGCCAGAATAAGACCTCAGAATCACACCCCGGGATCCAACGAGAATTCCAAGCAATCCGCAATACAAGGTCGAATCCCAACCCAAATAGAAGAAGGGATGAACGATCTCCGGAGAGCCCCATCCACCGTCAAGTATCGCTTCCTAAGGGTTTTGAAGATCACCGAGTCTGAATTCATAACCTTCCATCCCAATTTCATAAAAAAAGCAGTATTAGCCACCACAAAAGATCCGACGCCCAACCCCCTTCAACCCGAGGCGTGCAACACCGATTCCAATTCATCACCACCGATCCATTGGTATTAACATCTCCAGTCCAAATAAAATTACGCATGGCCCTTTCCATTTGCTTGAGCAAGGATCGAGGCCATTTGTAAACCATCATCGTGTGCACAAAAGAACTGGTAATCACCAAATTAACAAGTCAAACTCGACCAGCAAGAGAAAGAGAAGTACCTTTCCATCTTCTGAATTTGAGGATCACCTTATCAAAGACAGGCTGTAAATCTGCAGCTTTAGGGGCACCCTCAAATATAGGGGCACCTAAATAAACCATAGGGAACGCCCCGGACTGGATCCCTATGATATTTTGAACCCTCCCATGTACATGAGATGAAACCCGGGATCCAAGTAAACTTTAGATTTCCGAGGATTGAAAGCTTAGCCCGAGATATCAACATATAGGGTGAGGATCTTAAGTAGGGTACGGGCGTTAGCTGAAGAAGCCCGACACATAATAACAATATCATCAGCATAAAGAATGGACGATGGGAAGATGATTTGTCTAGGCGCAATGAACGGACCTAACTGATTCTGAGTAACTGCGGCCTCAATAAATTTTCTAAGTACCTCTTCCGCGATTCAAAAAAGTAACGGGGATAGAGGATCACCCTGTCTAACCCCTCTAAAACAGGAGAAGTACCCCACTGGCGTCCCATTAAGTAACATTGATATTCTGGAAGACCGAAGAATAACATCCATCCAGTGAATAAAGATCTCAAAAAACCAAACCGGCGCAGAACGTGCAGTATGAAACCCCACTTCAACGTATCAAATGCCTTACATATATTAATCTTCAAGATCATATTTGCATCAGGTCGACAGTGCAAAACATTGAACCCAACAGAAACCATGGTGATACAATCGTGAATCTACCTCCCCGGAATAAACCCAAACTACGTAGGAGATAAATTGGCGGAAATGATCGAGCCCAAACGAGTAGCCAAGATCTTGGTAATAATCTTGAAGAGAAAATTACTCATAACAATTGGGCAAAAGTTCTCAATAGAATTAGCATCCTTAATATTCGGAATGAGCGCCATAAAGCTAGCGTTCAATCCCGAAGGTAAGGATGAGCTGATAAAGAAAAAATGGACAGTGGCAGACACATCTGCCGAAATAACATCCCAGAAATGATGACAAAACGTCCAATTAAAGTCGTCCGGGCCAGGAGAGCTGTCTGAACCCATATCAAAAACCGCTTCTTTAATCTCCGAATCCGAAGGAATAATCATCAAACTGGCGTTATCCGAAGCCCCCACAATAGGAGAAATAATTTGATCAACCATAGTGTAATGCGGAGTGCTACCCCTGAATCCACGAATAACTCCTTATAAAAGGATATAATATGACTCCCAAGAACAACCGTATCATCTGAGAAATTACTATCGATCATCAGGCCCTGGATCCCCGAGCGACCACTGCGAATCTGGCAGCGGCGATGAAAAAATGCTATATTATGATCCCCATCCTTAAGCCAGGCCGAGCGGGCTTTCTGCTTAAGGAATTCAGATTGTAATAAAACCGTTTGAGATAACTCATTCTGGGCGTCGATCTCTATGTCCCGTCGTGCAGCTGTAAAACAAGAGGTCTCAATTTCAGCCTGAATCTGCTGAACCTTCTTCATCTGACTCTCCACCCGACGATTAACATCCCCAAAAACATTTATGATCCAGGTCTTAATAACCTGACGCAACCTTTTGAGCTTCCACATGACGCACCATAGGGGTTGGACGTGGCACATGGAGGACCCAAGAAGACGTAACCTGATCATGAAATGATTCATGATAAACCCACATATGCTGGAAGCGAAATGGAACTGGACCCCTACAATTAGAAGACGAGCAAGAAACCAAAATAGGGTGATGATCCGAGCCAATGCGAGGTAGAACCAAACCTTTAACAACTTGCCAAAGAGAGAAAAATCGACACGTTGCTAGGGCTCGATCCAACTTAGCCTGAAGAAGAGATACAAGCATTCGGGGGGAGCACCAAGTAAACGAATTCCCCGTAGTCTGAACAGCAAACAAACCAGCATCCTCCACAAAGTCCCTAAAATCCTGACAAGAGGCCTGGGATAAAATACCACTGCCCGAGCGCTCATGATGACCCAAAACAGCGTTAAAGTCCCCAATAAGCAACAAATCATCAAGGCCCAAATTCCTCAAATCCAACCAAAGCGTGCGCCAAGAAATATGGTCGCATAAACCATGAGTAAAGCTAATATGGAAAACTATAGAACCCAATTGTACCTGCAGAACAATACGCTGAGAAGAAGACCAAACATGTTGCAGAACGAAGATACCAGCATCATAGAAGACCCAAATATCAGCCCGACCGTTAGCACGAAAACTTTGAGTGACGAAACTCAAACCAAACTACTCCAATAGGAAACCGAAATAGAGGAAATGTCCACCTTAGGCTCACAAATAGCTAAAATAGAAGGTTTATGTTTCAGACAAACGCCTTAAGAACATTACGAGAAGCAATGTTCCCAATCCCCCGGATGTTCCAGAAGATGCAATTCATTGAGACGGTGGAGGAGGGGCCGCCCGTGTCGATCGCACGGTAAATACATGAGTGTGGTGTGCTGCAGAATCCGACGATTGAGCATTAGCCACTTCATCTGCGTAATCTGCCCATCTTTTTGAAGCTGCATAGTCTAACTCATTTGGCCCAGGGCGATCCGACTCAATCGTAATATCATCAATTGCCAGAGATGGACCCTTAATAACACTCTAAAGTAATCTGGATTTATCCGAATCAAGGGAGTTGTCTCGGAAGGCACGACTGAGAGCACGAATAGGCTTCTCCAATGGATGCTGAATTGTAAGAGGCATAACAGTAGAAAAGGAGCCGGTGTAGGAAGAATGGGCCTTTGGGACCAGTTCTCTAGTAGGTAAATCTGTCTGAGGATCCACGGATGATTGCTCTGGGGCATCATCTGAAGCAAGCGCCAAAGCATTACCAAGTTGTATATCAATAGGGCAAGTGATTATTGCACAAGAAGGAGAGCCCGGCCGCATAGGCGAACTTCCCATTGAGTCATCAACAACCTTGCCCTTGTTCTGCTGCACAGGACGATAAAATTTACGAACTCTGGAACGACCTCTATGCACTGATTGCTGGTGTCCCTCCGGAGCCCTTCAATGTCCATGAGGAGGACTGGGATGCATTTCCATAGCCATGGTTCCCGTAGTATTAAGCCGGCAAGAAGCGGTGGGATGGTTCATAACGTTACACTTGGCACAAAATTCTGGGAGTTTCTCATAACTCACCGACACAAAGGAACATTGCCCAACCCGTTCCACCATAATATGACCCTTCAACGGTTTAGATAGATCAATATCGACCAACACACGAATAAAATGTCCCAGAAACCCATTAAGCGAACGTTGATCAATCTGAATCAAATTACCGAGTGCACTGGCGATCCCAAGGATAGTGTTGGGATCCCAGTATTCCAAACTTAGCTCAAAGATGCGGACCCAAACACTGGCTACAGAAGTGTGCACTTTGTACGGATTAATATCCGGGACCCAAGGAGAAAGACGAATGGTGCCCGCGTTGAGTGCCCAATTGAGACGTAGTTGAGCACGAGCTTTATCTTGTGCATGGAAAAATTTAACACAAAAATAACCCTTACCCAAGGGGATTAATTTCCAGTCATTTTTAATGCCCCAAAGCTCGGAAAGCCTTTTGTGCAGGAGCATCGTAGGCCATGGCTTGTTACCCTTTCCCAAGATAACCCGCCCAATCAAAGAATAAGAAAACTCGGCAAGACGTTGCTGGTAAACGTTCTCATCCATAGTAATCGAGTAGTAATCCCCTTTCCTAACAAGTTTAGGGATGGATTGACTTTTACCAAAAACCATATTGGAAAATGAAGTAAAAGTACCTGGGGCCTGCGGTAAAGTAAAATCCGATGGATGGGTGTTACCTAAAACAACTTTCACAAAAGAGTTACCCAAATTAACATTAGCATTAGCATTATGAGCCAAAAGTCGAGGGTTCGATGCATAGGGAGAGACCATGGTGGTAGAGCTTCCAAACAGTTGAGGTGCAGTCATTGGAGGGCATGCAGGTGGAATGCGCTGGGGATGGCAGACTGTAGCCCAGGGGTCATCACCCCCCTGGGAGGGGGCGACCTTAGGTGATAGTGCAGTCGCCGGCCCCTCATAAGGTCCCATAGAGGGGCTTGCCCCCCCATGGTTATTGGCAGCCATGGGGGTAAAAGGTGGTCCCCAATAGCCGCTGCAAGAATAGTGTCGCCCCCTCTAATTCCTTCTCCATGTGGAGGCGCAACAAGAGACGTGGCAGGCTGCAAGTACACCTCTTGCGGGATCAGGCCTGCAGGTGAGAACGATGAAGGTGGCGAGCCTGCGGTTTTGTTGGTTGGCACGAAATTCGACGGGAAACCATAGTATGAGAAGGACGACGACGTAGGGCCAAGGGAGGCCTGATTCCCGTTGCTGTGCTGTTCGCCGCTGCGCACGGAGGAATGAGCAACGGGCATGTGGTTCGATTGGGGTGTAGAGATCGGTTGAGTTCGTGCATGAAAGGGCATGTAGTTGGATGTTAAACCAAAAAAAAATTTCGATGAAGCCATGTTGGGGTCGATCAAAGTTAAACCACACAAAGATTCCAACATGACAAAGTCGGATAAGGTGATCGGAGGAGTTATGTCGGACGTCCGATCGGTGATAGCATATTAGGGTTTCTAAAAAGGATGGTTATGTATCTTTTTCTTAACAAAGTGCACATATACAATAACCAAGATTTCAAATCAACCGGGAAACAAAAGACACCAACAAAAACGAAACCAACAAAAAAGAAACTGGGAAACCAAAGTCAGCAACAAAAAAAAACCAAGAAAGCTACAATAAAACCAAACAAAGTACACAAAAACAAAACAAAGGGGAAGAAAAATCAATGGGAAATCTTTTGCTCTGGTCCAACCGCCAGTAGTTTAGATGGACAATAACGGATTTGTGGCCGTCAACAAAAAATCAGCTAGTAATGGTAAAAATACCAGCCCTTCAGGTCATCAAGAAAACATCCCTACTCGCAATCAGTTTGATGCTCTACCAAAAAATGATTGCAGTTTGGGTCTCATTTCAGAAAAGTATGCTTAAACGATTACAAATGATCACCCGTACCAAAGACGCAAGATAATCCGCTAGCTATTGTGATTTATTCCAATGTTGTTGAATTAAGTTCGCAAATAAAAGAAAGTGATGAAACGACTTTGGCTTCAGCTCATGATTCAACATCTTCGATATCAAGCTATCCTTTTAACTTTGATTTTCAAGTTGATGTAGATAAATTGGAAGATTTAAAGACCAACCTAAGCGACTCCTCAACAAATTCGTTTGATATTCACTCATGTGATTCCTCAGAAGCTATTAAAGCTATGATGATTGCGGCTCAACGTTATTGGGCTGACAATTCACATGTTATATCCGAGCCAAATTTATCAGACCATCAAGATGATAGTCGAGCGTGTGCTAAAAAACAAATGCAATTGCCATTCGAAAATCCCTTAAAAATAGACGCCCTTCATTTAAATTACATTTTAAAGTTATTTTTGTTATTTTTTTTCTGCAGTTTAGCATTGTTTTTCCTTTGTTTTTCCTTTTCTATCTGATCGGCTTGTGATCAGGACTTTTTCTTTTATTTTTATATATTTCCATTTATTTAAAAAAAATAAAAAAAAGGGAAAGAAAAATCAGCCTCTCCCTCACCCAGATATACTCCGCATCCATCATCACCACCTATTGCTGACCCGTTACTAGCCATCACTGGACCGCCTCCATGAATTAACTCTAAAAACCCGAATTTGAGTCAGAGTGGAAAAATCTCGCGAAGTGGGAAGTCTATAACCCGCGACCAGATGTTGCCTGCCGTCACTGGTGACCGAACATCGTCCGCCACCTCCAGCAGGAAGTTGGGGAGTGGGGCGAGAGGGAGGGACGAAAGATGAAATGTGGAGGGATGGGAAAATGGGTTTGTGTTTTAGAGAGAAGGGAGAGAAAAAATTTTAGAGAGAGAAATTGTTGGCCTTTAAACATGTTTTATCCGAAGACAAATTTTTGGTGTTTTAAATTTGTTTGTGATAGTTACTGAACATCCAAAATACTAATTAGAAATAATAAAAATAAATTCAAAATTTAGAAAAGTATCATACAAAAATCGTTCACTTCAAATTCTAAAAAACTTATTTATAACTGTTAGAAAAATGAACTATATAAAAGTAGAAGACAACTCTAGGAGGAAGAGGAATTTTATTAACTTGATGTCTTGCATAATTCCAAGTACAAATATGTATTTTATAGATACATAAAAGACCCTTCAAACTAACTAATTTAATGTAGTAAACCAATGGACTCATTTACATGCACCTCAACTAATCTTGACCATTCACCATTCTTCTATATTAGCTCTAGATTCATGAACTAAAAGTAGCAGTCAACTAATATGACGTGCCCATGCCTTATGTAGGGCTGCAAATGAAATCAAACCGCTCGTGAGCTACTCAGAGCTCGATTCGATAAAAGCTCGTTCGAGTTCGTTTAACGAGGCTCGTTAAAATAAACAAACCAAACTCAAACTTAGAGATATTCGGTTCATTAGCTCGTGAACATGCTCGTTCGTAAGCTCGTGAATAGACTCGATAGTAAGCTCGTATAAATTAAACTAATAATTTGACTTTAATTTTGATTTTTATATTTTTACTTATGATAATATATAAGTATTTCAATAAACTTATTTGTTTGAATAAAATTATAAGTTTTAGTAAATATATTATGCGTTTTAGATATATAAAATTTTATTTTTGTAATTTTTTTGAATAATTGCGATATTCTATATAAAAATGAAAAAAAGGGTATTCCCGATCACAGGCTGATGAGGTAGCCAAAAGAAAGCCTGAAAACAATGTCAAAAAGAATGCCAAATGGTCACAAGCCGACCAAATGGCTAAATGGTTGGGGCCTCGTTAAAACCTTTCAAGGTAAAACCCACCCTTGTGGGAAAAACCCCTGAAAGGAAAAAGAGTACCCCCCAGGCGTCCAGAAATGAAGAAGCAACACGTGCTAACTAACAAACCTATAGGTGGATGGACAAACATAGTCATTAGTAAGATAATCTATAAGCTCCTGTGGTGGGACGCCCCACCATGTGCCGTACTCCGTCTTCTTGCTCAATATATCCGCCACTCGATTGCCTTCCCGAAATATATGTGAGACCACGAAATCCATATGTGCAAGCAGGTGTAAAGTGTAACGCCAATTTCTTAGGTGGCACCACGGGACCTCCGTAGAACTCTTCTCAAGCAGGTTCACCACATACATCGAATCCGACTCCAGCCAAAGTTGCGTCCAACCCTTGCTAGAAGCATATTGTATTGCCCACATTGCAGCCATCAACTCAGCCTCAAATGCATATCCCAAACCACAATGATGTACAAAATATCCCCGAAAGAAACCTCTACAATTTTGGAAGACCCCTGGAGCAGTAAGTCTCCCTGGCGCCATAGAGAAACTACCGTCCATGTTGACCTTGATCCAGCTCGGAAGGGGTTTTTGCCAGTTAACCTCCACGATCTTCGGAGCTCGCAGCCTATGCAGGATAAGGAGATCATGTTGGGTGTTATGCATGTAGCCCCGATCCAATGATGATGATTCTACAATGAGTACTCTCAGATGGATTGTCGCAGCTTCGATAGTCCAGGTTTTGCTATGAAATACTAGATCATTCCGGATATGCCAAATGAGCCATATACAGGAAAGGATAGCCACACGCCTGAGGAAGGTAACCTGCTCACTGAATTGAAAATTCATTAGTCATACCAGAAATTCATTAAAGCTATTGGCCTGAAATTGGTGAGTGTTAAATGAGTTGAAAATCCATCGCCAGAGAGCCCCTGCAAAAACACATGAGACAAATAAATGATCAATCGATTCCGTAGATTTAAAACAAGAGCGCAAACCGAAGGGCCAGTAAAACTCCCCTTGGCTCGTAATAAATCCAAGACATCCAATCGATTGTGGACAACCCACCACGCCACCACCGATCGACGTTCCGGGATGTTTTGCGACCAAATCCAAGAACCCCATTTGACCACCGGGTAGTTAGGGCACACGTGATCATAGGCAGCCTTAGATGTAACCGAACCGTCCTCCGAATTTAACCAAACTCGTGTATCCCTAGAGTTAGGGGCAATAGGGACGCGTACGATAGCCCGGACCAGATCCAAATAAGTCTCCACAAATGAGAAGGTGAAATGTCATTTCCCATCATAAAAGTAGTTTGAAATGCGATGCCGAAATAGGTATCTATATTCTTCTAGAATACCAATACGGTCTGCAATAGAATAACCCAACCAGTTATCAATCCAAAATAATACCTCGGAATTAGCACATGGGATCCAACGCGAATCCTCCAAGCAAGATGAAATGAAAGGTTTAATCCCAGTCCAGATAGAAGAAGAAATAAAAGACCTCCGGGCCGTCCCATCTACAGCCAAAAATCGACGCCTAAGTGTGGTAAAAATCACCGACTCCGAGTTCATGACCTTCCAGCCCATTTTCATCAAGAAAACTGTATTAGCCGCAACAATTGATCGAACGCCCAACCCCTTCCGGTCGAGGTGTACAACACCGATTCGATTAGCTTAATCACCAAACCCTTAGAATTCACATTCCCAGTCCAAATCAAGTTACGCATTGCCCTTTCCATTTGCTTGAGCAACGTGCGAGGCCATTTGTAAATCATCATGGTATGAACAAACGAGCTAGTAATCACCGAATTAACCAAGCAAACACGACCAACAAGGAAAAGAGACGAACCTTTACATCGTCTGAATTTAAGGATGATCTTATCAAAGACGGGTTGAAGATCCGCAACCTTAGGGGCCCCTTTGAAGATTGGGGCGCCTAAATAAACTGTAGGAAACGTCCCGGGCTGAATCCCCATGATTGTCTGCACTCTTCCACGAATATGAGATGAGACACGAGTACCAAAATAAACTTTGGATTTACGAGCGTTTGCTGAAGAAGCTCCACACATAATAACAATATCGTCGGCGTATAGGATAGATGATGGAAAGATTATGCGTCTGGGCGCGACAAACGGAGCAAACCTATTATGCTCAACCACAACATCGATAAATTTACTAAGGACCTCTTCTGCGATGCAAAACAGCAACGGGGATAAATGATCACCTTGTCGAACTCCTCTAAAATAAGAGAAGTACCCCACGACTTCCCATTCAAAAGAACTGAAATTCTGGAAGACCAAAGAATAACATCCACCCAGTGGATAAAGATCTCAGAGAAACTAAAACGGCACAAAATGTGAAGTAAGAAGTCCCATTTCAAGGTATCAAATGCCTTACAGATATCAATCTTCAAGATCATATTCATATCCAATCTACCATGCAAGACATTGAATTCTTCAGATACCAGTGCAATACAGTCATGAATCTATCTTCCAGGGACAAATCCAAACTGAGTAGGTGAAAAATATGTAGTAATAATCGAACCCAAACGCGTAGCCAAAATCTTAGTAATAATCTTGAAAAGAAAATTACTCATGACAATTGGGCGAAAGTTCTCAATAACATTAGCGTCCTTGGTCTTTAGGATTAGCGCCATAAAACTATCGTTCAATCCCAGAGGTAGTGACGAACTAATGAAGAAAAATCTGATCGCGGCGATCACCTCGACTGATATAAAATCCCAGAAGTGGCAATAGAATACCCCACTACCACCGGATCATATCCTTCCGCTTTCAAACCCAAGCTTTTTCTAAAGTTCCAATTTTCTTCTGCCTATTCTTTGATCATTTTCTTGCAAAACACACTATTACAATTTACTATGTTATTTATCATATAATGATTTTTTCATTTGGTAAAGTAGGGATTTTTTTTTTTGGATTTCCTCCATACTTTCCTTCTTCCTCCCCTTTAAGTCTTTCTTTTGTGTTCTTCCTTTTCTTTGCTGCTCCTTATCTCCTCCTATGTTCTCTTCTTTAATTTGCCTATCAATTCCCTTTTTCCCTTCTTGATTTTTCTCTCTACTTTGCATTCTTTTTGTTTCTAACTTTCATCTTCTTCTTCTCTATGCAATTTAGTAATTTGTCTAAATTGAATGGATCACTAAGTCTAACTGAGCTTTCATGTGATTGATTTTGGCCTCATCATCACTGTCCATATTTTTGGGCTTGCTATATTTTTTTATCAGATTTTCCGTTAGTCTTTGACCTATGTTCTCATCTGTTTTGACATCTTGGGATTGCTAATTATTGATGTCTTTTAATTTTCTTTAAAAACAATTGATTCCTAAAAAAGGTCCCAGGTTCATATGGATTATATCCTTACCTGGCAAGGAATTTCTCAAGTATTGTGTGAAGCCTACCTCTGCTTCCAATTCTTTTACTTTCTTAGTCTCCCTCATTTCTTATTTGTTCTTTCAATTTTTTTCCCTCTTTCTTTTCTCCATGGTTATTCTTACTTTTTACATTGGGATTCTTGATTGAGCTTATGTTATTCTCTTTTCTTGATTCAACTCCTTATCCGATATTTTGTTATCTTTATCTATTTTTGTTTTCTCGTTTTCTTTCTTCCTCTATTTAACAGAGGCTCAAGTTGAAATGGGTCAATATTTTAAAGTTACTAGTAGACCCTTGTCCTAGTTTTTTTTTTGGTGAAAATAACACCCCGGGGGGTGGGGGATTGAGGCCTGATCCCCTACCTGTAGATTAAGTAATCAAAGTATTATACAATGTCATGTCCCGTCACGACGGGAGAAAATCAAAAAGTAAGAAACCTATTATTACGACATCTATACAGGCTATCATCATAAGATATCGAAATAATACAATGAGACCTAATGATCTATGAAAATCTGAAGCTCGGATATCCCAGCTGGTCCATCCGAATGAGCGCTAGAAGATGATGGGAAGCCGTGCCCTCATAAACAATATGACTACCAAGAACAGCAGCTCCCAACTCCGCCAGATGATCAGCTAGTCGGTTCCCCTCTCTGTGTATGTGAGAAATCAAATACTGAAGTTTCCTGAGCATGTTTCGAATGCGAATCAGTGTATGTTGAACCTGCCAAGAGCCAAGGCAACCAGATGTGATTGTGGTGACCACCGCCACTGCATCCAACTCGATCCAAATATGCAAAGAAAAGCTGTTGGGCATCTTTGCAATCCCATCTCCAATGCTAGTAGCTCGGCATGAAAGCTAGACACCACCTAGAAGGAGGCTGTGAAATGCCAACATGAGTGCCGAATGGTCTTAAATCAATCCCCTCCTCCTTGACTATCAATGTGCCTCGATCAAACGAACCATCCATGTTCGACTTGATGCGAGGGAGCGAGGGGATCGCCAAATCACCATCCTCGACTGCGTGGAACATGTGGTGGATCACTCCCCCGCAAAAAACCCACCTGTAGGGAAGCATCCGGACCAACCGAAGGGCTCAATTGCCGACTGAAACAAGAATCTAGAATACCGCTCCACGTGCCAAATAATGTGAGATGCCAAGAAAGGAGGGTGTCGATGCTTGACATTATTCCTTTCCGTCCGGACAAACCATAAAATCAAGCAAGGAACCAGGAAACTCAAGTGCCTCATGTGAGATACGTGTGTGCGATTCCTCCAAAATGTGAGGAACAATACCATATCGGTGGTGTGTGGAAGTGTAGTGTCAAACCAAGGAACAAAGTGATTCCCACGGATGAACAATATCATTCATCAAAAAGAGGTGAGGATAGATTCAACACGAGGAGAAGATCGTGGATTATGAAAGCAACAACAACAATGTGACGCAAGAGAAGTGCCACGTGCCTGAAGCTTGATATCCAAAGGGAGACGATTACGAAGGAGGCGCCAAAGGAAAATAGAAATAGTAGGAATGAGAGTATCGTTCCAAATGGCACCAGACAGACGGTTCTGAGCATTTCTACCCTGGATAGAATCCCAAGCAGAAGACATCGAAAACCCACCATGAGAGGTAAACATCCACCGCATGATATCCTCAGACCCCAGCAGAATCGGAACCCCAGATATATCCTCAATGAGACTCTCAGGAAGCCCACATCTGGAGACCAAGACCTGATACAACCTATTTCTATCCCATATACCATCGCGAATGAACCAATCAACTATCATATGTCCCAAAGGCCGATCCAAACAATGATCCGCGATCCGCAAGCGGCCTATGCCCAAGCCAAATATCATCCCAGAAACTTACCTGACTACCACTGCCAATAGACAAGAAAATCCGCTGGGCTCGAATACCGATCCACCTCAAACGCCTCCACTGATGACTATGATTATGTGTTACAGAGGCTCTACAGGGAGACCGAAGCCCATTGTAACAATACTTGCTAATCAAGAACTGGGCCCAAAGAGAATGACCCTCGCGTAAAGTCTTTCAAGGTATAAATGTAAGATATTGCATTAGGCATACATTCATGCATGATATTACTTGTTGAGCTTCTTTAGCTCATTCCTCGAATATTGAATATTTTCAAATGAGAACCCAGATGAGGAAGGAGATGGTGTAGCGCATTGACTCAAAAACCCACATCTTTCATGATTTCATGCCTTTCAATTTCTCTTATTTATGAAGTTTGCTTTTTAGTTTATTAAATGCCAAATGTCCTTTTATTTTTAGAATGAATGTTTTTGGACAAGTAATATTTCAGTTATAAGCATTTAATTCCGCTCAAAGTTTTCAAATGAAGTAAGATTTTTATTATTCCGTACTTTTAAGTAGTCTATTAAAGTATTTCTATTTTAATTGCCAATTTTTCGCATTAATATTCAAGTAAGCTAGAAATGGGTGCTACAATATGAGTAGAAGTAGGAGTTTCCATGAAACAACTTACTACCGCAACTGCGTAAAGTATATCCGGCCTTGTACATGTCAAATATCTCAAACTTCCCACAAGACTTTTAAACAAAGTCGGACTTTTCTTCATCCCCAAAATTGGATAGCTTGAAACCAGTCTCCATGGTTGTGTTCACATGATTGCAATCAATCATATTAAACTTCTTCAAAATTTCTTTTGCATAACCAGTTTGAGAAAGAAATATACATTACTCCATTTGTTTCACCTCTAGACCCAAGTAATATGACACGATGTCTAAATCAATCATCTCAAATGCAAAATACATCACTTTCTTGAACTCGTCAAATAAGCTTGGATTACTACCGGTAAAAATTAGATCATCAACATAAAGACAAACGAGCAAAACATCACTATTATGATATACTTTGATGTAAAAAGCATATTTATTAGGACAACGAACAAACCCGTTCTTTTGGAAATATTTGTCGTTGCGACTATTCCACGGTCGTGGTGCTTGCTTTAAACTGTATAAAGCATTTTTTTAATCTCAAAACTTTATCTTCAAGTCTATCTATGACATACCCCAAAGGCTGCTCAACATAAACCTGTTCTTCAAGATAGCCGTTCAAGAAAGCTGATTTAAAGTCGAGTTGATAGATTTTTCACTTCATTTGAGCCGCCAAAGAGATGACTAACTAAACGGTTTCCATGCGGGCGGGCAACGGTGCAAAAACTTTATCATAGTCAACTCCATGTTATTTCTTGTAGCCCTTGCCTACAAGTCTCACTTTGTATTTTTCTACTTCCTCTTTAACATTCTTCTTCACCTTGTACACCCATTTGACGCCAATAGTGTCATGACCTTTGGGAAGAGTGGTTAATTCCCAAGTATGATTTTTCTCAATTGAATAAATCTCCTCATCCAAGGCTTTTCTCCATCATTTGTCATGTCTTGCTTCATCAGGCAAGAGGCTCACTATCTGCGAAAAGATAATTCAATTCATCATTGTCAAGAGAAACTTCCTGAGATCTTTCATATATGTCATCAAGACTTCTCATTTTTAGTGGTCTTTCACTCGAACTTTCTCCACAAGTAGGTGATGGAGTTAGAGAAGGAAGTGGTGTAGAATTCTGTTCAAGCTCCAAATAATCTTGTTCTCCAAAATAAGGAAGAAAATCATAAGACTTTTCTTCTTGAGCTTCCCAATTCCACGTGGCTTCTTCATCAAACTCAACAACACGGCTTATCATGACTTTGTCATTGTTTGGGTTGAACAACCGCTAACCTTTTGACTGATAATCATATCCAACAAATACGTGCTTGACACTTCGATCATCAAGTTTGCATCTCTCTTGGTGGGGGAATTGAACTTATGCATTGCTTCCAAATACTCGCAAATGGCTGACGTTCGGTTTCTTTCCGTTCCATGTTTCTTGAGGTGCTTGATTTTTGACATTCATCATTGATGAACGATTTGACAAATACACCGCACATGATACAGCTTCAGCCCCCAACTCCTTCGGCATATTTTTGGCTTTGAGCATACATCTGGCCATGTTGAGAATGGTTCTATTCTTTCTCTCGGTGACACCGTTCTATTCTGGCGATCTAGGAACTGTCATAGGAAGACAAATTCCATGAGTTGCACAAAACTCATTGAATTCTCTTGAAGTGAATTCACATCCTCTATCAGATCTTAATGCTTTGATTTCATAGCCACTTTCTTTTTCAACAAGTGTCTTCAAAATTTTGAAAGTAGCGAAGGATTCTGATTTTTGCTTCATAAAGTAAACCCAAGTCTTTTGGCTGAAAATCATCAATATTACTCTTACCAAATGATTGTGGATTAATTGGTCCACATACATCCGTATGCAACAAGTTCAAGCGGCTTGGTCGCTCTCCACGTTGCTTCTTTTGGAAAACTCTTTCTTGTATGTTTTCCGACAATATATGCTTCACACTAATGATTGGGATGGTTAATTGAAGGATTCCTATCAACATATTATTTTCTCCCATTGCTTTAAGAGCTCCAAAATTCAAATGCCGAAATCTCATATGCCATTGCCATGCTACATTGTGTACATTAGCATTCAAATACTTTGCATCAATGGATTTCATGTTTCAATTTGAACATCCTGTTCTTTGACATAACCACTTTAGCAAGCAAATTAGCATTCTGATCTCGTAGCCAAAGACAATTATCTTTCATGAGAATTTCATACCCATTTTCAAGAAATTGGCCCAAGCTCAAAATATTACTTTTCAATTTAGGCACATAGTAAACACCGGAGATCAATTTATGGCTGCCATCTTTGGAAGAAATGAGTATTGTACCTTTCCCTTCAATATGGATATTTGAGGAGTCTCCGAAAAAGACATTACCTCTCACCTTCTCATTTAACTCTAGACATTACCTCTCACATTCTCATTTAACTCTACAAACTTTTCTCTATATCAGCACATGTGGTTGCTAGCACCTTTATCCAAGTACCACATACTATTATTGTCATTCTCATCATCTTTGATTGTTAACAACAACGTCGACTCTTTTGCTTCTTGCTTATCGTCAACAAGATTGACATTTCCTTTAGCATCGTAATTATTGTTGCGACACTCCCAGGCAAAGTGGCAAAGTCTATGACAATTGTTGTCATACCGCCTTTCGTTTGATCTTGGATAATAGTCTCGTCCTCTTTCTCTTGCTCTTCCACGACCTCTTTGTGATGGTTGGCTTCTTTCTTCATTGTTGGAGTTGTCTCCACTGTCTCTTCCAGGCCTATTTTTGTTATTTGCATGATCTCTTCTTATTCATATACTCGTCCACGTCTACGTCTTTTGAAGTTATTTTTCTTTTTTACATCATTTCTCAAAGTAGCTTTAACTTTGAGAACTTTCTCCAACGGCTCCTCTTGATCTTTTCTTCATGAGCTTATAGAGAACCCTCCAATTCTTCAATGCTCATAGAATCTAGATCTTTCATCTCCTCAATGACACACACAATATAATCAAGCTTTGAAGTCAAGGAACGAAGAATTTTCTCTACTACGCGTACATCTTCGATCTTATCTCCATATATTTTTGATTGATTCACAACATCTTTCACCCTTGAACAATAATCTAAAATCGCTTCGGATTCATTCATCTTCAAAGCTTCAAAATCACCCCTTAGTGATTGAAGTCTCACCTTCTTCACTTTATCAAGACCTTGTAGAGATTTTCCCAAAATCTCCCAAGCTTCCTTTGAAGTAGTAGTCGGCTACTTTCTCGAACATCGAATCATTCAAACATTGATGGATGAGAGTGAGGGCTTGTTGATCCTTCTATTTTGTCTTCGACAAAGTATCCTTCTCGGTTGGAGATAACGTAGCTTCATTTTGAGGCTTCTCATATCCCTTCTCTACGACCTCCCATACATCTTGGAAGCCAAGTAAGACTTTCAATCGTAGACACCATTTTTCAAAGTTTTCTTTAGTGAGATGAGGAAATTGGAATGGAGCTACTCCATTATTTGCCATCTCAAAGGATTATGTGGCTCTAATACCACTTTGTTAGAAAAATGAACTATATAAAAGTAGAAGACAACTTTAGGAGGAGGAAGAATTTTATTAACTTGATGTCTTGCAAAATTCTAAGTACCAATAGGTATTTTTATAGATGCATAAAAGACCCTTCAAACTAACTAATTTAATGTAGTAAACCAATGGTCTCATTCATCTACATGCACCTCAACCAATCTAGAACATTCACAATTCTTCTACATTAACTCTAGATTCATGAACTAAAAGTAGCAGTCAACTAATATGACGTGCCCACGTCTTATGCAAAGACATAATATGGAATTCCAAATTACTACTAATATAAACTACATCAAAACATTGTCTTATGACAAATCTTCTGTAATACATGGGCGTCTTTCAAAAAAAATAGGAATATATATTTGGAAAAATAATGAATCATGGTTTTTTTTCTTTTTTCTTTTTATCGTCTTTCACAATATATCTTCCAAAATATATATATATATATATATATATAATATAGAATTTACCGGCATCTTATAGAAGAATTAAGATTTCAAGTAGTTATACACCAACTAATTTTCAAGTAGTTTTTATATGCCTTTACATGAGGCTACCAAAAAAATTGTTTGGGGATTATATTATACTTTTATGATAATGTTATCATTTATTGTAGCATCTGTCAAAAATCATTCTTAGTATATCTCATCTAAAATTAAAATCTTTGATTTTTGGTTATGTATTACCTTTTAAACTATAATAAACTGTATATATAATATTTTATTTATGGGAAAAATAGACTGTATAGATAGAATTAATGATTTTTGAAAAAAAAAGATTGTTTAAATAGAATCATTGATTTTTGGATTATTTGTTATCTTTTAGATTTATATGAAAAATATGGAAAAATATGTATAAGATTGGCATATGGATAAATGTGAAGCCGCACATGGAATCGAGAGAATAAAGAGTTGACATATGTCCCAAAACAATGAGGTGATGACATGTGTCATATATATATGTTTTTTTCCTTTTAGTATATAGGGCTGATAAGAAAAAAATATGTGACAATTTCTTAAGTCTTTTTTTTCTTGCTTTCTCATTTGTGGTATTCTTTTTATACGTATAATAATATATTTAATCTTTAAAAGATAATAAATTTAAAAGATTATGTAGATATAATCCTTGATTTTGGGATTACTTGTTATTTTTTAAAGTCGTTATATTTTGAATTAAAAAATATATTACTAATTAAATGAGAGAATTTCTGTAATAATATAGTTTTTTTTATAGGAAAACAAATTCTAGAGTATGTTTTTTTCTTGTTTGCTCATTTTCTGCAAATTTCTTTATACTTATAATAAATTCCAAGATGTGAGATGTTTCTAGGTATACTTGTGTAGATTATAATACATAAATCTATTTTTCTATATTCATCAGGAGATTGTATCATTTAGAGAATAAATAGAATAGAGATAAAACATATACTGAAATAACAACAATCATAAGTGATTTAAAAAAAAATTGGTCGAGATAGGAAAAGGTTTGGTGTCATATCCTCTAACATAATTCATTTTGTGAAAACTAATTTGTTTATTTTGGATTATTTTAAAATAATTTTCTGAAAGTAATTTTTCAGAAATACTATTTCCCAATAATTTACTCTAATTTCTAATCCTATTTCTGTATAACTAGAATTTTCTTAAGCATATAAATTAAATATATTTTTAAAAGATGACAAATTTAAGAGATAATGTAGGTAGAATCCTTAATATGCATTTGTTATCTTTTAAATTACAAAATATATTATTAATGATGAACGTTAAAAATGTATAATTATTTTAGGCTTATATTATTATTTTACCTTATTAATATTATTAATAAAATGAATTTATAGTACTATATTAATATGTTAGGAATAAAATAGGAAATCAACATAGAATTGTATTTGGAAGCATTTTCTAGTGCAGGTTTAGCTCAACGAGCATAGCTTTCACTTCCGACATGATTTTGGGATGATTCTTGAAGATATAGATTCACAATCCATTCATTTACAAGTTTTTAGAGATATTGAAACCAAAAATAAAAGTTTGGAATGATATTTTCTTGGATAAAAAATTCACCATAAAATGAAGATTGAAGGGTTGCTCATTTAATTTCCAGACTTGACCAAGTTTGGTATTTTGGACATAACTCGAAAACTACAAGGTATTTATATCTGAAACTTTTAATGAGTATGTACAAATCATAGAGCTACAACATTGATGAAGACCCCAAAGTCATATTTGTATTGGATGAATTTATAAAAAATCCAAGAGGCTGTTGCACTAGTCAATCCCGTATGCCAACCACATCTCAATTATTCAACCATATCTTGGCCCATGGTTGTTGGAATTCAATGAAATCAGTTGGAAATTCAAGCTAAAACATGTGATAATTTATTTGTGGAAGAAAATTGAGCAAAGATGGCTGATATCGTGGACAAAATGACCAGTCAAAGAAGGTGGCAAAGTTGGTGTTGATTTCCTTATTTTCTTACTTGTAATAAAAATAAAGAATAAAATAATTTTAAATTGATTTTTAGTTGGCTATAAATAGAGGTCATTAGAATTAGCCAAGAGCAAGTTTTATGTAGAGAAATTTAGATTTAGAAACTTCAAAAGAATTTTTCTTTCTTGCTTTCCTTAAATTATAGTAAGATTTCTACTATTTTACAAAATGTTTGCTTTAGTTTTTCTTCAATCTTTTGTTTTCTATACTTTCTTCATGTTATTTTAAGTTTATTTTGTTGAGGAAATGGGGTGAAACTCTTGATGAAGGATAAGGAATGATTGTAGATTCATATTAAAATTCATTGTTTGTATCATCAATTTGTTTTTAGCTTATACATTTTTGTTTGGTGGTGTTTCTTGATTTATGTATATCTATTGGCACAACAAATACTTGGTTCCATTTAGTTAAATGTCTGGTTTTATTTCAACCGACTACTAATGTGGATACCTTGATTTATTGTAGACAAAAGAATAAATAAATACTTGATCCCATAAACAAGTATTGATGTTATTCTAATTGATGATACAACATGATTACCTCATTGCATGATTTATATGTATAATATCTTCCCATTGGAACCTTCTTTGTGTATGGATTCCAATAGTGGCAATCTAAGAGGTAAGAAAATATAATCATTCCTTTATCCGAAATCAAGAGTGAATCCCTAATCCTCAACATTTCTATTAATTAAATTTCTTGTAAAAAAATATATATTCTTACTAGTTAAAAATCTATTTACTCATCACTTAAATAAGAAATATCCTGTAAACTTCCATCAAATTCCCTGTGGATCGACCTCGGACTCGAGAAATTTATTACTTGAGACAAGCGCACTTGGGTTTGCAACCTTAAAGTTGTAGCAAGTTTTTGGCGCCGATTCTTGCCGGGAAGGCACGGTAAGTTTCAGGTTTGTGAATATTTTTTTAATTGTAAATATTGTGTATTTGCATGGTTACATGGTGTCGTAGTCCAAATTCTCGTCGTTTAGTTAGAAATAATTCAGAAAGTTTGATTGAAAATTTTGATTCACCTCCACACACCCCAATTATGGCTGAAAATGAAGTTGTTCATGACGAGATTCAACGAGCGGAAAATCAAGAAGTACGTAATATGCGTTACTACTTGCAACCCCCTCGAAATTCTACTCCTTCATGTTTTATTTTTCCACTAAATGCAAACAACTTTCGATTCAAGCCAGGGATGATTCCTCTACTTCCTAATTTCCATGGTATGGATTCTGAAAGCCCATATTTACATTTAAAGGAGTTTGAAGAAGTATGTGCCACATTTGATGATCAAAATTGTACAAATGAAATTCTTAAGCTCAAATTATTTCCTTTTTCTTTAAAATATAAGGCAAAAACTTGGCTTAGCTCTTTGAAAACTAGATCAATTGGCACTTGGCAAGAAATGCAAACTGAATTTTTGAAAAAGTTCTTTCCAACTCACAAAACTAATGCTTTGAAAAGACAAATTCAGAATTTTTCTCAAAATCCTAAAGAAGTTTTCTTTGAATGTTGGGAAAAGTTTAAAGAATTGTTGAATTCCTGCCCACATCATGGTTTTGAAAATTGGCGTATCATCAGTTTCTTTTATGAAGGTTTAACTCCTAAAATAAAACAATTCATTGAGTCAATGTGTAATGGTCAGTTTCTTGATAAAGAACCCGATGAAGCGCTTGAATATCTTGATTATTTGGCAGAAAATTCTCAATCTTGGCATAGTGTTAATGAAAATAAAGGAAAATTTCACCTTAACCAAGAAGACAGTTTAAGTGACAGGCTTTCACTTTTGGCTAAAAGAATCGATGACATGGAAGTTAACAAAGTTAAGGAAGTAAAATCTGTGCAAGATAAAAAGGTTTGTGATATTTGTGGAATTAATGAACACTCCACCAATGATTGTCCTCATATTCCTGTTGAGGCTAATGTCATGAATGGATTCAAAAAACCTTTTCAATCTCCATATTCTGAAACTTACAATAATCAAGCTCAACAAATGAATTCACAAAAGCCACCGAATTTTCCTTCATATCCAGCCCCACATGTAAAATCACTTGAGGAGACTTTGCAAGCATTTATGCATGAGCAAACAAGCATCAATAATAAAACTTCTCAAGCCATCAATGAGATCAAGAATTCACTTTCAACACTCACAGCTTCTTTGCAAACTCAAGAAAAGGGTAAGTTTCTTGCTCAACCTCAACCTAATCCTTCCACGCAGTGTTCTGTTTCTACTTCAGGTGAGAGTCCAGTCAATGAGGCTAATTCAGTCACAACACTTCGAAGTGGGAAAGTTGTTGATAAAACAATTCATCCCAAGAAAGTTATCAGTTCATCTTCAGAAATGAAGAATGAAAATAACGATGATGAAGAAGGTAAGTGGACTGGAGGTAAGTTTGAAAATGATGAAACATATACACCTCCTGTTCCTTTTCCTGAAAGATTGCAACCAACTCAGAAATCAAACTTAAATTCTGAGATTTTTGAATTGTTTAAACAAGTCAAAATTAATATTCCTTTGTTGGATGCAATCAAACAAGTCCCACCTTATGCAAAGTTTTTGAAAGATTTGTGCACAATCAAAAGAAAGCATCATGTGAAGAAAAGGGCATTTTTAACTGAGAGTGTGAGTTCAATTATCCAACAATTTGCTCCACCTAAGTATAAAGATCCTGGTTATCCAACAATTTCATGCATCATAGGAGAGACCAGAATAGAACGTGCTTTGCTTGATCTAGGTGCTAGTGTAAATCTTCTACCATTTTCAGTTTATGAACAGTTAGGTTTGGGTGAACTTAAAGAAACTCCAATTGTACTCCAATTAGCTGATCGGTCGATTAAAGTTCCAAAAGGAATAGTACAAGATGTGTTGGTACAAATCGACAAATTTTACTTTCCTGTTGATTTCATTGTTTTGTATACTCAGCCGGTTGTAAATACAAATACACAAATTCCTGTCATTTTAGGTCGTCCATTTCTTGCAACTTCAAATGCTTTGATAAATTGTAGGAATGATATTTTGAAGTTATATTTTGGAAATATGACTTTGGAATTAAATGTGTTTAATGTTTGCAAACAACCTACTGATGATGCTGAATTACATGAAGTGGATTCAATTGAAGAACTTGTTCATGAAAATTTCAACGATTCTTTTGAATTTGATGAAACGTGTTTGAAATTGAGGTATGTGTGAAAAGAAATGTTCGAGGTTTCAATGAATTTTTACAAGACTTTGGAAAATCATTTTTGGAAACCAAAATTTGAAGAGTTGTCATCACCAAAAGTGCAACCTGTTCCTTCAAGCATGAAAGCTCCAAAAATCGATTTGAAACCCTTGCCATCTAATTTGAAATACTCTTTTCTGGGTGAGAATGAGACTTTTCCTGTAATAATTTCTTCCAAACTTGATGCATCTCAGGAAGGTAAGCTGATTGAGACTTTGAAAATGCATAAAAATGATTTAGGATGGACCATTGCTAACATAAAATGTATTAGTCCTCTGATTTGCACGCATAACATTTATTTAGAGGAAAATGCGAAACCCTCTAGAGAAATGCAGCGGAGACTAAATCCTAATATGAAAGAAGTAGTGAGAAATGAAATCATTAAACTCTTAGATAATGAGATCATTTATCCTATTTCTGATAGTAAATGGGTAAGTCCTATTCATGTTGTGCCAAAGAAGTCTGGTGTTACTGTAGTCAAAAATGAAAATAATGAGTTAATTCCAACTAGAACTGTTACTGGTTGGCGTGTGTGCATTGACTACAGGAAACTTAACTCAGTTACTCGAAAGGATCATTTTCCATTACCTTTTATGGATCAAATATTAGAAAGAGTTGCAGGTCATATATTCTATTGTTTCTTAGATGGATATTCTGGGTATAATCAAATTGAAATTGCACTTGAAGATCAAGAGAAAACAACTTTTACATGTCCTTTTGGTATATTTGCATATAGAAGGATGCCTTTTGGATTATGTAATGCACCAGCTACATTCCAAAGATGCATGCTTAGCATTTTCAGTGACATAGTAGAACGTTTTCTTGAAGTCTTTTGGACGATTTTTCAGTTTTTGCTGAATCATTTGAAGATTGTTTGTTAAACTTAGAAAAAGTTTTGATCAGGTGTGAAGAAAAGAACCTTGTGCTTAATTGGGAAAAATGTCATTTTATGGTAACAACTGGTATTGTTCTTGGACACATTATTTCAGTAAGAGGTATTGAGGTAGATAAATCCAAAGTGGAATTAATTGCCAATCTACTTGTACCAAAATCTGTGAAGGAGGTAAGATCATTTTTAGGGCATGCTGGCTTTTATGGAAGATTTATCAAAGATTTTAGTATAATATCTAAACCTTTGTGTAATCTTCTAACAAAAGATATTGGTTTTAAATGGACCGAAAATTGTAAAAATGCTTTTGTCAAACTTAAAAGCATGCTTACATCTGCCCCAATAATCCAACCTCCTGATTGGACTTTGCCGTTTGAAATAATGTGTGATGCTAGTGACTATGCCGTTGGAGCCGTGTTAGGGCAAAGAAAAGAAAAGAAACCATATGTCATTTACTACGCAAGTAAAACTTTGAATAGTGCTCACATCAATTATTCAACCACTGAAAAAGAATTACTTGATGTGGTATTTGCATTGGAAAAATTTCGATCCTATCTTGTTGGTTCACCAATTGTCGTTTTCAGTGATCATTCAGCTTTGAAATATCTTTTGTCAAAAAAGGATTCCAAACCAAGATTGATTAGGTGGATTCTCTTACTCCAAGAGTTCAATATTACCATTCGTGATAAGAAAGGAGTAGAGAATGTTGTAGCTGATCATTTATCAAGACTTATTTGTGATGATTCGTTTCAAACTCCACCTATCAATGATACTTTTCCTGATGAACAATTGTTTAATGTTACTGTTGTGCCTTGGTTCGCGGATATTGTTAATTTTCTTATGACAGGAATGATGCCATCAAATTGGAATTCACAAGACAAAAAGAAATTTTTGACTGAGGTAAAAAGGTTTTTGGGATGATCCCTACCTTTTCAAATATTGTCCAGATCAAATCTTTCGTAGATGTGTACCTGACAATGAGGTAGGTAGCATTATCAAATTTTGTCATTCTGAAGCATGTGGTGGTCACTTTTCTGTAAAGAAAACCAGTACTTTATCTTGCAGTGTGGATTTTATTGGCCAAATCTTTTCAAAGATACTTACACTTTTTGCAAAAGCTGTGAAAATTGTCAAAAGTTAGGATCAATTTCAAAACGAAACATGATGCCTTTAAATCCTATTTTGGTGATTGAAATCTTTGATTGTTGGGGTGTTGATTTTATGGGGCCATTTTCAGTATCATTTGGTTTTGTTTACATTTTAGTTGCAATAGATTATGTTTCAAAATGGATCGAGGCAATTCCTTGTCGAAATAATGATCATAACATTGTGATAAAATT
This sequence comes from Rehmannia glutinosa, assembly GCA_016081115.2. Lineage (NCBI taxonomy): Eukaryota > Viridiplantae > Streptophyta > Magnoliopsida > Lamiales > Orobanchaceae > Rehmannia > Rehmannia glutinosa. The sequence goes on from JABTTQ020000291.1 coordinate 169,062, forward strand.
TTTGAAAGGAAATATTTTGAGTAGATTTGGAATTCCTCGAGTCATTATTAGTGATGGGGGAACACATTTTTGTAACAAAGTTTTTGCAACTTTAATGAAAAAATATGGAATCACACATAAAGTTGCAACCCCTTATCACCCACAGACAAATGGACAGGTTGAACTTGCAAATAGGGAGATAAAACAAATTTTGGAGAAAACAGTTAACCCAAATCGTAAAGATTGGTCTGTTAGACTTATCGATACACTTTGGGCATACAAAACTACTTTTAAAACATCATTGGGAATGTCTCCTTATAGAATAGTTTATGGAAAACCTTGCCATTTACCTGTGGAACTGGAACATAAAGCTTATTGGGCAATCAAAATGTTTAACTTTAACTTTGATGATGCTTCGAAATTGCGAAAATTGCAAATCAATGAGCTTGAAGAATTGAGAAATGATGCATACCAGAATTCAAAAATTCATAAAGCAAGAATCAAAGAATTTCATGATGGAAAAATTGCAAGAAAAACATTTGAGATTGGTCAAAAGGTTTTGCTTTATTATTCTCGATTGCATTTATTTCCTGGAAAGTTGAGATCAAGGTGGAGTGGTCCTTTCATTGTGAAAAATGTATATCCTTATGGGGCTGTTGACATTGAGAATCCTAGAAATGGTAATGTATTTAAAGTTAATGGACAAAGACTTAAACTATTTCTAAAGAATCAATTTCTTCCAGAGGAAGTTCTTTTTCTTTCTAATCCTTTTTATAATTAGTGTACATATTTGTTTTTTGTAAATTTGTTTGTTTTGTAGGATTTAGGGTTTCTTTATTTCTTTTCCCGGTTAAATGGTGGATAACGGTACTCCGTGACTATTGAAGTCGGACTCATCAGTTTCCCACAAACACTGATATTTGTAAATAAAATATTTTGTTTGAATTTTCTCTCATTAGCTTTTTCATAAAATGGATAAAAACATTCCCCCCACTCTCAAAAAGCGATTTGATTTTCTTTCTACAAATGAAATTTTGAAAATATACAAAGCCAGGCTTGAAAGGTTAAGGATGCTTATGCACAAAAGCATTCCAGAAGATATACATTGGATAATTGAAGCGAAGGTAAGATTAGGAGGTGAATTTTCAATTTTTCCTACCAAATGCATGCCTGGTGTAGGGAAAAGTTCATATTCAAAAAAACGAAGGGCCAAAAGACTACAAGTGTGTCACAAATGTGCTCGATGGACTTGTGACACAAGATGTCGTTCTTTAGGTATGGTTTCCAGAAATCGAGAAGATAAAATTCAATTCATAAAGGATGGGCTGAGTAAGGAGTCTTTGGATAACATTCTACTGACTCTTGATACGCATCCTTGTGGATTCGTGCACCGTGAAATTCTCCGTTTATGGAACCAATTCCGAAATGAATGTGAACATCGTCTTGGGAATCTGATGTTAAAAGACCCTGTTTGCCAATTTATAAGAAAATTGGATGGGAAGCATATCCCCGACCCATAGAGGGCGTTTAAGCCGTTTCTGGACGTAAAACCTGAGGAAGATGTGAGCCACAATCACAACTACTTTTCTGTTCATTCACATGTTAGCATTTTTTTTTTGACTTTATTGTCTTTATTTTCAAACTTTTTGACAAAATAAAAGTTCCAATAATTACATTTACTGTTGCATTCTCTGTTCATACCTCAATAAATAGCGTTGCATTCACCCTTTCTTTTACACCATTCAGATTATACCAAAAAAAGAAAAAAAAGAGAGAGAAAAAAAATGGAGAGTTCTTCTTCCCGTAGAATTAATAGTGTTGTTGTATTCTGTGGTGCAAATCCTGGGAAAGACAGTTGTTTTCTTGAGGCAGCTGATAATCTCGATAAATTTCTAGCAGAAAAGCACATTAACTTAGTATACGGGGGAGGTAGTTTTGGGTTAATGAGGCGTGTTGCTGGTTCTGCCTATTTGGGAGGAGTCAGAGTCTTAGGAGTTATCCCGAAACCTTTAGTTGTCCGACAAATCACCGGGCAAACCATTGGAGATGAGTTAAGAGTATCAAACATGCAAGACAGAATGGTGAATATGATGCATAATGCAGATGCCTTTATCACCTTACCTGGTGGTTTTGGTACACTTTGGAGGAGTTATTCAAGTGATCTCCTGGGCACAACTCAATATTCACCAAAAGCCTATAGGTATTCTTAATGTTAATGGTTTCTTTGATGGTTTGTTGTCTTTCATAGATTATGCTGTCGAGAAAGGTTTTATTTCACCATCTGCCAGACGAATCATAATTTGTGCAACAACACCAAGTGAACTAATCGATCAACTCCAAGCATTTGTTGCTGAACCTGATCCAAAATTGGCTCATGTTGTTTGGTCCGAGGATAGAAGTAAAAAACGCAAATTGGATTTGTCTCTGACGTTGTGAGATTTATCTTTCACGGGTATAACTACTAATGTGTTCTTAAAGTTTCATTTCAAAAAGTCATACACCAGGTAATATCTTATAAACCTTACTTTCCTATTTATTTTTGACATTGAGGACAATGTTTTTGATAAGTTGGGGGGAAGGGATAATTAATATTATTTGTGGTAAACGTGTTTTTTTTTTTTCAGTTTGCAATGTGTGATTTTGAAAAAAAAACACTGATGGCAGAGTAAAGAATGTCAGTTTGATATTCTTGAGACGCATCCCTATTTTTATTATCTTTCTAGTAATTCCCTTTTCAAAACATGGCATGTTGTGAATTTTGTTTTTAAAAAAAAATATTGTGAATTGTCAAAACATGAAAATAGTCTTATTGTTGAATTCAATGATGCTATCTTGATTAAATTGAAAAAAAATAAAAAAAAAAACTACAAAAAAAAAAGGAAGAGAAGAAAGTGTTTTGTGCACATTCTAAGTTTTGTGGAAAGATTGGTTGTGATACATATAACTGAAAGTTTGATCATGATAAAGTATTTTATTTTTAATATTCACACATCTTTTGTGAATGAGTGGTGAGTTTGAGAAAACAAGCATTTCGAACTTTAATTGGTCATTTGAAATGGTTATGTTGTGATTTGAAATACTTAAATATTCTACCTTACATGTGGAGAAATGATTTGGTTAACACCCACATTGTCAATTTCTGTTAAAAATACTTTATTACATAATTTGTGATGAGTATTCTTCATTGTTATGTTATCATTGTTAGTCATGTTGTAAAAATACTCCATTACATAATTTGTGATGAGTATTGCTCATAGTTAGTCATGTTGTAAAAAAAGAAAAAAGAGAGAAGAAAAAAAGAAAAAAAAGACAAGAAAAAAAGAAAAAAAAAGGAAAAAAAAAGAAAAAAAAAGAAAAAAGAAAAAAAAGAAAAAAATATATAAAAAAATATTATCATTTTGTTTGCACTTCTAAACCAATGAAATTTCGAGACATAATTTGGTATGAAAAAATTAGGTGTTTCAAATTTTATAACTACCTATCTTATGCTCAATTTTAGTTTGAATATTTGTCCTAAATCATATTGGCCATTTCCTTGAGAGTTTTGACTGTTTTCCAACTCCAAGAGTGAACACCTCGCCAATTTACACAAGAAACACTAACCTGTGAGGATATGGAGTTGAGGCTTTTTCATGATCAAGTTTGAAGTTAATGTATTTTGGTTTGTGAAATGAAACGGTAGTTTTGTACATATATACACAATATTTCTTCTCTAAAAAAATAATAATAAAAAAAAAAATTATAATATTTATTCATGATAGCATCTATGATGACTGACAATAAACTTTTTGATTGTCAGACTATTTCATAAAGTTTTTTTTTAAAAAAAATGATCAACGTGTCATATTCATCAAATTTCTTTTGTATTATTTTATGCTTTAATTACTAGGGACTAGTAATAAGCTGGTTGGGTGGTGTGATGAACGTTAAAAATGTATAATTATTTTAGGCTTATATTATTATTTTACCTTATTAATATTATTAATAAAATGAATTTATAGTATTATATTAATATGCTAGGAATAAAATAGGAAATCAACATAGAATTGTATTTGGAAGCATTTTCTAGTGCCGGTTTGGATCAACGAGCATATCTTTCACTTCCGACATGATTTTGGGATGATTCTTGAAGATATGGATTCACAATCCATTCATTTACAAGTTTTTAGAGATATTGAAACCAAAAATCAAAGTTTGGAATGATATTTTCTTGGATAAAAAATTCATCATAAAATGAAGATTGAAGGGTTGCTCATTTAATTTCCAGACTTGACCAATTTTGGTATTTTGGACATAACTCGGAAAATACAAGGTATTTGTATCTGAAATGTTTACTGAGTATGTACAAATCATAGAGCTACAACATTGATGAAGACCCCAAAGTCATATTTGTATTGGATGAATTTATAAAAAATCCAAGAGGCTGCTGCACTAGTCAATCCCGTATGCCAACCACATCTCAATTATTCAACCATATCTTGGCACATGGTTGTTGGAATTCAATGAAATCAGTTGGAAATTCAAGCTAACACATGTGATAATTGATTTGTGAAAGAAAATTGAGCAAAGATGGCTGATATCATGGACAAAATGACCAGTCAAAGAAGGTGGCAAAGTTGGTGTTGATTTCCTTATTTTCTTACTTGTAATAAAAATAAAGAATAAAATAATTTTAAATTGATTTTTAGTTGGCTATAAATAGAGGTCATTAGCATTAGCCAAGAGTAAGTTTTATGTAGAGAAATTTAGAGTTAGAAACTTCAAAAGAATTTTTCTTTCTTGCTTTCCTTAAATTATAGTAAGATTTCTAGTATTTTACAAAATGTTTGCTTTAGTTTTTCTTCAATCTTTTGTTTTCTCTACTTTCTTCATGTTATTCTAAGTTTATTTTGTTGAGGAAATGGGGTGAAACTCTTGATGAAGGATAAGGAATGATTGTAGATTCATATTAAAATTCATTGTTTGTATCATCAATTTGTGTTTAGCTTATACATTTTTGTTTGGTGGTGTTTCTTGATTTATGTATATCTATTGGCACAACAAATACTTGGTTCCATTTAGTTAAATGTCTGGTTTTATTTCAACCGACTACTAATGTGGATACCTTGATTTGTTGTAGACAAAAGAATACATAAATACTTGATCGCATAAACAAGTATTGATGCTATTCTAATTGATGATACAACATGATTACCTCATTGCATGATATATATGTATAATATCTTCCCATTGGAACCTTCTTTGTGTATGGATTCCAATAGTGGCAATCTAAGAGGTAAGAAAATATAATCATTCCTTTATTCGAAATCAAGAGTGAATCCCTAATCCTCAACATTTCTATTAATTAAATTTCTTGTAAAAAAATATATATTCTTACTAGTTAAAAATCTATTTACTCATCACTTAAATAAGAAATATCCTGTAAACTTCCATCAAATTCCCTGTGGATCGACCTCGGACTCCCGAGAAATTTATTACTTGAGACAACCTGCACTTGGTTTGCAACCTTAAAGATGTAAATGAGAGAATATCTTCAATAAAAAATATAGATTTTTTTTAATAGAAGAAAATAATTACTTGAGTCTTTTTTCTCTTGCTTGCTCGTTTTCTGCATTTGGTTTATTGGCATAATAGTATATTTAAGCTTTAAAGGATGACAAATTCACAAAATAGTGTAGATGAATCTTTGATATTTGGATTACTTGTTATCTTTTAAATTTGTTATCTTCTTTTAAATTATAAAATATAATATTAATTCAAATGAGAGAATATTCTATTAAAAATATAGATTTTGAACTAATAGAGTCTTTTTTTTCCGTCTTGATATTATCTGTCTTTTAAATTTGTTATATTTCAAATTTAAAAATATATTATCAATTCACTTATAAATTTGTATATAGGGTTGCCAAATGGATAAATGTGAAGCAACCATGTGGAATTGGAAGAATGAGGAGTTGACACATGCCCAAGATTAATGAGGTGATGACATATGTCAACTTTATCTTTTGTTTTAGTATATAAGGTTGATGTTATCACCAATGAAATTACACTTTTGATCCCAAAACATATGGAATGACAAGATTTTAGTCCCATAATTTCAAAATTATCCCACTAGAATTATTTTGTTACAAAATTAATCTCGTCGTTAAATTTTTCTTGCAATTTTGGTTCCCTCGTTAAAACATAAAAATAATTACAAAATAAGTACATAAAAATAAAAAATAAATCTTAATAAGTCTAAAATATAATAATTAAAAAAAGAAGTAAAAAAAAAATTTACACAAGTCAAAAACTTAAGAATTATTTTAATTAATAACAAACAAATTTAAATAACTCCAAATTATAAGAATAATATAAAATAGTAAAAAATAGCTTTAATAACTCTAGAACATAAGAATAGTTTTAAATAAATATAATATAATATTAAAAAATTACATATGTCTACAATAATATAATAATTAAACAATAAATATAAAATAATGAAAATATGGATATACATAACTTTAAAATATAAGAATAATTTTAAAAATTCCATAATTGCCCTACTTAAGTATAAAACATAATTCTTTATCCAATATTCCAATTTTATTTAAAATATTATAAATTCAAATTTTAATTATGTTTTATATTAGTAAATTGACTCATATATAAATTATGTATGGTAAAAAATTAATATAATAAAACAAATTAATAAAAAATTATGTACAATGTATATAATAAATGTTTTAAATATTAATATATTTATTTTTATGAAATTTCTTAAAATCTATGGAACTCTTTTAGATTTATTTCTTGTTGAAAAAATATTAATATTTAAATTTTAACATAAATCTATTTAATTATTATTTTATACTTATGCTATAATTATTCTTATATTTTAGAGTTATGTATTTTTATTATTTTAAACTGTTTTAAAAATACTCTTAAATTCTAGGCTTATGCAAATATCTTTATTATTTTATACTTATGTTAAAATTATTCTTATGTTTTAGAGATACGCAAATCTATTTTGAATATTATATACTTATATTAAAACTAGTCTTATTTTTTAGAGTTATTTAAATCTAAGTTTTATTATTTTACACTTGTTCTAAAATTAAAACAATATTTAAGTTTTTATATTAAAATTGTTTTCAAATTTAAAAATAAAATAGTTTTATAAATCTACATGTTTATTATCTTACAATTATTTTATAAAATATCAGTTAACAAATAAAAATGAATAAAGAATGACCTTTATTTTATTTTGGGACCAATTTCGCATTAAAAAAATTTGACTAAACATTTCTCCATTAGTTTTTAACGTACATGGGATCAAAATTTCAGGTTTCATGTTTGGTGGGACTAAAGCTGTTAGAAAAATATTTTCGAGACTGTAAGTGCAAAATATTTGCAAAACTCAACATGTCAAAGGACTACCCAAATTGAATTTTGAAAATATTGGTTTATGTGACACTTGACAAAAGAGCAAATTAGTTAAAAGTAGTTTTAAGCCCAAAGATAAAATTTCCACAACCAAGCCTCTACAACTTCTTCATCTAGATTTGTATAGGGACATTGGTACGACTAGTCTAAGTGGAAAATATTATACATTCGTTATTATAGATGACTTCTCTAGATATACTTGGATTATTTTTCTTGCTAATATAAATGATGCCGCTTATGAGTTTGCTAAGTTGTGTAGACTAATCGAAAATGAAAAGGAAGATACTATCAAATCTACTAGAAGTGATCGTGGTGGAGAATTTGATGAAGAATTTATAGTTCTATGTGAAACAAAAAGATATGCACATAACTGTTAGATCAATGTTATTATTTTAATTTTGATGATTTCATATAAATGAGTTTTATACCAAAATAATATTTTCAAATGTTGTCCAAATACTTCAAAATATTTAAATTGATTTTTATTAAGTTTTTGAAGTACTTCTTGAACTTTATTTTTGACAAAAATCAGACAACTTCTCTGTAAAGAGATCAACTGGTCGCCCTATGGGGAGACCTGTACCTGAATGTGTTAAAACAGAAAACAGAATAGAGAACTTGGAGTAGGGAGGGCGACCGGTCGCCTTATAGGGCGGCCGGTGCCTGAAGAGTTCAGTTTATTTTCTTCTCTCCTCTCTTTCTCGAGCGAACGATCACATTCTACAGCAACCGGTCGCCATAGACAGTGACCGGTCGCCCTTTATGCCGTCATGTGTCAAACCTTTAGTCAAAATTCAAATTTTTCTATAAAGCAACCGGTCACTATAGCTTTTTGACAGCAAATTCTATCCGTTGCAGAAACACTTCTCAGGAAATTATGGCCTTTTCATTTCTTAACCATTCTTCGAGCTTGTTTGATCTTTCTTTTGTAGACAAATTTAAATTAGGAGGATCCTATGTTGGGGATTACATCTTGGAGCTCTCCTATAAATACATGAAGCATTGAAGGATCAAAACACAACACATTACTCTACAACACAACAAGAAAATTCAGCAAAATATATTTTTCTTCATTTTCAACATTCTTGTTGTAATAGCCTAAGTACTTCATTTTCACATCTAGCTTATTAGGCTTTCCTTCTTTATTACACTTGCACTTTTGAGTTGTAATATTTCATTCAAAGTGTAATATTGATTGAATTTGAAAAAAATCATCCAAGCAAGACATACTTATTGAGTGTTTTGTTGGCAAGAAGTTGATTCACTAGGTGTTGAAGAGTTTGGTACTCTTCATCGTTGTAAGAAGAGTTTGGTGCTCTTCATAGGTTTTGTTGTAAGAAAAGTATGATGCTCTTCAAGGTGAAATTGTAATTTTTTGGTATCATTTAATAATTTTTTTCCTTTTGAAATCAACTAGGACATCCCGAGTGGTAGTGGACGTAGGCCTTATGTGGGTTAAGCACTATAATCATCTTGTGTTGATTTATTTTTGTGCACTTCTATCTTGTCTATTCATCCTGATCGAAAAAGAGAGCATAAATTAGAAATTTGGTAAAATCTATTCACCCCCTCTAGATTTTCGGTAGCTACTTGGACTAACAAATGGTATCAAAGCCAAACTCTTTGGCAAGTTCATTTTTCATTGCGAGTAAAGAGGAAATATCGATGGCTATGAACGAGAGTCATCTTACAACCGTGACTCCACCAATAAGCCACCTCTATTCACGCCAACAACTATGCATTTTGGAAAGACGCTAATGGAATGCTTCTTACAAGGTTGCGGGTTCGATATTTGGAATGCCATCATTGAAGGAATAGCTCAACCAACCCAGAAATTGGTGGATGTAACTATAGCTCCCAAAAGTTTCAAAGAGTTCGATGAAAGTGACAAGAAGTCTTCCTCTCTAAACGGTAAGGCTTTGAATATTTTGCATTGTTCACTCACCGTCACCAATTATAATCAGATTAGAGGAATAAGGTTCACACATGAAGTATGGGAAAAGCTCGAAACCATCTATGAAGAAACTAAGAAAGTTAAACAAGCTAGAGAAACCATGCTTGTTAAAGACTTTGAAAACTTCATAATGTTTGAAGGTGAAGGTATTTCAAAAATGGTGGAAAGGCTCGATAACATCGTCAATCCTCTATTCGAAAAGTCATCTCCGAAGAAGACAATGTAACAAAGATATTGAATCTCTTCTTGGTTCTTGGTCCGAAAAGGTGATGACTACTATGGAAGCTCAAAATCTTGAAACTCTCAAGTTTGATGAGCTTATTGAGAATCTTCACATTTGTGAAGTCTATCTAAAAGAAAGAAAGAATTTAAAATAATCCACCTCTCAATCAGGTATGCAATCTACACCTAAAGGCCTTACATCAAAGCTCAAATAATTCTTATTATGCTAGTGATGAGGATGATGAGGAAACGGCCGCCCTTGTATGAAAATTTGCCAAATTTATTAATAAAAATAAGGCAAGAGATAATTCGTGCTTTAAATGTGGAAAACCCTGACACTTTATAGCCATTGATGACGAAAACAAGGTCTCATGGCCATTGACGAAAACAAGAAGGTACACTCTAACCCTTCTTCTTCCGATCTTTAATTGATGAACTTCAAGGAGATTATGATGATTTACAAAATGAGTTTAAAAATATGATTTGCAAATACAAGAGCTTGAAAAAAGATTTTAAAGATATAAAATTGAGAAAGATAAGTAATTTTTTTCTCATTAATCTCTTGATCATTCTCATACTATTGCTCTTGCTAAAATTAAGAGTCTTGATTCCGAAAAGCAATTGCCCACAAAAAAATAGAAAATTTAAAAAAGGATGTACAACGTTTTAACTTGAGTACCGACAAAGTTACAAAAATTCTTGGCGACAAAGAAGTGAGAAATCAAAACTAGGACTTGGTTATAAACCTTTTGTAATGACCAAATTTTATGAAATTAAAGTACTCTAAAAATATTATTAAGAAAACACAAATTTATAAATTAAAGTGATCCCAATAATTATCAAAAAGTTGATTTAGAATTTTTATATCTTAAGGAATAATAATAATTATAATAATAATAATAATAATAATAATAATAATAATAATAATAATAATAATAATAATAATAATACATCTTCCAAATTAAATATCCAACAATTATTCCAAACATAAACCGGAAAAAAATTAAAGACATAAATCTAAAATTTAGTCCGTTCATAATTATTTAAAATATAAATATAGCATGATTTATTCCACCATCCCCAACATCACATCTTCAGCCGGATTCCCAACCCGAATGTCACGATAATAATAGGGGTGGACTTCATCTCGCTCAATAGGGATATATCGGTCAATATTTAATATAACCTGAAAAGCATTCACATAATTACAACAATAAATTCATTAATTTCCTATTTTTCCTCTGACTGACCAGTTACTGTATATAACATTACAGGTTCACCCCGAAGATACTATTGATCCTGGACCCTTTTCATGACCCCTAGCTTATATGAATTTATTTACTCTTGACATATATTGCAATTAATAAAATACAATCATGAAACATTAAATAAAGACAAATAATATAGAAAATCCCTACCTTAATAATTGCAGATATACAATGTGGAAAAATGAACGATGAAAGTCCTAGTCCTTGATCCCTTCGTTTTCTATTGTGGAGAATTGAGAAAAATGTGAAAAACTTATGTGGGTTTATTCATGTATTTATAAGCAGATTTTATTTTATTGTTCTATTTTTTTAAAATCTAAATTAACCCCTAACCAACCCCAAAATTAATCTCTAAACTAACCCCTAATCTAACCCCCTAAAATAACTCCTAAACTAACCCCTAAATTAATTGTGGTTATCACATTCTACTATCCTTAAATATAATTTCGCCCTCGAATTTCGATATTTCACCTGGAATTGAAAAACTTGGGTACTTGACACGAATCTCCTCTTCACGCTCCCAAGTAGCTTCATTTCTGCCATGACGTCTCCACTATACTTTGATCAGAGCAATATCTTTATTTCTCAAATGGTGAATCTTGTGTTCCAAAAACAGACTTATGGTGCTTCCTCATAAGTTAAGTCATTGTTCATTGTTAGATCCTTATAATTCACGATGTGACTGGATCGTGAATGTACTTTCTTAGCATAGAGACGTGAAAAATATTGTGCACACTTGATAGACTCGGTGGTAATGCTAGTTGGTAAGCTAAATCTCCAACTCATATAAGGATTTCAAATGGTCCGATATATCTCGGTTTTAACTTTCCCTTTTTGCCAAATCGAATAACACCTTTGATAGGAGCTACTTTCAGAAACACTTTTTCTCCTTCATCAAATTGTATATGTTTTCTCCGTTTATCTGCATATGACTTTTGTCTATCTTGAGCCATCTTGATTTGATCTTGTATCATAGCTATCTTCTCAACAGTTTGCCGAATTAATTCAGGCCCCAAAATTTTTCTTTCACCAACTTCGCTCCAATATAATGGTGATTTAACTTTTTTCCGTACAACGCCACGTATGGAGCCATCCCAATAGTCTCTTGATAACTGTTGTTATAAGCGAATTCTACCAAGGGTAATAATATTTCCCAATTACTTCCTAAGTCGAGCACACATGCTCTCAACACATCTTCCAATATTTGTATAGTCCTTTTAGACTGTCCATCTGTTTGCGGGTGATAAGCCGTACTAAAGTTTAGCTTTATTCCCAAGGCACTTTGCAGAATTTTTCAAAACTTAGAAGTAAAATGCGTATCTCTATCCGAAATAATTAACACGGAAATCCATGAAGTCTCACTATCTCCTCAATATAAATTTGTGCATATCGCTCTATACTGAACGTCATCTTAAAGGTTAAGAAATGAGCTGCCATTGTTAACCGATCTACTACAACCGAAATAACCTTGTTTCCCTTGACTGATGGTGGAAGCCCTACCACAAAATCCATAGTATGTGCTTCCATTTCCATTCTGGGATGTCAAGTGGTTTGAGCAATCCAGATGGTCTTTGGTGTTCGGCTTTAACTTGCTGACAAATCAAATATTTTTTGACAAAAGTTCCAATATCTCTTTTTATACTTCGCCACCAAAATACTTCTCTTAAATCTCGATACATTTTCGTACCTCCAAGGTGAGCTGTGTACGACGTACAGTGAGCTTCTTCGAGAATTGCTTTTCTAAGCTCTTCTTCTTTAGGAACGCATAATCTCCCTTCATAAGTCAAAGTTCCATCATTTGTTATAACAAATCCTTTACATTCTCTTCGTGAGCTTTTTCTTTCATTTTGCTCAAAAATTTATCTCGAGGTTGAGCTTCTTTTATCTTCTCTCTCAGAGTAGGTTGCACCACCAAAGATGCTGGTATTATCTCTGTGCTTTTTGGTGGTACCACTACTTCAATTCTCATCCTGGCCAATTCTCTCACAAGATGTTCTTGCTCAGATATCAAACTTGACATTTCTCCTTTTGTTTTACCACTTAATGAATTGGCTACAACATTAGCTTTACCTGCATGATAGTTGATAGTTCAATCATAGTCATTCACCAATTCCAACCACCTTCTTTGCCCTATGTTTAGCTCTTTCCGATTAAACAAATATTTCAAGCTTTTGTGGTCAGTGAATATTTCACATCTCCCACCATATAGGTAATGGCGCAGATTTTTAATGCATGCACTACAACAGCTAACTCTAGGTCATGAGTAGGATAGTTTAACTCATGTGGTTTTAGTTTTCTTGAGGCGTAGGCAACAACTTTACCATGTTGCATTAGCACGCATCTCAACCCTTGTTTTGATGCATCAATATAAATAACAAAATCTTTAGTGGGGTCAGGAATTGTTAATATTGATGCAGAAGTTAGCCTTCACTTCAACTCCTGAAAGCTTTCTTCGCATTTCTCATTCCATTGGAACTTCTCCCCTTTTCTTGTCAGTTGAGTCATAGGCACAACTATCTTTGAGAATCCTTCAATAAATCTCCAATAATAGCCTGCCAAACTTAGAAAACTGCGAACTTCATTAGCATTCATAGGTGCACTCCATTCGTTGATCGCTTCAACTTTAACCGGGTCCACTTCAATTCCTGGAGCAGTGATTACCTGTCCAAGAAACACCACTCAATCTAGCCAAAACTCGCAATTGTTGAATTTCGCATATAACTTTTTCTTGCAAAGTGTTTCTAGCACTATTCTTAAGTGCTTAGTATGTTGCTCTCTATTCTTTGAATATACAAGTATATCATCTATAAAGACTATGATGAATTGGTCTAGATACAGATGAAACACTCTATTCAACAAGTCCATGAATATTGCCGGTGCATTACTTAACCCAAATGACATTACTAAAAACTCATAATGTCCATATCGGGTTCTAAATGCCATTTTTGGGATATCACTCTCTTTAATTTTTAACTGATGATATCCGGATCTCAAGTCAATCTTAGAGAAAGTGCTGGCACCTCTCAATTGATCGAACAAGTCTTCAATCCTCGGTAGCGGGTACTTGTTCTTCACTGTGATTCGATTAAGTTCTCTATAATCGATACACATTCTAAGTGATCTGTCTTTCTTCTTTACAAACAGAACTGGTGCTCCCCACGTTGATACAATAGGTCTAAAGAATCCCAAATCCAAAAGTTCTTGTATTTGCTCCTTTAACTCTTGTAACTCCTTTGGCGCCATCTTATAGGGTGCCTTAGATATAAGTGCTGCCCCAGGTACCAACTATATTCCAAATTCAACCTGACGATCTGGAGGAATTCCCGACAAGTCTTTTGGGAATACATCCAAATATTCTTGCACAATTGGTACGTCATTAGGTGTCACTTTGGTTTTGCCGAGGTATCTACTAAACTCACTAGATATCCTTAACAATTTTTCTTTTTCAACATCTTTCTGCCTTCATTGCCGATATCACTCGTGGTACTTCCTTAGACTTAATCCCATATAATTTGATCTCACCATTTCCTAGCAGTTTCAATATTATCTCTTTCTCGTGACACTTAATGTCTGCCTGATATCTACTAAGCCAATTCATACATAAGATTACGTCAAAATCCTTCATCTTAATTATGTATAGATCAGCTTTATGATATTTTCCCCCTATATTCACTTCAATATCCTTATTCACCGAGTCAGTTGTTATCGAATTTCCAGATGGCAAGCCAACCTCAAGGGGTTCACTTACTTTAGTACTCTTATGTCCTAATATAGCATGAAATTTGACAGATAAAAACGAATGTATGGCACCAGTGTCGAAAAGTACAAGAGCAGGTATTCCAGAGATGGTTAGCATACCTAACACTATACTCGAGTTTTGATTAGCTTCTTCCCGAGTCATAGCATACATTCGAGTTATACCTCCAAATGTGTGTTCTCTTCTTTCCTGCTCAACTTTCAAGAGAGGACAATTAGAGACTTTATGCCCTGGTTTCTTACACTTGAAGCATTTTTCTTGTCCAGCTAAATATTCTAAAAAATGATTCTTCTTGCATTTTGGGCAAGTTGGCATGTCTGTTTGCGTGCTGGGCGTGCATTTCCATCAATCTTTATCTGAATTTTAATTTTAATTTTTGTTATGTTTTGCCCCGTCCTATTTTCTTTTCTCAGGTAAAACGATCAACTTTTGCTCCTCCTCGTCCCTAGCAAAACTTGTCTCTACCTCATGAGCCCTTATCACCATCACTGAGTACTCCAAATCTCCTTGAGGAGAGAGTATTACTAATAGTTGTGCTCGAAGTCCCCTTCTGAACCTTAGAGCCTTTTTCAAATCCGTATCCACTAGGTGTGGAGCAAACCTCCTTAGTTCGTTGAACTGTCTCTCATACTCTGTGACAATCATGTTTCTTTGTTTAAAGTTAAGGAATTCTGACTCTTTCTTGTCACGATATGATTGTGGGAAAAAAATTTCCATTACAATCACCTTGAACTCATCCCATGTTAAAGCATTCCACTCTTCCTCGGTCTTAGTCCTCCAATACCCTTCCCACCAATGATCAGCGTCTTCAGTGAGTTGGAAGGAAACACATACAACTCTCTGTTCGTCTGTTTAGCCAATAAATCAAAAAATTCTCTCTAGTGATCGAAACCATTCTTCTACTACTGTCGGGCCATCACGTCCGTTGAATGTGGGTGGACCATAGTGGCGGAATTGTTCCACGACTCGTGCGTTGTTGTTGTTGTTGTCCCCAATGTTCTACACACCTTTGAGGAACTCAACAATTATATCTCTAGCAGTAGCAGTGGTTTGATTTCTTGTATTAGTGGAGTTCTCAATGTTGACTTGATTTTCACGACGGGGAGCCATATTCCTAAGGTCGTTATATATTATTATTATTATTATTATTATTATTATTATTATTATTATTATTATTATCATCCCAAGTTATTTATGGATTTCGCATGAAATATCTAACTTAAAATCTAAATATCCTAATATAATGGTCAAATAAATTAGTATCAATTAAAGGACAACTAATCTGTATATATAATAAGGATTTATTTATCATTGCAATACATAGACCCATCTATCTCTACTGATCCGTGTCTTCGTCTTTCTCCGGATCTTCTTCTAGGCCTTCTTCTGGATCTTTCTCCAGGTCTTCTTCCATGTTTCCTCCTGATTCCTCATCTTCTGTCATAGCCTCATTATTTAAAAACTCAATCCATTTACCGTATAACCTAGCAGTGATGTCCTATAGTTAATTTTTGGTCAGTCGTCATGCCGTCATACTCCAATAATGAGGCATAAAGCTTTTCAGCCTTGACGTTTCAAAATGAGGGTAAGCTATCAATCACTTTACAGGAGGCAGCGCGTTCATTTGGAGCGCCGATGACATTCCTCGACATTATACCACAATTGGTGAATTTTAACTATATATTCTCCAATACTCTCCCCCTCCTCAATTTGATAGTTGAAATAATGATTGAGTCGGTTAATGAGATGGTTCAGACCCCAGTTATTACTATTATTGTTCTTTCTTGAAGTGTGGTGAGTGCGCCATCTATATATATGTGTATTTGCAACCATAAGTCTATTTTTATATTTTTTTTTGAAGAAATACAAGATTTTTATTCATCTAACATTTAAACTGGTATTATATTTCTAAAGCAGAATATAGTAACATGGAATACACCATGTCATAAATGAGCATACTGATACAATTGTATAATGTAACTTGCATTAATAATTCTCATACCTTGAGGAAATCGACAAGATATGATGGATGGAGATGTTATTACACCATTTTATCTTATACAAAGTTTGACTATTATTAATTTTTCTTAAAAAAAACTATACATTTTAATTTTCAATTTTTGTTAACAAGCCTACAGAAACGTAGACATGCTTTGATACCATTTGTAGCGATCCAATTTTATGAGATTAACGTATTCTAAAAATATTATTAAGAAAATACAAATTTATAAATTAAAGTGATCCCAATAATTATCAAAAAGTTGATTTAGAATTTTTAATTCTTAAGGAAAAAATAATAATAATAATAATAATAATAATAATAATAACAACAACAACAACAATAACAATACATCTTCCAAATTAAATATCCAACAATTATTCCAAGCATAAACCAAAAAATAATTAAAGACATAAATCCAAAATTTAGTCCGATCATAATTATTTAAAATATAAATATAGCATAATTTATTCCACCATCCACAACATCATATCTTCAGTCGGATTCCTCAACCTGAAAGTCATGATAATAATAGGGGTGAGCTTCATCTCGCTCAGTAGGGATATATATGGCAATATTTAATATAACATGAAAAATATTTACATAATTACAACATTAAATTCATTAATTTTCTCTTTTTCCTCTGACTGGCCAGTTACTGCATATAGCATTGCGGGTTCACCCCGAAGATACGTTTGATCCCGGACCCTTTTTAT
Source organism: Rehmannia glutinosa (assembly GCA_016081115.2). Lineage (NCBI taxonomy): Eukaryota > Viridiplantae > Streptophyta > Magnoliopsida > Lamiales > Orobanchaceae > Rehmannia > Rehmannia glutinosa. The sequence goes on from JABTTQ020000291.1 coordinate 186,382, forward strand.
GGCCCCTAGCTTATATGAATTTATTTCCTCTTGACATATATTGCAATTAATAAAATACAATCTTGAAACATTAATTAAAGCAAATAATATAGAAAATTCCTACCTTAATAATCGTAGATATACGATGTAGAAAAATGAACGATGAAAGTCCTAGTCCTCGAGCCCTTCGTTTTCTATTGTACAGAATTGAGAAAAAAGTGAAAAACTTATGTGGGTTTATTCATATATTTATAGGCTAATTTTATTTTTTTTAAAACATAAATTAACCCCTAACCGATCGCTAAATTAATCTCTAAACTAACTCCTAATCTAACCTCCTAAAATAACTCCTAAACTAACCCCTAAATTAATTGTGGTTATCACACCTTTTCAAACCAATTTCAAGAAAAAGAACAAAGCTCCAACTTTTATACGTGCTAGTAGTCCTACAAAAATTACTTGATTTTATTGTGGTAAAAATGGACATCTTGCTAGCACTTGTAATATTAGAAATAGTAATAGTCATTTTTGGAGACCCAAAGGTCTCAATGCTAAACGCCGTGGACCCCAACAATCTAGGGTACCTAAAAACAAACTAATTGTCTGTACTTGGGGCAATCATAATCAATGAGGATTTCAAATGGCTCGTGGACAGCGGATGTTCGCGCCATATGACCGGAAGAGAACAACTTTTACCAATATCAAGCTTCAAGAAAAAGGAATGGTCATGTTCGGGAATGGAAAAAGGCAAAACCCTTGGCAATTGAGACGTTGATAATTCTTCTTTCTCTCTTTATGATGTTTTATTTGTAGACGGACTTAAGTTTAATTTGATAAGTGTAAGCGAACTTTGTGATTTAAAGTGTGATGTTCTTTCAATAAAGAAAAATGCCTAATTCTACAAAATGATAAAACTATTTGTGAAACTAGTAGAAAAGACAGTCTTTACAAAATTTGTACAAGTGATTTAATTAGTCAAAATGTTTCTTGTCTTGTCGCTAGCAATGATTTAACTAGTTTATGGCATAGGCGACTTGGACATGTTGGATACAAAAATTTACAAATCATTTACAAAAAATCAACATGTCAAAGGACTACCCAAACTGAATTTAAAAATCTTAGCTTATGTGACACATGTCAAAAGAACAAATTAGTTAAAAGTAGTTTTAAGCCCAAAAATGAAATTTCCGCAATCAAGACTCTACAACTTCTTCATCTAGATTTGTACGGGGATATTGTCACGACTAGTTTAAGTGGAAAACATTACACTTTCATTATAGTTGATGATATTTCTAGATATACTTGGACTATTTTTCTTGCAAATAAAAGTGATGCTACTTATGAGTTTGTTAAGTTATGTAGACTTATAGAAAATGAAAAGGAAGATACTATTAAGTCTATAAGAAGTGATTGACTAGGAAATTTATTATTAGAGTTTGATGATACCATGCAAAACATAGAATAAAAAGTTGGCATCCCATTTTCCTTGTATATCTATTTTGTAATAGATAGGACTGCATGAGCTGAGTGAAGTCAGCTATGTTGAAGAATGCAAGAAGTCAATCAAGATCAAGTGAAGACCCAACTGTGTGTCAGCTGAGTGTAGTCAAGATGGAAGGCACAGACTTGACTGAAGGAGATCCAGCTGAGGAACAACTGAGTAAAGGTTAAAGAAGTGACATTCAAGTCAGTGAGAAGCAGAGTCTACCAATTGAATTGACAGTTGAGTCATTCCTAAAAGGTTGGAGAAGACTCAAGTCAAAAGGGTAAAGGTAGCTGTCAAGTCACGTCGACTGATATATATCTGTTGCATGGAAGTCAAAGATATTACTTAAAATAGTAATACGTTCATGCTGCCATGTCTTAAAGTGCTCATCCTAGAAGCGTGCAAAAGGAATAAACCAATGGAAAGCACTGAAGCTTGTGTCAGGACCTGAAAAGCTGCAGATTCATTTAATATGAGGAAATGTCACCATTACAAGCTGCAAGTCAAGAAAAGACAAGCCAACGAACAAGAAGTGTCATTTGAAAATAGCTTATCTCTTCAACGGGCAAATTTTCAAAAAGTTTTAAGAACAAAAATGGGTCTACTCTCCAAGGTTGAAGGAGCTGTAGTAAGGTTCAAGGTCGAACCAGAAGTTTCGAGATTTTTGGAAGGCTATGTGATCAATTCCAAGGGTTCAAAGGGAGCTGAAGTAGGAAGGCAACTGTCATGTGAAGAAGCTGAGTCGTAGGAGAAGCCAGCTGTGTGATCAAGGCTGTCTCAGACTGAGAACTACTTTGTAACCTGATTTGTTACTTAGTGGATTCCTCTAGGAGTTGGACCTCCAAAAGACATTCATCACCTTCCAAAGCAAGGGAGGTAGGCCACCCAAGAGACCTGAACATCAAAGAGCTGATTCTCAAAGAACTGATAATCAGAGAACTGAAAGAGTTGATATGTAGAGAGCTGAAAACCTGTGTTAGAATTGCAGACAACCAGGACACTTTGTTGTTGATTGTTTTATCCACCAGTCAACAAATACAGAAAAGAGGAAGAAAGAAAAGTCTTCAGAGAAAGAAGACAAGAAAAGAAGAAAGCCATGATGGCTGCTGAGACTGCTGAGGCAGCCAAGTGCAAAGAACCAGTAGACTCGGACAACAGTGAAATTGACTACTCAAGTGACACTGAGGAAGAGGCTTTAATCTTCCTCATAGCCAAAGAACAATATCAAGAAGATGAGGTACACTCTAACTCATCTCACTCTTAGTCAAGTGATAGTGAAAGTGACACAAACACTTTCTCACCCACAGATCTTTATGATTCATTAGGCAAAATGATGAAAGATTTTGAGCACATTAAAACCTCACATACACTTTAAAATGAGGAAAATAGCCAGCTTAAAAGCCAAAACTCACAGCTGACTAAGGAGTTGAGTACTCTAAGTCAAATAGCTAATGAGAATACAAAGCTGAAGCTGAAAATGCCATCATTCTAGTAGAGTTAGCTGTTACAGAAAAGAGAAAAAAAGATCTCAAAAATGTGGTTGCCTCATTTGCAAAAGCATCCAAATCATTGGATAAACTAATAATGAGTCAAAAAGAGTGTGGAGACAAGACATGCATAAGATTTAACTCATTTGTGCATAGTCAAACTCCAAGAGTGATTTTGGAGAAATGATCCTCAAGCAATGAGGGAATCCAAAAACCCAAAACACCATTTGTTGCACCAACACTAATACTAAAACACAATCACAATCATACTCCTTGGATATAAAGGCAAATGAAAGAAGCCAGTACAATATGCTGAAAATAACAACTGAAAACAAATTTAGAAAAGTCTATCAGCAAACTCCCAACAGAAAATTCTCTATGAAAGCTAAACAGAGCTACCAAAAATCCAGAGATTTCAGGAAAGAAATTTATATGATTGGGAATGGTAAAAACTATCCTAACTAAGCTGATTGGAACAACCAAGTAAAACTTCAGCAAAGACCTATAGGATACAAGCCAAAGTGTCATAGACCTCAACCTCAACGAAGGTCATTCCTAAGGCAAAAGAGCTATCATCAGCACACTTATGCACCCAGGCACAACACCCAGAAATTCTATTATTACCCCTAAGAAAGCAATTGCTCAAACAAATACACAGGCATTCAGACAAAAGAGACAGCTGTATGATCCTTAAACCCCCAAGCAATTTGCAAATGTGCACTATGATTATGGAAGTGATAGATGGAAACCTTTTAGAGTCAGATCATCTGGCTATAGGTTGGTTGGAGCATCTTATAGCACTAACCCCCCAGGATCCGAGCAAATATGGGTACCTAAAAACTAATTTCCTTGATTGCAGGTTTAAGGAACAACTGAGTGCCAAGGAACCTGGTACATGGATAGTGGCTGTTCCAGACATATGACAGGAAACAAGAAAATTCTGTCAAAGTTCAAGGAAATCAAAGGTGCAAAAGTTATATTTGGAGGAAATGAAGCTCCAGAAGAAATCAAAGGCATATGGTCCATAAGGAAGAATGGTCTGGAGATCACAGATGTTGCATATGTTGAAGGTCTCAATTTCAATCTACTAAGCATTAGCCAACTTTGTGACAAAGGTTACACTGTGGGATTCAATATGAGAGTATGCCAAATAAAAGATGCCGAATCAAATGAGATTGTGCTACAAGGAACAAGGCAGAAAAACATGTATGTAGTGGATTGGTCAACTGCTATACCAAGCACATGTCTGCTAGCAAAGCGTATAGCCGAATCAAGTTGGCTATGGCACAAAAAGCTAATTCATCTGAACTTCAAGACAATCAACAAACTTGAAAGAAGTCATCTTGTTGAAGGATTGCTTGACTCATTATACAAGAAACAAAGCATATGTGATGCATGACAGATGGGAAAGCAAATCAAGTCATCTTTCAAGGAAAAACCAAGTCCTTCTTCAACAAGGATATTACATCTGTTGCATATGGACTTATTTGGACCTGTTGAACCAGCCAGCATCGGTGGAACGAAATACACCTGAGTGGTGGTGGATGATTACTCAAGATATACATAGACAATTTTCATGTGTAAAAAGAAGGCAACATTGCAGAAATTACCTCAGTTGATGAGAAGAGTTCAAAATGAGAAAAACCAAACCATTATAAAGATAAGGTCGGACAGGGGAACTGAGTTTGTCAATGGGATTATAACTCAGTATTGTGTTGAAAATGGTATTGCTCATGAACTATCAGCTGCTAGAACTCCACAGCAGAATAGAGTAGCTGAAAGAAGAAATAGAACTCTCAAGAAAGCTGCTAGGACAATGTTAGCTGAAGCTGGATTGCCTAAGAGATGTTGGGCTGAAACCATAAATACATCATGCTATACTCTGAATAGATGCATGATTAATAGGCAATTAACCAAAACGCTCTATGAAATTGGGATAGGGAGAAAGCCAAATGTTGGATATTTCAAGATATTTGGATGCAAGTGCTTCATCCATAACATTGGCAAAGACGACTTGAAGGCTTTTGATGCTAAAGCTGATGAAGGTATCTTTTTGGGATACTCAGCTGAAAGTAAAGCCTATAGAGTGCAAAACAAGAGGACTATGGTCACAGAAGAGTCTATCCATGTGGTATTTGATGAGACAAATGTAAATGGAGAAGACATTGATGAGTTAGCTGAGAAGCGGAATCAACCAACTTTGCAGAAGAGTCCTTATGTTGATGCATATGTGAGAGCACTCAATCCTGAAGATGATGAGATAGCTGAATCTCAAAGACAACTGGAAGGTCTCGTGAGTCGAATGAAGATGAACAAATTGTTCAAGAAAACTTAGCTGCAAGACGGCTGAATCCAACAGACTTACTCCAACCAGATGTGAGATGGCTAAAAGACCATCCACCTGAGTTAATTATTGGAGATGTCAGATATGACATAAGAACCAGATCTAGAGTTCAACATGAAGCTATGTTCACTTGTTTTATTTCCCAGATAGAGCCTAAAGATATGTCTCAAGCATTGGATGACACACATTGGATTTAGGCTATGCAAGAAGAGCTGAATCAGTTTGAAAGAAACAAAGAATGGGAATTGATTTGAAGGCCTACTCCCCAAAATGTCATTGGTACTAAGTGCGTATTAAGAAACAAGATGAATGAGGAAGGATATGTTGTTAGAAATAAAGCTAGATTGGTAGCCAAAGGGTATTGCCAAGAGGAAGGTATAGATTTTGATGAAACCTTTGCTCCTGTTGCTAGACTTGAAGTAATAAGGATGTTTCTTGCTTATGTTGCACGCAAGAACTTCACTGTATATCAAATGAATGTGAAGAGTGCATTTCTAAATGGACTTTTAGAAGAAGAAGTCTATGTTGAACAACCTCCAGGTTTTGAGCAGAAGACTATTGGAGACAAAGTATACAAGCTCAAGAAGGCACTATATGGATTGAAACAAGCACCAAGAGCATGGTATGACACCTTGTCACAATTTTGAATTGACAATGGATTCACCAAATGAAAGGTTGATAGAACACTCTTCAGAATTCAAGATGGAGAGAGTATACTGCTTGTTCAAATATATGTGGATGATATCATCTTTGGATCCACAAATAAAGAGCTGTGTGATAAGTTCTCTAACCTCATGCAAGGAAAGTTTGAAATGAGCATGATGGGAGAGCTGACTTTCTTCTTAGTACTTCAAGTCAAGCAAATGAAGGATGGAACCTTCATAAGTCAAACTAAGTATACCAGAGATTTAATGATGAAATTTGGTATGGAAGAAAAGTCCATGAAGATTCCTATGAATACTTCAATCAAGATGGATATGGATGCAGATGGCAAAGTTGTTGATCAAACTATTAGATAAATGTTTTTATCAAGATTTTGATGATTTTGTTTTAATAAGATTTTATACCAAAACAATGTTTTTATATGTTGTCCAAATACTCCTAAATGATTTAAAATGTTTTTACTAATTTTTGGAGTATTTCTTAGAGTTTTTAATTTGATAAAAATTGGACAACACTTTTGATGGTTTTGTTTAAATTGGTTTTTACACCAAAACTATGTTTATAAATGTTGTCTAAATACTCCCAAATGATTTAAAATGTTTTTTTACTAATTTTTTGGAGTATTTCTTGAAGTTTATTTTTTAAAAAAATTGGACAACATTTCAAAAGAGAGGTCGACCGGTCGCCCAAAGTGGTCGACCGGTACCTGAAGATAAGAAACACGAAACAGAACTTACAGGTCTTGAAAAAAGAGGGAGGGGGACCGGTCGCACCCTAGGGCGACCGGTCGCACCCCACCTCGACCGGTCGCACCCCCTTGCAACCCCTACCTGGATCGCACTATTTTTTAAAAACGGTCGAAATCTTCAACAGGGCAACCGGTCGCCCTATGTTATTTTTTGACAGCAAAATTCCAACCGTTGCAATCTATGACAACAAGATTTGCTTTTCAATTTTGTACAATATTTCTACATCTTGTGATCTTCTTTTTGTAGACAAAATTGAAGATAGAGGAGCCTATGTTGGTGAAGCTTCCCTATAAATAGAGGATGAATTGAAGACACAAGACACAATACACACAAGCAAAATACACAACAAGAAATCTGCAAATTATTCAAGCTTTCATTTTTACATTCTTGTTGTAATAGCCTAAGTACTTTCACTTGCACATCTTTGAGGTCTAGGCTTTTTGATTCTTGATTACACTTGCACTCAATCTTTGTATTGGTTTCATAGAGTTGTAATCTTGAATTTTGTCCATCATTCAACACAAGACATTCTTGTGAGTATTCTTGTGGTAAGAATACACTTGGGTGATTTAGGTGATAGGTGTTTGAAGAGTGTGGTACTCTTCAAAGGTGGTGAAGGAAGATTGTGGTAATCTCCTTGAAGGTGTTGTAAGAGGATTGTGGTGATCCTCAAGGTGTTGTATTAATTGTGGTAATTAATAAAATCTTTTTATTTTTGAAATCCATCCCGGAGATACTGGGGTGGTAGAGGATTAGGCCCTAGGTGGGTTGAACCTCTTTAAATCAACGAGTGTTGTTTAATTTCCGTATTTACATTCTTGTCATTTACTTGTTGATTCGAAAAAGAGGGTGATTTGCGAAAAATCGGCATAATCTATTCACCCCCCCTCCAGATTATCGTAGCCACTTGGACTAACAAGTGGTATCAGAGCCAAACTCTTTGGCTAAGCTCGTTCCGAGTAAAGAGGAAAGATCCATGGCTACGAATGAAGCTTATCTCACCACCGGCGCCTCCACCAACAAGCCACCACTATTCGACGCCAACAACTACGCATTTTGGAAAGACCGCATGGAGTGCTTTCTACAAGGATGCGGATTTGATATTTGGAATGTGGTCATTGAAGGACCAACAACAAAATTGGAGGATGGTACCACTACTCCCAAGCCATTCAAGGAGTACGATGAAAATGACAAGAAGGCTTTCTCTCTAAATGGTAAAGCCTTAAATATTTTACATTGCTCTCTTACCGCCACCGAATATAATCGCATAAGAGGCATACGGTCGGCACATGAAGTTTGGGAAAAATTAGAAACCATTTATGAGGGCACAAAGAAAGTAAAGCAAGCAAGAAAAACAATGCTTGTGAAAGACTTTGAAAATTTCAATATGCATGATGGTGAAAGCATATCAAAAATGGTGGAAAGGCTTGACAACATTGTCAATCCTCTTGTGGCTCTTGGAAAGGTCATCTCCGAAGAAGACAAGGTGACCAAGGTATTAAACGCCCTTCCCGGCTCATGGTCCGAAAAGGTGACGGCAATCACGGAAGATCAAAATCTTGAGACACTCAAGTTTGATGAGCTCATTGGGAATCTCCTCATTTATGAAGTATATCTCAAGGAGAGGAAAAATTCTCAACCATACACCTCTAAATCGGGTACGCAAAATATTATTAAAGGCTTAGCATCTTCTTCTAATAATGTTTATTATGCTAGTGATGAGGATGATGAAGAAACGGCGGCTCTTGTTAGAAAATTTGCAAAATTTGTAAACAAAAATAAAGCAAGAAAGCCAAGAGACAATTCTTGCTTCAAATGCGGAAAATCCGGGCACTACATAGCCGATTGCCCAAAATTAGCGGAAGAGGAACAAAAGAAGAAAAAGCCTTTTCCGAAAAAGAAGGCATTAAATGCGGATGTCAAAACTTGGGATGAATTACTTGAAACAACCGACGAGGAAGGAGAATCCGAATATGGTCTTATGGCCATAGACGATGAAAATACCGAGGTACGCTCTAATGCTTCATCTTCTTCCCTAGTTGATGAATTACAATGTGATTTTGATGAATTGCAAAATGAGTTTCAAAATTTGATTGTTAAATACAAGAATTTGAAAAAGGAGCATAAAGAGCTTAAACTAGAAAAGGATAAATTATTTACTTCTTATGACTCTCTTGATAAAGCTCATGCTATTACTCTTACTATGGTCCGTACTCTTGAAACCGAAAAACAAACGCTTATAAATGATATTGAAAATTTGAAAAAGGATGTGCATCGATTCAATTTAAGTACGGATAAAGTCACAAAAATTTTAGATGCACAAAGAGGTGAGCATTCTAAATTAGGACTTGGTTATAAACTTTTCAAAATGCTTTTAAGAAAAAGACCAAGGTCCAACCTTTGTACGCGTGCTAGTAGTCCTCGTATTATTACTTGTTTTTATTGTGGTAAGAATGGACACTATGCTAGCAATTGTAAATTGAAGAATAATTTTAGCTATTATTGGAGACCTAAAGGTCTCAAGGCTAACCCCCATGGACCCCAAAATTATAGGGTACCTAAAAATAATTCCTTTGTAGGTTATAGGGGCTATAACAACAATGGAAGATTCAAAATGGCTCGTGGACAGCGGATGTTCACGCCATATGACCGGAAAGAGAGAACTTTTACCAACATCAAGCTCCAAGAAGAGGGTATGGTCATGTTCGGCAATGGCAAAGGAAGAATTCTTGGAAATGGAGAAATTGGTAACTCTTCTTTCTCTCTTAGTAATGTTCTTTTAGTAGAAGGGCTTAAGTTCAATTTGATAAGTGTTAGCCAACTTTGTGACTCAAATTATAATGTTGTTTTTAATAAAGAAAAATGCCTTATTTCCAAAAATGATAAAATTATTTGTGAAGCAATTAGAAAAGGCAATCTTTACAAAATTTGTACAAGTGATTTGGTTAGTCAAAATGTTTCTTGTCTTGTCGCCAATAATGATTTAACTAGCTTATGGCATAGGCGACTTGGACATGTTGGATACAAAAATTTGCAAACTATTTACAAAAACCAACATGTAAAAGGACTACCCAAATTGAATTTTGAAAATCTTGGCTTATGTGACACTTGTCAAAAGAACAAATTAGTTAAGAGTAGTTTTAAGCCCAAAAATGAAATTTCCACTACCAAACCCCTACAAATGCTTCATCTTGATTTGTATGGGGATATTGGTACGGCAAGTCTAAGTGGAAAACATTACACTTTTGTTATAGTTGATGATTTTTCTAGATATACTTGGGCTCTATTTCTTACAAATAAAAGTGATGCCGTTAATGAGTTTGTTAAGTTGTGTAGACTCATTGAAAATGAAAAGGAAGATACTATTAAGTCCATTCAAGTGATCGAGGTGGAGAATTTTGGCGAATTTAGAGTCTTTTGTGAAACCAAGGGATATAGTCATAATTTTTCGGCTCCAAGGACACCTCAACAAAATGGAGTAGCCGAAAGGAAGAATCGGACACTTCAAGAAATGAGTCGATCCATGCTCAATGAATTTTCACTTCCAAAATATTTTTGGGCCGAAGCCGTAAGTACCGCTTGTTATGTCATTAATCGAGTTTATATTCGTCTAAAATGAATAAAACTCCATATGAGCTTTGGAAAGGAAGAACTCCAAATATTAGTTATTTCAAAATATTTGGATGTAAATGTTTTATTTTGAATACTAAGGATCAATTAGACAAACTTGATCCTAAGGCCGATGAAGGAATATTTATGGGGTATTCAATCAAGAGCAAAGCATATCGGGTTTATAATAAGACTAGTGGGGTTGTTGAAGAATCTATACATGTCAAATTCAATGAAGCTTCGGGTGTTGAAAGGATACCCAATGATGAAAGTGATGAAGAGGATATCGTTGAAACCATTGTTCAAGATGAAACTCAAAATGATCAACCTTCAAGGTTAAGTGTTCCTCAAGAAGATAAAGGTGATACTTGAATCTTCCCGTAGCATTGAAATTTAAGGAGATCACCCAAAAGATCTTATTATTGGTGATCCCCTTGATAAAGTAATGACTGAGGAAAATTTGCCGAGAAAGCTCTTATATCTCAAAAAGAGCCTAAAAATGCTAAGGAAGCCATTGAAGATGAGGATTGGTTTTTAGAAATGCAAGAGGAGTTGAATCAATTTGAAAGGAATGATGTATGGGAATTAGTACCTTGTCCTCCATCTCAAACCATTATTGGTACAAAATGGGTATTTTGAACAAACTCGATGACCAAGGCAATATTGTTCGAAACAAAGCAAGGTTAGTAGCTCAAGGTTATTGTCAAGAAGAAGGTATTGATTATGATGAAACATTTGCACCCATAGCACGTTTAGAAGCTATTCGTATCTTACTTGCCTATTCTTGTTTTAAAAATTTCAAGCTTTACCAAATGGATGTAAAATCCGCATTTTTAAATGGTATTATTCAAGAAGAAGTCTATGTAAAACAACCTCCGGGGTTTGAAAATTTTTCTAGGCCTAATGATGTTTATAGACTTAAAAAGGCCTTGTATGGTTTGAAACAAGCACCCCGTGCATGGTATGATAGACTTAGCTCTTTTCTTTTGCAAAATGGTTTTACAAGAGGTAAAGTTGACACTACTCTCTTTGTTTTTGAAAAAGGGCAAGATTGCTTATTAGTGCAAATTTATGTTGATGATATTATTTTTGGTGCCACTAATGAATCCTTGTGCAAGAAATTTTCTAAGTTAATGCAAGGTGAATTTGAAATGAGCATGATGGGGGAGCTCAACTTCTTCCTTGGACTTCAAATTAAGCAATGCCAAGAAGGAATTTATATTTCTCAATCAAAATATACAAAGGAACTTTTGAAGAAATTTGGCATTGAAGAAGGAAGAACCGTCTCTACCCCAATGGCAACAAACGTCAAGATTCACAAAGATGAAAAAGGCAAGTCGGTTGATGAATCCAAATATAGAGGTATGATTGGTAGTTTACTTTATTTAACCGCAAGTAGACCGGACATTCTTCATGCCGTATGCCTATGCGCTCGTTTTCAAAGCAATCCCAAAGAATCTCATTTAAGTGCCGTTAAAAGGATTTTTCGATATTTGAAAGGCACTATTCAATATGGTTTATTTTATCCAAAGAATGAAAATTTTTCTCTTAAAGGTTATAGTGATTCGGACTATGCGGGAAATATTGATGATCGGAAAAGTACTTTACGGATCATGTCAATTTTTAGGCGATTGCCTAGTATCTTGGTTTTCAAAGAAGCAAAATTGTGTTTCACTTTCAACGGCCGAAGCCGAATATATTTCCGCGGCATTTTGCTGTACACAACTTCTTTGGATGAAACAAACTTTAGCGGATTATAAATGTTCTTTTGAAAATGTTCCTATCTTTTGTGATAACATATCCGCTATAAATATTGCTCAAAACCCGGTTCATCATAATCGTACTAAACATATTGAGATTCGACATCATTTTCTAAGGGATTGTGTCTCAAAACGAAAAATTGAGATATCTTTTGTACCATCTCAAGATCAATTAGCGGACATTTTCACTAAACCATTAACTTCCGAGACTTTTGCATCAATACGAGCTCGGTTAGGCATAATGCATATTGAATGAGGTCTATGATTGCATTTTGAATGTTTTTAAAACTTATGGGCGAAAAATCGGATTTTTGGTTGAAAATTCGGATTTTGGAAATTTTTTCAAAACAGTGGGCTGAAATGGTTGAGGGCAACCGGTCGCCCTCAACGCCGACCGGTCGCCCTCAACCTCGACCGGTCGCCCTAGGCTTAAAATTGGATTAAAACCGTTCTGTCTTCAGCATTCTTTATTTTAACTTATTTTGGCCATTTTTCGTCCCCTTTGCTTAAATCACACAAATTTCACTTCAAATTTGTTTTATTGCATATGTTTTATATTTTGGACTTCATTAAGCTCGATTATCATCATCATTGCTCATCTTTACCGAATAAATGGTAAGAATTCTACTCCATTTGCTCAATTGGGTTGAACCCTTGAGATTTTGACTTATTTGAAAAATTCTTGATGCTAGTTTCATATGAATGTGATGAGCTCAATATTTATAATGTATTGAATGTTGTTTGAACTGAATTGGTGATGAAAATTTTTGGCTTAAATGAATTTCAAAGGCGTTATATACTTCTAGTTTTATTCGACGCAAGCCAAGTGTTCGACAAAATGTTTCAATGAAAAATTCATCACCTACGTGATTCTCTCGATTTGAAAAGTCATATAAGTTTATAGAGATCATGTTTTATCAATAAAATGAGCTTTTGCAAGTCAATTGATCAACTTTTCCCTTTTACTTGGAATTTAAGCTTCAATTTTCAATAAGCTCGATAAATCGATAAATTTGCGCACTTTGATATGAATATATGATGTTTTTTATCGTGCTAACATTTTTTTTGATGATTCCAAAGGGGGAGAAACAGGAAAAATGCTCATACGCTCAAACAAGCGAAAATAAGCTTGCAAGAAAAGCTATAAGCTAGGGCTCTTGAAAGCCATAAGCTGTGAACAATGCTTAGTCCATTTGATGTATTGTGGAATTTTATGCTTGACTAATGATGTTTTGTGACAGGGGGAGCTTATAAGCTCATGGAATTCAAGCTTAAGTTGTGAAAGCTAAGCTTTTAGCTTTTAGTTGTTGCTTGTATACTTGTTCTTTATATGCATGTTGATAGGGGGAGCTTGTGCAAAAATGATTTTGAAAAATCTTTGCTCCTATCCTTGTGTGCTTGTACTTATGATGTATCTTGTTTGTAATTGATTGTTGTTTTAAGACCGGAAAATTTGTTTTGTTTTAAAATCGACCTTCTAAAAATTGTTTTGGTTTGTAATCATCAAAAAGGGGGAGTTTGTTAGATAAATGTTTTTATCAAGATTTTGATGATTTTGTTTTAATAAGATTTTATACCAAAACAATGTTTTTATATGTTGTCCAAATCCTCCTAAATGATTTAAAATGTTTTTACTAATTTTTGGAGTATTTCTTAGAGTTTTTAATTTGATAAAAATTGGACACTTTTTTGATGGTTTTGTTTAAATTGGTTTCTACACCAAAACTATGTTTATAAATGTTGTCTAAATACTCCCAAATGATTTAAAATGTTCTTTTACTAATTTTTTGGAGTATTTCTTGAAGTTTAGTTTTAAAAAAAAATCGGACAACATTTCAAAAGGGAGGTCGACCGGTCGCCCAAAGTGGTCGACCGGTACCTGAAGATAAGAAACACGAAACAGAACTTACAGGTCTTGAAAAAAGAGGGAGGGGGACCGGTCAACGGTGAGGTCGACTCGACCGGTCGCACCCCCCTGCAACCCCTACCTGGATCGCACTATTTTTTAAAAACGGTCGAAATCTTCAACAGGGCAACCGGTCGCCCTATGTTATTTTTTAACAGCAAAATTCCAACCGTTGTAACTGTGACAACAAGATTTGCTTTTCAATTTTGTACAATATTTCTACATCTTGTGATCTTCTTTTTGTAGACAAAATTGAAGATAGAGGAGCCTATATTGGGAGCCTATGTTGGTGAAGCTTCCCTATAAATAGAGGATGAATTGAAGACACAAGACACAATATACACAAGCAAAATACACAACAAGAAATCTGCAAATTATTCAAGCTTTCATTTTTACATTCTTGTTGTAATAGCCTAAGTACTTTCACTTGCACATCTTTGAGGTCTAGGCTTTTTGATTCTTGATTACACTTGCACTCAATCTTTGTATTGGTTTCATAGAGTTGTAATCTTGAATTTTGTCCATCATTCAACACAAGACATTCTTGTGAGTATTCTTGTGGTAAGAATACACTTGGGTGATTTAGGTGATAGGTGTTTGAAGAGTGTGGTACTCTTTAAAGGTGGTGAAGGAAGATTGTGGTAATCTCCTTGAAGGTGTTGTAAGAGGATTGTGGTGATCCTCAAGGTGTTGTATTAATTGTGGTAATTAATAAAATCTTTTTTCTTTTTGAAATCCATCCCGGAGATACTGGGATGGTAGAGGATTAGGCCCTAGGTGGGTTGAACCTCTTTAAATCAACGAGTGTTGTTTAATTTCCATATTTACATTCTTGTCATTTACTTGTTGATTCGAAAAAGAGGGTGATTTGCGAAAAATCGGCATAATCTATTCACCCCCCCTCTAGATTATCGTAGCCACTTGGACTAACACAAACTAGGTATAGAGCCCTTATTGGATCATTGCTCTATTTAACAGTAAGCAGACCAGACATAACCTTTGCTGTAGGTGTATGTGCTAGATTTCAATCTGCACCAAAAGAGAGTCACATGACTGCAACTAAGAGAATCCTAAGGTTTTCTTAGGGATGCCAAGAAGTTGGCTTATGGTATCCAAAAGATGGAGGATTCAAGCTGGTAGGCTACTCAAACTCCGACTATGCTGGATGTAGAATGGACAGGAAGAGTACATCAAGTACTTGTCAAATGCTTGGAAATAGATTGGTTTATTGGTTCAGCAAGAAACAAAATTCAATAGCTACATCCACAGTTGAAGCATAGTACATAGCTGCAGGCAACTGTTGTGCCCAAGTTCTCTGGATGAGACAACAACTGAGAGACTATGATATTGAAGAAAAGGAAATTCCAATTATGTGTGATGATACAAGTGCTATTGCAATCACTCAAAATCCAGTGCTACACTCAAGAACAAAATACATTGATGTCAGATATCATTTTATAAGGGTTCATGTTGAAAAGAAATACATCACTTTGGAATATATCTCAACTGATAAACAGTTAGCTGACATATTCACTAATCCTTTATGTGAATCAAGATTTGAAGAGCTTAAGAATGAGCTAGGATTAATTGAGCTGAGTTAGGAGACTGAAAGACTCAATCAACAGAGACAAAGAAGAGAGAAACAAAAATTAGCAAGTTTCATTTTTCAGCTAAGTGAAACAACCAAGATGAGAATTCAGTTGTATCGAGTTAGCTGACAGCTGAGTGGTCTGATGTGAAGAGAGAAGAAGAGTAGTCACTTTTGGAAGATAGTTGAGTTATTTATGAGCTAAGTGAGAAAACGCAGTCGTTTTCTGCGAGCGGGAATGTTTTTAAGGATTACATCAGCGTAATTATGATGTCAGAACAAAAGTTGCACATTTAGCCCATGATTGGATATAAATGCTGCTGCATTAAATGTGGGGAAATTAATGCAGTTTCAAAAGCTGAATCCTGATCGTTGATTTTGATCAAGATTTTCAAATTCCAGAAACTGTCCCTTCAAGTCCAATGTAAACCAAAACCTATTTTCTCTCTCCTTACAAACACTCGTCTCCAGCAAGAAAAGCAAACAAAGCAGAGTTTTCTCTTTGTGAAAGTTGTGAAACCCTAGTTCCAAAAGGCAAGATTTTGTGTTTCATTTTTTGATTATTCTCTAAGAAAATGGAAGCATCATATGATTTTGTCAAGATGTCCGAAAAGATCCACTCGGGATCTACAATTGACTTTGAGGAAATGCTGAAACAGGGTGCTGATAAGGCCCTAGTGAATAAGATCGCAGAAAAGCTTGAGAAATCCGATCTGAAGGATTTTCTCTCGATGGAGTACTCTCATACGTACTTAGAAGAAGTTGCCATGTTCTATGTCAACGCAGAAGTTCATGACGATGAGATTAGGTCATTTGTCCACAGCAAGGAGATCAATATCACTGCTGCTGACCTTGCTGAGCACTGCAAACTGCCCTCTGAAGGGTTAAAGGAGATAGCTGAGAAGGATGTGAACTTAGTTGTTGCCAAGAAGAAAATCGCAAAGCATGAGTCAGATGCGAAGGCTGTCTACACAGCCAAGAAGGCTTTGATCAAGAACGATTATCATAAACTGATGGACATCGTGTCCAAGTGTGTCGACATGAAGTTCGGCATCTTTAACCAGTTGTCTCGAACTAAACTGGTGGTGATGGCTGCAATTATGGAAGAGAAGAAAGTAAACTGGATTGAGTTTGTCTTCAGCCGAATATGCCAGAATGTGATCAACAAAACTATCATGGAGGATGGACTATTTGGAGGATCACTGTGATATAGCCTGGTGATTGGCCACCTCATGGAGGTGAATGGGATTTCCCTGAGACATGGAAAGCCGTTTCATGTCAATAAGAAAATGTTCAAGGCAAATTTGTGTGGCACTCAAAGGCAAGCACATGCAAGGAAGGTTGACACTAGCGAAGGTGAATCAGCTGATCCCACTCCAGAAGACACAACTGCCACTGCCCCAGCTCTCTCTCCTAAGCTGATTTAAAAGAAGAGAGCTGATGCAGCTAAGCCAGCACCTGCCCCAACAGCCAAGACAAAGAAGGCTCCTGCCCCTGCAGCCGAGCAAGAAGCTCCTGCCCTAGTAGCTGAGGCCGAGAAGGATACATCTACACCTTCTCCGATCGTGAAGATGAAAAGCTCAACTGTGCCTTGAAAGCCAGCTGCAACGAAGAAGATAAAGATGGTGGAACCAGAAGCCACCGAAGAAGATGAGGAGGAAGAAATTCCTCTTGTGAAAACTAAGAGAAGAAGACTTGTTCGCAAGTCTGAATTGGAAAAAGCTGAGTCTGCCACTCAGCCCGAGAAAGAGACTGCTGCAATCCAAGAAGAGCAATCAAAAGAAACTGATGGTGGTGATGCAGTCACCACAAAAAATGAGAAGACTGCTAATGTCGATCAGCAGATAGCTGAGCAACATAAAGAAAGAGCTGTCCAGTCCCCTCAGACGGATGCCAATGAACCTGAGGAGGAACATGCTCCGCTTGCCACTATTTAGAAGAAGGAGATGATGATGATGGTGGTATGTTTTCTCTTGTATTTCCTGATATTCAGGAGAGATTGAGGGTATGGAGAAGATGGAAGCTGAGTTACTCAAGATACCAATTTTAGAGCACTGAGTTCATTGAAGAAGAGGAAGAGCTCATGAGTTTCTTGGGTGACATATCAATTAGCTCTGCCCATTGATCCTTATTTTTGCATGAACAACCTTTATGAAAGAAAGGATGAAGAGAAACAAAGAGCCATGGAGAAGGCCTAGCCATTGAAGAATACAAGAAGCCTCATTCATGTGCCTTTACTGATGCGCCTGGACATGCCTTGGAATCAGCTGAAAACAGTGACAATGACTTAGAAGAAATTGACCCTGCTGTGGCAGCAGAGAAAGCTGAATTCCAGCAAGCCATAAGAGAATCAAAAGAGATGCACGAGAAAAGAATGCAAGAAGGTCTAAGAGAATCATCGTCACTCTCCTTAGTCGCTGATGTTATGGATGTGGTTCATAACATAACTACCAATATTGCTGCCACCACATCCCCCGTGCACTCAGAAGAAGGCACCAGGACCATTGGCGATGAAGCTAAGGATGGTGACAAAGAGGGGACCTTAGCCAAGCCAACTCATGCAGAAGGTGTTGAAATACCTGCCCCCACGACTGATCACTCAAAGGAAATAATAGCTGAGTCTCACATGTAGAGTAACCGCACTACTCTTGACTCAGCTGGTGCCCCAGCTGAGGGGGAAGCTCCCACCACCACAGCTAGGGCGAAGGATGTTGTGGGAGACCAACCTATGAAGTTTGGAGGCGAAGGTGAGATTCAAAATGAACAACAGAGTGAAGTTAATGAAGCTTGGATAGTTGAGACTATCTCAGCTGAGACTTCTTCTGCACTGAAGGCCGATGACGCCGCTGAAACAACTAAGGCAAAGGATGGAACTGAGGCCATGGGAGTTGAGACTCCTTGTCCTGAAAGTGCAATCCAAGGAGTTGAGATTCCGATGGATGCATTCGAAAACCCTAAGGCAGTTGAGTCTGCTGAAGGAAGAACTTCCAAAGACCCTGCTACAGTTGAGAATGCACACATGGATGCCCAAGGCCCTCTAGCGGTTGAGACTGCTGAGGGTAAATAAGGCCCAAAGGAGGTTGAGACTTCCTTGGGTAAAGAAGTTGTTAATGAGCCAACTCCTCAGGTGGAGGTAGCTGATGAAGAGGAAGAAATCAGTGCCCTTCGTGATTCGCAGGAACATGTAGATACTCAATTCCTGGAATCAGAAGATGAAGCTGAGTCTACACCCGTTGATGAATCTAATAAGGACACAACTGAGAATGCTCAAGCCTCTTGGAGTGAAGCTAGTGACAAATCTGCTTCGATGAGATTCATATTCGTTGATGAGCCAACCCCAATGGTTCCATCACCCTCCGATGATGCTGATGAGTCAGCTGAGGACCAAACTACTCAAAAGGAAGCAACAACTGATACCGAGGAAGCTGTTAATACAACTGAGGATCCATCAGCTTAACAGGTTAACACAACTACTCAAGATGCCGATGAAGCTGAAATTGCTGAGGCATATAGAGCTAAAAATATTTTGAAGGAAAAGGGAAAGATCCAACAAACTCAGGGAGTGGGTATTCCTATTTTATCCAGATGACCTATTCGCAGAGTACTTTCCATTTGAAGCCAACATTCCGTTTGAAGCCAAATCTGCTCGGGAAGAAGCACATTATAATGTCTAAGTACCCCCAGAAGAACTCTGAGCTCCAGGTGAATTTGCTATTGTGCCTATTGGGTTCGATTTTGATGTAGTTTGGCCAGAAGATCAGTCTGCCGAGACAGCTGACTTTGGAAAAGCGTTTAAAGCCATCTGTTAAGAGATCTACAAGATAGAGCATGGCTTTGCATCTTTGGACCAAAGGCTAGACAACAGGGATGCTTCGATCACTAGAGACACCAGAGGTACCATTTTGAGAATCTGATAATGGGTGGGACAAGTGAAAGCTATGAGGAGAGAGCAGGTCACGTACTTCAAGTCATTATTTGCCAAGATGGTGATCTGGAGCTCTGACAACCTCAAGTTCCAGGAGAGGCTTCGAGACCACATTTTCAAGATATACGAGTAAATCGGACATGGAGTTGCTCAAGCTACAACACAAGAATGAAATTGCAATATTGGAGACCAACATGAGTCAGCAGATTCAAGTTCTCCAAAAAGAAATAAAGTTGATGGTAGCTGAGTCGAAAGCTATGTGGTATGCATTCCCAACAGCTTACTCCAAGTCACATGATAAACATGATTCAACTAACAACATACTCAATTTCATCCTTGGTGGTATGTTCCCTGGCCTAACTCTACCTTTTGATGATGATGCCAAAAAGGAGGAAGAAAAAGCCATAAGGGAACTAAAGGAAGGGCTTGAGAGTCATAAGGAAAGAGAGAAATGGGAAGAAACTAAGGGGAAAGGAAGCTCAGTGAAAAAAACCCCTCTGAAAATCATGATTGCCAAAACCCCTCAACAAGGAGAACTCACAGCCTCATTTCTCAGCAGACTACCTAGAGAGCTGACACTGGAAGAGAAAGCTGAGTTGGCAGTCAAGGAATCAAGAAAAGCCACAGAAGCTGAGTTTGAAAAGGTAGTTGAGAAGCATTCAGAGCACATTAAGGATATCAAAACAAGGTATGATGGTCCCCCATCAGGATTATTGAAGGATTCCCCAACAATCAAACCTCCAAGAGAAATCACAATGCTCGGTGTAGGATCTGAGCCCAGATCACTAGAGGAATTTCAAACTCTACATGCAGAAGGATATTTCAAGAACTTGACTCTACCACAGGCATGAGACTTGTACTGGGAGAAGGGCCTTGATTTGTGTAAATCAGCTGATAGGCAGCAAAATTCCAATAGTCACTCATCTAGAAAAACACCAGTACAATACACTCCTAGAGGAGGAGCCAAGTCAGCTAGACGGAGGGAAAGGTCTGGAAGTAGTGGAAGACGCAGAGGCACTCCACCATAGCCAAGACGACAAGACATAAGGTACGCTGATCCAAATAAGAAAGGGATCAACTACTGGGTTGGGATTGATCATCTTGACAACCTTGAGTTAAGCGAAAAAATGAGGAGGCAGTGAGGAGACATGAAGCAGAGAATGAAAGAGTTATGCATGAATGGGAGAAAAGGAAAGAAGAAGAAGAGAAGAAGAAGATAAGAGTAGAGGATGATAAAAGGAGAGATGGAGATGAAGAGAGAAGAAGGAAGCAGCCAAGGCGTTGAAGACGGTTGTAACCCCATCAAGTATTTTACTTAATTGTAAATACACAGCTGTAAATATTCTGGAATAAAGATCTGATACTTATTGCAAATTTTGTAACTTTGCTCTAATACATGTTGTAATTCAAATGTATGTATAAACTCTGATACAGTGTATAATGTATATTTGTAAACAACTTTGTAAAGGACAAGAATGTTATGATCAATAATATTGCCATATTTAGCTCATATATTCATTGTTACTGCACTGCTTGTGTTTGCTGTAATGTTTTATTTAAGTTTGGCATCATTAAAAAGGGGGAAATTGTTAGGAAATTTATTATTAGATTTTGATGATACCATGTAAAACTTAGAATAGAAAGTTGGCACCCCATTTTCCTTGTATATCTATTTTGTAATAGGTAGGACTGCATGAGTTGAGTGAAGTCCGCTATGTTGAAGAAGGCAAGAAGTCAACTGACGACTGAAGTGAAGACCTAGTTGTGTGTCAATTGAGTGTAGTCAAGATGGAAGGCACATACTCGACTGAAGGAGATCCAGCTGAGGAACAGCTGAGTAAAGGTTAAAGAAGTGACAGTCAAGTCAGTGAGGAGTAGACTCTACCAGTTGAATTAACAGTTGAGTCATTCCTAAAAGGTTGGAGCAGACTCAAGTCAAAGGGGTAAAGGCAGCTGTC
Organism: Rehmannia glutinosa; assembly: GCA_016081115.2. NCBI lineage: Eukaryota > Viridiplantae > Streptophyta > Magnoliopsida > Lamiales > Orobanchaceae > Rehmannia > Rehmannia glutinosa. The sequence continues at coordinate 207,836 of JABTTQ020000291.1, forward strand.
AAGTCAAGTCGACTAATATATATCCGTTGCACGGAAGTCAAGGATATTACTTAAAATAGTAATATGTCCATGTTGCCATGTCTTAAAGTGCTCATCCCAGAAGCGTGCAAAAGGAATAAACCAATGGGAAACACTGAAGCTTGTGTCAGGACCTGAAAAGCTGCAAGTTCATTTAATACGAGGAAATGTCACCATCACAAGCTGCAAGTCAAGAAAAGACAAGCCAACAAACAAGAAGTGTCATTTGAAAATAACATATCTCTTCAACGGGCAAATTTTTAAATGAACACTATAAAAGGCTGTGGAAGCATTTGAGAAAAAGCGACCGATCTAACAAGCAAATTTCAAGCAAGCGAAACTTGCAAACATTCTCAAAAGCTTACTAAGATATTCCTCAGGCCAAAAATTGAAGGGACTCGATCCAACACACAATGTGAAGGAAAGAATACTTCAACTAGATGAAGAGGAAGAAGTTTTAAGAACAAAAAGGGGTCTACTCTCCAAGATTGAAGGAGTTGTAGTAAGGTGCAAGCGGAACCAGATGTTTTGAGCTCGTTGGAAGGCCGTGTGATCAATTCCAAGAATTAGAAGGGAGCTGAAGTAGCAAGGCAGCTGTCTTGTATAGAAGCTGAGTCGTAGTAGAAGCCAGATGTGTGATCAAGGATGTCTCAGACAGAGAACTATTTTGTAACTCGATTACTTAGTGGATTCCTCCAGGAGTTGGAGAAGAGTGGATTAGAGGAATTACCCAATCCTCGAGCCACTATAAAATTTACTTGTGCCATTTACTTACATCATTTTCATTTCCTGCTTATATTCATACTTGTTGTTTAAGTTAAATTGCTAACCCAACTGATAATAACATTGCTCAAGACAAGTGTTAAAAATAAGTTTAAAATGAACAAGGGTGTCAAGTCTTCCGCTGTATAAAAACCAAATCAACTAAAAAATTAAGTGTTAGCTGATGCAGCTAAGTTATACTATCAACAGCTCACCCGAGTCTATTGAGTGGGTAACTTTGCTGAAGTAAGCCAGCCTAGCTGTCCCCAAGGATTTAGCTGATTTGAGTCAACTCTGTTGAAATACTTTAAAAGAACTAAATTGCAAAAGTTGGTAAGGTTTATTCAACCCCCCCTTCTAAACCTTACACCACACCCCTTGGGACCTACATCGAGGAAGTGAATTTGATGGTGAATTTAGAGTCTTATGTGAAACCAAGTGATATGTACATAATTTTTCGGCTTCGAGAACTCCTCAACACAATGGTGTAGCCAAAAGGAAGAATCGAACTTTACAAGAAATGTGTCGGTCTATGCTCATTGAGTTTTCTCTTCCAAAATATTTTTGGGCTGAAGCCATAAACACTACTTGCTATGTTAAAAATCGTGTATATCTTCATCTAAAGTTGAACAAAACTCCATACGATATTTGGAGAGGAAGAACACCAAATATTATTTATTTTAAAATATTTGGTTGCAAATGTTTTATCTTTAACACCAATGATCAATTGGACAAATTTGATTCTAAGGCCGATGAAAGAATATTTAGGCGGTACTCGACTTAGAGCAAGACATATCAGGTGAATAACAAGACAAGCTTAGTGGTTGAAGAATCTGCTCACGTCAAATTCAATGAAGCATCTGGTGTTGAAAGAATCCCAAATGATGATAGTGGTGAAGAAGATGAGGTTGGACCAATTTTTCCAAACTACACTCATGATGATCAATATTCTACCACAAATGTTTAACAAGAGGATAATGGTGATACTTCGGATCTTTCCATGGTACTAAAATTCAAAGAAGATCATCCAAAAGATCTTATAATTTGAGATCCACTTGGCAAAGTAATGAGTAGAAGGAATTTTGCCGAAAAAGCTCTAATATCTCAAAAGGAGCCAAAGAATGCAAAAAAAGCTATTGAAGATGAAGATTGGTTTCTAGAGATGCAAGAAGAGCTAAATCAATTTGAAAGGAATGATGTTTGGGAACTTGTGCCTTCTCCTCCATGTCACACAATCATTGGAACAAAATGGATATTCCAGAACAACCTTGATGATCAAGGCAATATCATTCGAAATAAAGCAAGGTTAGTAGCTCAAGGTTATTGTCAAGAAGAAGGTATTGACTATGATGAAACTTTTGCACCCGTAGCACGTTTAGAGGCTATTCATATCTTGCTTGCTTTATCTTGTTTCAAAAATTTTAAACTTTACCAAATGGATGTTAAATTCCCTTTTCTTAAATGGTTTTATTCAAGAAGAAGTCTATGTTAAACAACCTCCGGGGTTTGAAAACTTTTCTAGGCCCGATGGTGTTTATAAACTCAAAAAGGCTTTATATGGTTTAAAACAAGAACCCCGAGCATGGTGTGATAGACTAAGTTCTTTTCTTTTAGAAAATGGTTTTACAAGAGATAAAGTTGATACTACTCTCTTTGTTTTTGAAAACGGCCAAGATAACCTCTTAGTTCAAATTTATGTTGATGATATTATTTTTGGTGCTATTAATGAATCTTTGTGCAAGAAAGTTTCTAAGTTAATGCAAGGTGAATTTGAGATGAGTATGATGGGAGAACTCAATTTCTTCCTTGGACTACAAATCAAACAATGTCAAGAAGGTATTTTTATATCACAATCAAAGTACACTAAAGAACTTTTAAAGAAGTTCGGAACTAAACAAGGGAGAACCGTTGCAACTCCAATGGCAACAAACATCAAGCTAGACAAGAATACAAAAGGTAAATTGGTTGATGAATCCAAGTATCAAGGTATGATTGGTAAATTACTTGCGGTTACTGATATTCTTCATGCCATATGCCTATGCGCTCGATTTTAAAGCAATCCCAAAAATCCCATATAAATGCCGTCAAATGTATTTTTTGAATTTTAAAAAGCACTATTTCTTATGGCTTATTTTATCCAAAGAATGAAAGTTTTCTTTAAAAGGATAAAGTGACTCGGATTATGCTAGTAACATTGATGATCGCAAAAGTACATCCGGCTCGTGTCATTTTTTCGGCGATTGCCTAGTTTCATGGTTTTCAAAGAAACAAAATTGCGTATCTTTATCAACGGCTAAAGCGGAATACATTTACGCGGCTTTTTTTTGTTGTACACAATTGCTTTGGATGAAACAAACATTAGCACATTACAAATTTTCTTTAAAAAATATTCCTATTTTTTGTGACAATACTTTCGCTATAAATATTTCTCAAAATCTAGTTTGTCATAATCAAACCAAATATATTAAGGTTCGACATCAGTTTTTAAGGGATTGCATTTCAAAACAAAAATTAAGATGTACTTTGTTCCGTCTCAAGATCAACTCACAGATACTTTTACCAAACCGTTAACCGCCTAGTTTTTTAACTCAATTCGAGCTCATTTAGGCATAATGCATATTGAATAAGGTCTATGTTTGCATTTTGTGCACTTTAAAACTTTGGGGTGAAAAAACACATTTTCAAAGCTTCAAAATTCAGACAGAGAAATTGTACTGAAGTAGGGACATGTCGCTGTGGAGGGCGACCGATCGTTGTCTTCAGGCACCGGTCGCCCCCTATAGCGACAGGTTGCTCTAAGTGTAAATTTTGTGTTAAAATCGTATGTCCTCCTTTATGTGTTTTCTTACAATTTACACACTCCTTCGCCCTATTCACTTACATATCATTCAAAATGATCTTTTCTTGTATTTGGTACTGAATTGGGCTTCCTAAATGCATTTATTATCTATATTATGGTTCTTTCACTATGATTGGTAAGTTTGGTTCTACCTCTATTATCTCCATTGGGTTGAACTCTTGGATATTTTCTGGAATTTATTTGTATTTGATGAATGTTGTATTTATTTGATGTATATTGTTCACACTGTTGGATTATTGCACTAGAATTAGGATTGGTATTAGAATTTTTGGCATAATTCGATATACAATTACATATACCCCATTGTTTTTGTATTCATGAAAGCCATGTGTTTGATAAAATGCCTCACTGATATTTCTATCTTTTGCATGCTCTACCTGGACTAATTGATTGAAGTTCACATGTTGATCATAATTGTTAGTCCAAATGGCTACGATAATCTAGAGGGGGTCAATAGATTATGCCGATTTTATGGATTTGGCCCTCTTTTCGAATGTAGAAACCATAGAAAGAATGTAAGTCCGGGAAAATAAACAACACTCGATGATTTAAAGAGGTTCAACCTACCTAGGGCCTAATCCTCTACCACCCCAGTATGTCCTGGGATGGATTTCGAAAAAGGAAAAAGATTTATTAATAGATACCAAACTATTAAACCTTTACCTCGAAGAGCATCAAACTCTTCTTACAACAACACCTATGAAGATTACCACAATCTTCCAACTTGAAGAGCACCAAACTCTTATTCACCTTGAAGAGCACCAAACTTTTCCAACTCGAAGAGCACCAAACTCTTCAACACGAAAAGCACCTAGCTTTTCAACCAAATCAACCAAACGTGGTCTTGCCAAAAGAACACTAACAAGGATTTCTTGTTTTGGATGATTGAAAACAACTCAAGATTACAACTAGATTGAAGTATACAATTTTGAAGTGCAAGTGTAATCAATAATCAAGCCTAATACTCAAGAGCGAAAGACTTATGCTAAATACAACAAGAATATGAAAGTGAAGAACAAGAAGTTTGCTTGTATTTGTATTGCTTGTATTGTTGTATCTTGTTGCTTCAATCATTCATCTATTTATAGGAAATGTCTTGGATTTGATTTTCAGACATATGCTCCTCCTTGGAGATTGAAATCTACAAAAAAATGCAACTTAAATCAAGATTATAGCTGCTAGAATCAATACCTTAAAATCATGAAAAGTTGTCTACTACTCAACGGATAGTTTGCTGATAAAATATTTGGTCGACCGGTTGAACACAAATAAAGATTTCCGAAATATACATGTAAAATTACACTGTTGGATCGGTCCATGGGGTGCTCGACCAGTCGACCCCCTGTTGGACCGGTCCAACACCCTAAAAATACAATAACATAGAAGATTGGTGAAAAACGAAACTTCCCAGGCACGATCGACCGGCCGACCTCCTGGGATTTTTCGTACGTCTCGTTTCTATTTTAGAAATCAAACTTCCAGGCACAGGTATTCTTCTAGGGTGGCTGGTTGAATACGAGACAGAAGTGTTGTCCAATTTTTGTCAAAAATAAACTTCAAGAAATACTCTAAAAAATTAGTAAAAACATTTTAAATCGATTGGGAGTATTTGGACAACATTTGGGGACATTGTTTTGGTTAAAAAACTTAGTTAAATAAAATCATCAAAATTACGATAAAAATATTTATCCAACAAACTGCCCATTTTTTATGATTACAATCCAAAATAATTTTAAGAGGTCGATTTTGAAAACAAAACACATTTTTCCGGTCTAAAACAACTATCCATTTTGAGCGACACTTTTCATGCATAAGAATAATAAGGATAAGAGTAAATATTTTCAAAACATTTTGTAAAAGCTCCCCCTTTCAACATGCCCAACAAGAGTGATTATAGAAGCAAGCATTTAAAGCTAAAAACTCAGCTTTTACACTTTGAGCTTAGATATCAAGAGCTTAGAAGCTCCCCTTGCCAAAAAGAAATCATGAATCATGAATAAAAGGACATAATCCATACATTTGATTATGTTATATTCTCAACTTTTGGCTTTTTCATCCATAGCTTATAACTTTTTTTCCGAGCTTTTTCTAGCTTGTTTGAGCGTATGAGCTAATTTCATGTTTCTCCCTCTTTGGAATCATCAAAATGAATGTTAGCATGATAAAAACATCATATAATCATATCAAAGTGCACAATTTAACCGATTTATTCGCTTTTGAGCATAAAGCTTAAAATTCCAAATAAAAATGGAAAATTCGATAAGGTAATTTGTAAAAGCTCATTTGAGTGACAAAACACAATCTCTATAAACCTATAAGACTTTTGAAATCGAGAAAATCATGTTAGGATTGAAATTTTCATTGAGCGTGCATAGAATAGAAATGAGAATGTATATAATGCTTGTAAATGTAATCAAGCCCAAAATTTCATCACCAAATCCAATTCTATAAATAACATTCACCAATAAGAAACATGTCCAACACAATTATACAACAATTTCATCACAAAACCAAAATATAGGCAATTTCTAAAGGGTTCAATCCAATTGAGATTAAAAGAGAATTAATCTTACCAATCAATCGGTGAAGTCGGGCAATAATGATGATATATCAACAATATAAGTCCAAAAGTATATAATTTACAAGAATGAATTCATTTTGGGTGAATTGTGTGTGAAATTTGCAAAGGGGTCGAAAATAGAAGAAAAACTGTGAAAATGAACAAGACTGAGGACATAAACGTTTTTAACCAAAAAACCATCTTGCTCAACCGATCGAAGGGGAGGTCAACCGGTCCAGGCTGAGGTCGACCAATCGACCTCCCTTCATCCGGTTCCTGGAGCAAGTTTTCAGTTTCTGTCCCATTTTTGAGTGAAAAATCCTATTTTCACCCCTAAGTTTTAAAAACGTACAAAATGCAATCATAGACCGTATTCGATATGAATTATGCCTAAACGAGCTCAAATTGAAGCAAAATACTTGGTGGTTAATGGTTTTGTAAATATATATGCGAGTTGATCTTGAGACGGAACAAAACACATCTCAATTTTTCGTTTGGAAACACAATCCCTTAGACAATGATGACGAACCTCAATATGTTTAGTATGGTTATGATGAACCGGATTTTGAGCAATATTAATAGCGGATGGGTTATCACAAAAATAGGGACATTTTCAAAAGAACATTTGTAATCCGGTAAGGTTTGTTTCATCCAAAGTAATTGAGTGTAACTAAAGGCCGCAAAAATGTATTCGGCTTCGGCTTTTGATAAGGATACACAATTTTGTTTTTTTTTAAAACCAAGATATGAGGCAATCTCCTAAAAATTGACATGATCCGTAGGTACTTTTGCGATCATTAATATTTCCCGGATAGTCCGAATCACTATATCCTTTAAGAGAAAATTTTTCGTTCTTTGGATTAAACAAGCCATATGAAATAGTGTCTTTCAAATATCGAATTTTTTTTTTAACGACACTCATATGAGATTTTTTTTGGATTTCTTTCAAATTGAGCACATGGGCATAAGGCATGAAGAATATAGAGTCTAAGAGAGTAAAAAAAAAAAGTTGATGAACCTACCTCGATTGTGTTTCCGCCAACCAATTCAAACTTGACCAATTTGATATAGATAATAATTGATATCTCTACGATCATTTGTCCTTAAACATCAAAATATCTCCTATAAAGGCTTAAGAAAAATTCTTGCACAAGAGCTTAGTACCGGATACTATAGACAATATTGATATAAACCAATATAGAAATTAGACAAGTAGAACATGCTATGCTTTTGTATTAACCCACAAGAGTTTGATAAAAAATGTAAGTTCTAGTGAGCTTATAGAAAAGCTATATAAGGTCTCTTTTTGAAACTTGAAAACCCGAGAGTATATAGTTGAGACCTCATTTTGAAAAACAATTTTGACAATCAAGACAAAAGTAAAGACATGACTATGTGCAATAATAAAATGCATAATTCAAGAAGAGGATAAGAGTTACCAATTTCTCCATTGCCAAGGGTTGTGTCTTTCCCATTGTTGGTTATACCTTCTTCTTTGAAAATGATTTTGTTGATAATGTCTTCTCCTTTGATCAAATGGTGCAAACATTTGTTGTCTATTTGACGATTTGAATTTCATTTGAGTTTTATTGCGCCGAGTACCTAACATGAAATTATCTTGTGGTACCCTCAAGTGTTTGGGTCCATTGGGATTAGCTTTGAGACTTTTAGGTCTCCAATAATAATTTGAGCTATTTCTAGCCCTACAAGTATTTGTCATGTTACCACTTTTACCACAATAAAAATATGTAATAGTTCTAGAAGCATGATGATTGGCATAAACAAGATTAGGTACTTGATTCTTTTTCATATCATTGATAACATTTGTCTTATAACCAAGTCATAGTTTCAAATGATCACAACATTGAACATCAAGAATTTTGGTCATTTTATCGGTACTCAAATTAAACTTCATCATATCCTTTTTCATGCAATCAATATCCTTAGTGAGAATTTCATTTTCTTTTTCAAGATTTCTAACCTTATCAAGTGTAGTAGTGTGAGCACAAGAACGTGATTCATGTGAAACAAGTAAACCATCCTTTTCATTTTTCAAAGTGTTGAATTCCTTTTTCAAATTTTTGTATTTAAAATGCATGCTTTTGAATTCATTTTGAAGCTCATCAAAATCATCTTGCAATTCATTAATAAAAGAGATAGAAGAATTAGAGCGTACCTCATTGTCTTCTTCGATGCCCATTAGACATTGCTCGGCTTCCTCATCATCGTATGTTGCAAGAAGCACATCCCATGTTTTTGCTTTGGCTTTGGCATTCAAGGCTTATAATTTTCTGTGGAATTTCTCCTTCTTCCTTTATTCTTCCTCCCTTTTTGGACAATCGGCAACATGGTGTCCGGGTTTTCTGCATCTAAAGCAAGACTTGTTTCTTGCTTTCATTTCCTTGTTTTTATTTATAAATTTTGTAAATTTTCTAATAAGTTCCTCATCTTCATCTTCATCTTCTTATTCATCTTCCTCATCACTTGAATAATAATTTTTCGATTTTGAGTTATGACCCTTTGGAGTTGATCCCATATCCGGTTGAGAAGAGAAGTCCATGCTTTGGAATTACTCCTTTCATTGGTATAAACTTCATAGATGAGAAGATTGCCGATAAGCTCATCAAAATTTAGAGTTTCTAAATTTTGAGCTTCCGTAATAGCGGTAACTTTTTCAGACCAAGAGGCGGGAAGAGCATTTAGAACTTTTGTGACCTTATCCTCTTCAAAAATAATTTTCCCAAGTACAACTAGAGGATTTACAATATTGTCAAGCCTTTCAACCATTTTGGAGATATTTTCTCCACCATTCATAGTGAAATTTTCGAACTCTTTGACCAACATGGTCTTTCGAGCTTGTTTCACTTTCTTTGTGCCTTCATAGATAATTTCTAATTTTTCTCATACATCATGAGCGGATCAAATTCCTCTAATACGATTATATTCTGTAGCGGTAAGAGAACAATGAAGAATGTTAAGAGCTTTACCGTTTAAGGAGAATATTTTCTTATCTTTATCATCGAACTCCTTGAGGCCTTTGGGGATTTGAGTTCCATCCTCCTTTTTATTCATTGGGATAGATACTCCATTAATAACCGTGTTCCAAATATCGAACCCGCAACCTTGTAAGAATCACTCCATTCTATCTTTCCAAAATGCATAATTGTTGGAGTCGAAGAGAGGCGGCTTGTTGGTGGAGGCGCTGGTGGTGAGTTAGCTTTCACTCGTAGCCATGGATCTTTTTCTCTTTACTCGCAATGAAGAAACGAGCTTGCCAAAGAGTTTGGCTCTGATACCACTTGTTAGTCCAAGTAGCTACGATAATCTAGAGGGGGGTGAATAGAATAGGCCGATTTTATGGATTTGGCCCTGCTTTTCGAATGTATAAACAATAGCAAGAAAGTAAGTACGGGAAAATAAAAAACACTCGATGATTTAAAGCGGTTCAACCCACTTAGGTCCTAATCCTCTACCACCCTAGTAAGTCGGGGATGGATTTCGAAAAAGGAAAAAAATATTAATAAACACCAAACTATTACAACATTTACCTTGAAGAGCACCAAACTCTTCTTACAACAACACCTAAGAAGATTACCACAATCTTCAAATTTGATGAGCACCAAACTCTTCTTCACCTCGAAGAGCACCAAACTTTTGCAACTCGAAGAGCACCAAACTCTTCAACACCTCGAAGAGCACCAAATTCTTCACTACGAAAAGCACCAAGCTATTCAACCAAATCAACCAAACGTGTTCTTTCCAAAATAACACTAACAAGGATTTCATGCTTTGGATGATTGAAAACAATTCAAGATTACAACTTAATTGAAGTATACAATTTTGAAGTGCAAGTGTAATCAAGAATCAAGCTTAATACTCAAGATGTGCAAGTGAAAGACTTAGGCTAAATACAACAAGAATATGAAAGTGAAGAACAAGAAGTTTGCTTGTATTTGTATTACTTGTGTTGTTTATCTTGTTGCTTCAATCCTTCATCTATTTATAGGAGAGGTCTTGGATTTGATTTTTAGACATAGGCTCCTCCTTGAAGATTGAAATCGACAAAAAAATGCAAATTAAATCAAGATTATAGTTGTTAGAAATCAATCCTTTAAAATCATGAAAAGTTGTCTGCTGCTCAACGGATAGTTTGCTGATAAAACATTTGGTCGACCGGTTGAACACAAATGAAGATTTTCAAAATATACGTGTAAAATTACACAGTTGGACCGGTCCATGGGGTGCTCGATCCGTCGACCCCCTATTGGACCGGTCGAACACCCTGAAAATATAATATATAGAAGATTGGCCAAAAACGAAACTTCCTAGGCACGGGTCGACCGGGTGGTTGACCGGTCGACTAACCGGTCGACCTCCTGAGATTTTTTGTACTTCTCGTTTCTATTTTAGAAATCAAAATTCCAGGCACAGGTTGCCCTCTAGGGCAACTGGTTGAACATGAGAGAGAAGTGTTGTCCAATTTTTGTCAAAAATAAACTTCAAGAAATATTCCAAAAAATTAGTAAAAATGTTTTAAATCGATTGGGAGTATTTGGACAACATTTAGGGACATTGCTTTTGTAAAAAAACTCAGTGAAATAAAATCATCAAAATTACGATAAAAACATTTATCTAACAATAATTGTGTTACCTAATATCTCCCTAATGGTTCTAACATGTTAGTGTAATTCTTTAAAATCATAGCATGATATTTTCATTGCTCATTTTTTAAGCGCACTTTGATATCGATATATGATGTTTTTATTGTGCTAATCATCTATTTGATGATTCCAAAGAGGGAGAATCATACAATAAGCTCATAAGCTAAATGGTAAGATCAAATGAGTTAGAAAAAGCTCATAGAAAAAGCTCATGGTAAAAAGCTTATTTGAAAAAGCTAGAGTTTATAAGTTGTGGAATATTGCTATATTCCTCTTGTAATATATTGAGTATTGTGACAAATAAGTTATTTTGACAGGAGGAGCTTTTAAGCTTTTTTTGCTTTTAAACCATTTTGAAAAAGCTAAGCTTCTAGCTTATAAGTTGATTCATTGCTTAGCATATTGATAGGGGTAGAATTTAAAAATTATTTTTGAAATTTTTTTGCTCCTTATCCCTATGATTTTTGTCTTGAGAAGTGTTGATTAAAATGTATAGATTATTTTGATTGGAAAATCTTGTTTCGTTTAAAATTCGCCCTCTTAAAATTATTTTGGTTTGTAATCATCAAAAAGGGGGAATTTGTTAGATCAATATTTTCATTTTGATTTTTATGATTTCATATAAATGAGTTTTATACCAACACAATGTTTAAAAATATTGTCCTAATACTTCAAAATATTTTAATTGATTTTACTACGTTTTTGAAGTACTTCATCTTGAACTTTATTTTAGACAAAATCGGACAACTTCTCTGTAAAGAGGTCGCCCGATCGCCCTATAGGGAGACCTATACCTGAATGTGTCAAAATAGAAAACATAACAGAGAACTTGGAGCAGGGAGGGTGACCGATGCCTGAAGAGTTGATTTATTTGCTTCTCTTCTCTGTTTCTCGAGCGAACGATCACTATCTACAGCAACCGGTCGCCATAGACAGTGACCGATCGCCCTCTATACCATCATGTGTCAAAACTTTAGTCGAAATTTGAATGTTTCTATATAGCGATTGGTCGCCCTCTATGCCATCCTATGTCAAAACTTTAGTCAATATTCGAGTTTTTTTATATAGCGACCTATCGCATAGCCTTTTGACAGCAAATTCTATCCGTTGCAGAAACACTTATCAGGAAATTATAGCTTTTTCATTTCTTAGAGCTCGTTTGATCGTCCTTTTACAGACAAATTTGAATTAGGAGGATCCTATATTGGGGATTACATCTTGTAGCTCTCCTATAAATACATGAAGCATTGAAGGATCAACACACAACACATTACTCTACAACACAACAAGAAAACTCAGCAAAATCTATTGTTCTTCATTTTCAACATTCTTGTTGTAATAGCCTAAGCACTTCACTTTCACATCTAGCTTATTAGGCTTTCCTTCTTGATTACACTTGTAATTTTGAGTTGTAATATTTCATTCAAAGTGTAATCTTGATTGTATTTGTAAAAATCATCCAAAATAAGACATACTTGTTGAGTGTTCTTTTGGCAAGAACACACTTGGTTGATTCACTAGGTGTTGAAGACTTTGGTGCACTTCATTGTTATAAGAAGAGTTAGGCTCTCTTCATACGTGTTGTTATAAGAAGAGTATGGTGATCTTCAAGGTGAAGTTGTAATTATTTGGTATCAATTAATAAACTATTTTTCTTCAAAATCCACTCGGACATCCCAGGTGGTAGTGGACATAGGCCCTAGGTGGGTTAAAGCACTATAAATCATGTTGTGTTGATTTATTTTTCTACACTTCTATTTTATCTAATCATCTTGATCGAAAAAGAGGGCATAATAGGAAAATTAGAAAAATCTATTCACACCCCCTCTAGATTTTCGATCCATTTGGACTAACAATAACTTTTTGACTCGTAGAACTCCTCAACAAAATATTGTAGCCGAAAGAAAAATTCAAACTCTACAAGAAATGTGTCATTCAATGTTAAATGAACTTTCACTTCCAAAATACTTTTGGACCGAAGCCGTGAACACCACTTGTTATGTGGTAAATCGAGTATACTTTCATCCAAAGTTGAACAAAACTCCATATGAGCTTTGGAAAGGAAGAACACCAAATATTAGCTACTTCAAGATATTAAGTTGCAAGTGTTTCATCTTAAACAAAAATGATCATTTTGACAAACTTAATTCGAAGGTCGATGAAAGAATTTTATGGGGCACTCGACTAAAAGCAAAGAGTACCGAGTTTACAACAAAACAAGCTTGTTAGTCAAAGAATCTGTACATGCCAAATTCAATGAAACCTCCGATGTTCAAACAATCCCAAGAGAAGATAGTAATGATGAAGAGCCAATTATTCCAAACACACCTCAAAATGATCACTCATCTTCTTTAACAAATGTCTAACAATAAGAAAGGGGTGATACTTCAAATCTTGCCATGACATTAAAATTCAAATAACATCATCCAAAAGATCATATTATTGAGTATCCACTTCACATGTAATGATAAGAAGAAAATTTTCCGAAAGAGGTCTTATATCTCAAAATGAGCTAAAAAATGCAAAGAAAGCAATTGAAGATGAAAATTGGTTTTTAGAGATGCAAGAAGAGATAAATCAATTTGAAAGAAATGATGTTTAGGAACTTGTGCCTTGTCATCCGACTCAAACTATCATCGGAATAAAGTGGGTATCTCAGAACAAACTAGACGATCAAGGCAACATCATTCGTAATAAAGCAAGGTCAGTAGCTAAAGGATATTGTCAAAAGAAGCTATTGATTACGATGAAACTTTTGCACTCGTAGCACGTTTAGAAGCTGTCCATATCTTACTTGTAGGTCCCGGGGTTGATAATGTAAACTCTAGGGGGGAGGGTTGAATAGACTTTACCAGATTTTCAACTTTAGTCCTTTTAAATCAGAGTTTAGTCTTAAACTAGTCAAATATTTATTATGTTTACTATGTGGGATATGGCTTTCCATAATCCTACCCTTTTATATTCCTTATATAAAAGGCATTTAAGTGGCTAACTTAATGCATTAATTTTTCATTCACCCGAAATTAGTTTTGTGAAATTTAAAATGTTAATTTCATCTACCCACGGTGTAGATTACGATTATATCATTTATTTTCCAAAACTAATAAATGATCCCACTTAAATAATTGGTCAAAATCGGGTCAAAATCCATTTTATAAAAACCAAGTTCCAACAATCCCCCACATGAATGAACATTAATGCATGCATGTATGCAGACTTATTCAAAAGTTTCAATGAACCATTATTACATCAGGATAGGTAGCTTGTTGCTTTGAACCTTCCTTAGTGACTCGATGTCTTGAACTATTAGGCCGTTTGTGTAAACCAAGACAACAATACTTACACAATAATAGTTCTAACACATTTTGTTCTCACGTTGTATCCATTTCGGCCCTGTACCATATCTTAGATTCATAAGTGTTACAAGTAGAAGCGGCTATTACTTTTCACTTACATAGGTGATCTCCTATAAATAGTATACTGTCATACTCCACCTATTAGGTATAGGAATCATTAAAAGATATACTTAACCTCACCACATTCTGCAGGGTTTTTCACTTGGACGTTCTAGGAATGAGCTGAAATAATTTCCAAGTGTTCAACTGAACATTCATAACTTAGTTGTCTCATTGAACCATGGTCTTGGGATATCTAATTCACAAGGTTGGGTTACTGCTATGAACATTCTTATTTGTGGATTTTAAACCCATTCCCCTTAACAACTTGTACATTTGATCTCGATCTATACCTTTAGTAAGCGGATCCGATAGGTTTTCCTTTGACTCACATAGTCAACTGAAATAACCCCATTCGAGATCAATTGTCTAATGGTATTATGTCTTCAACGAATATGTCTAGACGTACCATTATACATACTACTTTATGCCCTCATACATACTACTTTATGCCCTCCCGATTGTTGATTGGCTATCACAATGTATCAATACAACAGACATTGGTTTATTCCAACAAGGAATAACTTCTAAGAAATCTCTAAGCCATTCAACTTCTTCTCCAGCTTTATCTAAAGCAATAAACTCGGATTCCATAGTAGATCGAGCTATACACGTTTGCTTAGAATATTTCCATGACACCGCTCATCCACCTATTGTGAATACATAAACAAATGTGGACTTGGAGTCTTTTGTGTCTGATATCCAATTGGCATCACAGTATCCTTCTAATACTGTTGGATATCTCGTATAAAGTATTCCATAGTTCATGGTATACTTTAAGTATCTAAGTAACCTTATCAAGGCTTTCTAGTGATCCTTACTCGGGTTACTTGTTGTTCGACCGCTAAATACCTAAAATAAACTTAACAATCCTCGCAAGAGAACAAGATCAATTGTACGGTAGAAAGTTGACCACAAGTCGTCTCTCAAGGAAGACTTAGCCGACAAATAATTATTATATTTCACAAATAACAGAAATTAAATCCTAAACACTCTAACAAGATTTGTGATTTTTAGTTAATTAAAGAAAACAAGTAAAAAGACAATAATCAAACTGAACACGAATAAACTTTGAGAAAAATATATGGATGGAAGTCTAGGATTTTGGATTCATCTCATCAAACTTGCAAGCAGAATATCAACTAATTGATCATGCCGTTAACAAATATAACAATCATATAAAAATAAGGCCTCTGATAACTCACGTATTCACAGATTAGGACTATCCCAAAATAATTTGCTATTTTCATTAAGTCCAGGGTTAGATAATACATCTCTAATTCATATCTCACCCCCTGAATAAGTTTAGTCCAGGAAAAATATCTTCTCTCGATCTCAATTATTCCCTCAAAACAATCAAGAGTTGGCCAAACAATTAATCAATAAGTAAAACAATTTATTCAGGAAAGTAAATCAATTAATCAATACTCATACTTGTTTGTTTGAATCAAATCATCCTAATCCTAGAACAAGGAAATTAGTTCATTCTTGGGGATGGGATCATAATCTCAATTGAAGGAAAGAAAACAATCATAAACATTATCATGCAACAATAATAATTACCCAACAATTGAAATCAGACAAAAGAGATAAAGAAATATTACTCTTTAATTAAGCAACAAAATAACATCAATGGGAAGAACCCAAGTAATCCCAATGATGAAAAGCAAGAGAAAAGAGAGAAAACTAGAGTCTAAAAGTGTTAAGTAATGTGTGTTGAAAATAAGGGCTCCCCAAGTCCTATTTATAAGCCTAGAGTCCTAAACAAGGTGGAACAGCCAAAAATCGGGAAAAAAAATCAGAAATTTCGTGTTCAACACGACACCACGCGCGCCCGCGCATTGCTGCCTGTTGGTTCCCTCGCGCGCCCGCGACCGTCCTTCTACGCACGCCCGCGCCCCTGCTGTCGGCCGACGTTTGTCTTTGGTGCCCATTTTCTTCATTTTTTACCCGCTTTTGAGCCTCTTTTCATCATAACCTATAAAAATAACAAAAATACCCTGCGTAACACTCGACACTATAAACAATACTTAAATCCATGTAAATATGCATAATCACACACAAAATAAGACGAAAAATGCACAAAAATTATTCTGAAAAACATGCAAAACAACTCCCCCACACTTAGCCTTTTGCTTGTCCACAAACATATAATAATGCCAATAAACTCTAGAAATATTATGTCCAATTTGAGAATCAATTAATCCAGAACACTATGTTCCATCTACCTTGGATTATTCGTCATCGATCCCCAACCTTCACAATAAACTCACTCGGCTAAAGTTAAACATTAATCAAAGTGTTTGGCCTTCCTTATTAAATTTTAAATTTGTGTCAAACGTTGCAACCCTTTTTACTCACACAACCAATCACACAATTACTAGCCATGGATGTTTTTTTGGCACTAGAACTCCCGAGATATTATTCCACTATATATGAACTTTGGATGTTTTCCAAAGGTTCCTAGGGTGGTTTCCCATACTCATGTTTGAGCCGTTTTACGTAAAAGTCAACATGGGGCTCATGAATGTTTCTAGTTACTAAGCGGCTCAACCAATGAGTATAATCTCGATTGTTCCATTTTTTATATATAGCTCTATCATGCACATTTTTTGGTTATATAATGTTTTTTTCCCGCAATGCTAGCAATTTTGTGTACACATCAAAAAGTAGTTTTAACGTAATTCACATCAATGAAATCTCGCAATTCAAGCCCCACAATTCGGACTATTGTTAATTGTCACCTAATTCGTTCACCGCAAAGGCCACGTATCAAGTTCACAAAGTCATTTCATAATTTGAAACTCAAATTAATACATCTATTTTAAGTTGACTAAACAACACCCTTATTAAACTTGGGATAATCAATAGGCAAGTTAAAAATTAACCATAAGCAATCATCTAATTCTTAACAATGATTAACTGTCCCCCCCACACTTACATCACGCAATGACCTCAATGCGTAAAAGTAAAAGAGAAGGAAAAAGATACATCCCTGGAAAATGCGATGATTGAATAATGGCACCATAGTCACATCCGCCTACAATTCTGCAAAAGCCATATGTGGACGGAAACACAATACCAAAATAGAAACAACTAAAACTATATTAATGACAACAAGGAATGGAAACACATTAATACACATGCAACACACACAAAAGGAAAGAAAAGAAAAAGAAAACAAAATCTAAAAGTATCACTATTGTGTATCCGAAGGTGGTGGAGGCGGGAATGGCGAGAAGGAGATGTTCACCAAGTTATGTTCAATGTTTTCGACTCGAGTGTCAATGAACTTATAGGTCCCAAGGGGTGTGGTGTAAGGTTTAGAAGAGGGGGGTTGAATAAACCATACCAAATTTTCGATTTTAGTCCTTTTAAGATAGTTCAACAGAGTTGGTCAAATCAGTTGTGTCCTTGGGGGACAGCTAAGTTAACTATTTAGCTAAGTTACCCACTCAACAGTCTCGATAGAGTTGTTGATAGTATAACTCGGCTGCTTAAGCCAAATACATAGTTGATTTGGTTTTTAACAGCGGAAGACTTAACACCCTTTGATTGATTTTAAAGCTTATTTTTAACACTTGTTTTATCACTTAGTTATTTATCAGTTGAATAGCAGATTTAACTAACAACAGATATAAAGTAAATATGCAGGAATGTAAATGCTGAAAGTAAATTGACACAAGTAATTTTTATAGTGGTTCGAAGATGGGGTAATTCTTCTAATCCACTTTCTCCAACTCCTGGAGGAATCCACAAAGTAACAAATCAAGTTACAAAGCAGTGAACAGTCTAGAGACAACCTTGATCACACAGCTGGCTTCTCATGTGACTCAGCTTCTTCACGAGGCAGCTGCCTTGATACTTCAGCTACTTTCAAGTCCTTGGATTTGATCACGAATTCCTCCAACAAACTTGAAACTTGGTTTGACCTTGAACCTTTCTATAATCCTTCAACTTGGAAAGTAGAACCTTTTTTGATCTTCAAAATGTTTCCTCTTCAACTGGTTGAAGTTGTCTCTCCTTCAAAGCTTGTGTTGGATCGAATTTCTTTGAGTTTTAGGCTTGAGGAATGTCTTGAAATGCTTTGAGAATATTTGCAGGTTAATTGCTTGCTCAATGAATGGTTGTTCGTGCTAGGTTCTGTTAACCTTTTCTCAATTGCTTCCTCAGCCTTTTATAGAGCACATTTGAAATTTGCCCGTTGAAGAGATAGGCTAGTTTCAAATGTCACTTTTTGTTCGTTGGCTTGTCTTTTCTTGGTCTGCAGCCCTTGTGATGTTGAACCTTCCTCGTATTAATTGACTTCGCAGCTTTACAGATTCTGACACAAGTTGCAGTGCTTCCCATTGGCTTATTCCTTTTGCATATTTCTGGGCCAAACACTTTAAGACCTGACAACTTGACATGTTACCTGACAACTTGACATGTTATCGAGTAATATTCTTAACTTTATTCCAACAGATCTAAGTCAGTTGTCTTGACTTGACTGCTGCCTTTACCCCAGGTGACTTGAGTCTACTCCAATCATAGGATTGACTCAACTATCACTTCAACTGATAGACTTGGCTCTTTAAGTTGACTTGACTGACACTTCTCACAGTTGTTTCCTCAGCTGACTCTCCTTCAGCCGAGTCCTTGACATCCTTCCTGGCCATACTCAGCTGACACACAACAGAGTCTTCATTCCAGTACGTAGTTGACTTCTTGTAATCTTGACTTAGATGACTTAACTCAGCTCTTCCAATCCTATCTATTACAATATAGAATTACAAGGAAAATGGGGTGTCAACTTCCTAGTCTAAGTTTTACATGGTATCATCAAAATCTAAAAAATATATTTCCTAACAAATTTTCTCTTTTTGATGATGCCAAAACTTAAAACAAACAAAATAACTAAACAGCAAAATACAAGCGGTGCAAAGTAATAAAGAATGTCCGCTTTTGAATAATCATTTTATTGATCATACCATTCTTGTCTTTTACAAAGTTGTTTTACATCAAATGTGAGAACTATACATAAATACAATTATTCAACATGTATCTCAACTAAGTTACATAGAGAATGAACATTATAGGGAAATACAAAGAGCTATTACAGAAGACTTACATCTATGTACTTACAACAAGGTAAAGTACATGAGGGGGTTCGTAGCTGTTCGCCTATATTTTTAGCTTCACCGCAAGTGTACGGTGTAGTTTATAGAATAGGGTAAGCAAGGTCGTATCCACGGAGACTAATAAATTAATATACTAAATATTGATCCAAGATAGTCTTATTTTTATTTAGACGATCGAAATTTGATGATTGTTGTATTGAGATTAAGACAATTTAAATCACTAAAACACAAGATTAAGATAACACAAATGATAGAAGTATCAAGATAATGTAATGGATTTCCGAGTTAAGGTTTCGATTAATAATCCTCTTGTTGTCCGGTTTAATCAAGCCACGTTATTATCAATATTCCTATAAGACGATCACAAAGCTATTTTATCCTCCCTCTCGAGATGCATATAAAACATAGATTGAATTACTTATGCTAGCATCTCTACTCAACATGAAGCATTCAACTCCCAAAATCACAAAAGATCAATTGTCCTCACAAATATTTACAAACCTCTCGATTCATGTAAATATTTGTGTCGAGTATTCAAGATCTAATATTGAAACTCATCTCTCGAATTATGAATTAATATATCAAACAAGTTAAATCATTGATCAAGTGATAAAACATCCAACAAGAGTTCACTGGTATCCGCCTTCCTCGCATGGGCCTTCATCTGCGCACCAGAGAGGTTAGCTTTGAACATCCTCTTGTTTGCATGAAACGGCTTTCCATGGCGCAATGTGATCCCCTTCATTTCCATCAGGTGGCCGATGACAAGGCCATAACCCAGCAAACATCCAATGGTCCCATCCTCCTTATAGGACTTTTGATCACGTTCTGGCACACTCGGCTGAAGACGAACTCAGCCAAGTTCACCTTCTTATCTTGCAATATCGTAGCCACCACAATCAGCTTAGTCCGAGACAACTGATTGAAACTCCCAAATTTCATATCCACACACTTGGACGTGATGTCTATCAGTTTGTGGTAGTCTTCCTTCAAAAAATCTTTCTTAGCTGTATACACAGCTTTAGCAGCATACTCCGGCTTTGAAACTTCCTTCCAAGTTGCAACCAAGTTGACATCCTTCTCAGCGATGTCCTTTATACCTTCAGACAGTGCTCAGCAAGGTCCTTTGCAGTGATTTTAATGTCCTTGCCGTGGACGGATGAACGGATCCCATCGTCATGTACCTTTACGTTCACGTAGAACATTGCAACTTCTTCCAAATAGGTATGGGTAAAGTGCATTGAGAGAAATTCCTTCAGACCGGACTTCTCGACCTTTTCAGCTATCTTCTTCACTAGGGCCTCATCAGTGCCCTGCTTGGTCATCCCTTTAAAATCCACGGATGCTCCAGTTTGGATTTTCTCGGATAACTTAGTGAAATCATGAGTTCCAGCCATTTTCACAGTGTTTGATTAGAGAAAAACTGTAACACCTGGGAAAAAAAGTGTATTTAATTAGTTAGATGGCCCATTAGTGAATATTATTATTATTGGATTGATTATCCAATTACATGGCCATAAGGAATCCTAAGATGCTTAGGAAACTACCTAGGGTAATTATATTAGGACTATTTCGTTATTAGGGTTTTATTATACCACATTAGAGAGGTCAAACAAAAAAAAAACATTCCAACTCTATTCCCTGCACCACGACAGCCCCATCGTCTACCAAACAACCTCGACGAAGTTTCTATTCAAAGCCATGATCCCTCAATTGCCTTCCCTATTTCATTCTCAACTACTAAGGTAATTTTCTTATAAATTTCGAAACCCAATCTATACTATTCAGAAATTTATGAAATTTTAATATGTTTTTCATCATGACGTTTTTATTTTACTCTTAAAATTTCATACTAATTCTATGAGTATTTTTGTATTTATTGAATTTTCAAACTAAGATGCCAGAATTTATGTTATTCTCTGTTTTCGTTTTACAAATTCCAAAACCCACTTATACATATTCAAATTCGTGAAATTTTAATATGTTATTTTATCATATGTTAAAACTATTCAGTTAAAATTTTATATACTTTTGAGCTGTATTTTATTTTATATAAAATTCGCATTCACGTTTTCCAAATCTTGAATATACTCTGTTTCTAATTTATAAATTCTATAAACCATATATAAAAACCTTCAAAATATCTAAATTTTGGATATGTTATGTATTAAAATATTTACTCTTTTGTGTGGTAAAATAACGAGATCATTCTAACTTATATTTATTTAAATATTAATTAATTTCAAGACATTCTGATTTTAGCAATGACAAAAGTTTCGATTATAAAATTCAAAACCTAAAGTTAACCAATTGAATATTTTATAATGTTTGGATATGCTATACCATGATGTGTATATCATATGTTGTTAAAGTTTCAAATCATATTGTACTATATTTATTTAAATATGATTTTTCTCCTTAGCTATCACGAGGGTTTTAATGTTCTGACAATTTTAGTTTCACAAATTCAAAATCCATAGTTAAATATTTTTAATTTTTCTGAAATTTTTATATGATATCTATTGTTGAGTTTACTGTAAAAATACTAAATAATTCCAGTATACGGTTTATGAGAAAATATTATTCGATCCCAACTACGCAGTGATTTATTATTGTTCAAACCAACCAAGTTGAACCCTAAACCTTAGGAAAATATCGCGAGCTTCCACGAATGTTATTTTAGTGCTTCCGATATCGAGGTTAGTACTTAAGTTTTGACTTCTAGGATCTAAGATGTATATATATCCATGTTAGGCGACGAGGACGCCGAGCTCTGAAGTTCAATAGGGATATTGCATCAAATCATTCACTATTTTTTCAAGCAAAGTTTCGAGGTGGGGTTTGTTTTCTAAACTTTATTGTCTTGTTAAATGCTTAGATTATTTTGCATGAATGTGTAGTACAATTGCTTAGGCCCTATTGAGCCAGGGGACTCAAGAGGTCGGGGTCGATGAATCCCTCCGGTGGAACCCCTGCCGTGCTACCTATTGTCTATGTCTACGGTTTTTCAAAAAGATCTATGCTATGTCCTATTGGATTGTATTTGCATGCCTATGTGAGATATCGTGTATTTAGCTTGGCCAATTTATACTCCATCGACAGTGTGTCGCTCACCCCATATATAATCATATTTTTCAGGTTAAGCAGTCGGCGGTGGATAATGGGTAGCCGATGAAACTACTGGTGTAATGTCTTCTTATTTTTAAATATTGTTTTCGATTAAATAAGGAATTATTGTACGAATTATGATTTTCCTATGCAACTACTAGAGTGATGTCTTTTTCTAAATGTTAATTTTCGAATTGAGATAATAAACGATGAATTTCTATGATTTTCTAAGTTTATTTATGTAAATAGGAAAAATGGATATTTCTTTTATATTATATTATAAATTAGTAGATGTACGAATTTCTTAGAAATAAATGAATATATGAATTTTCTACACTTTATAATTTATTTTCGCTAAATATATTTACAGGCCTATTTTCTCTTATAAATAAACGTATGTACGTGATACTTTTCAAAGTCTTTCACTGTCAAATGGTCTGTTGAAATTATATGTAGATGTCAAATTTATTCAAACTATTTTATGCGATTGTTTCCACTGTAATTATTGTTCTTTTAAAAATTTAATGGCTTGCATAACGAGTTCTCTTTCTCATGTTTCTTATGTTAAATAAAAAAATATATTCGGCAAAATGAATCTATGTGTATATTTTTATAGTTCAAAATTTCGGGGCGTTACAAAAACACGAAAATCTTGAACTTGAACGGTAAGGTTTCAAACGGTTTGCAGAGAGAATTTGCTTTCTTGCTGTAGACGAGTAAGTTTGTGTGAGGAGAGAGAAATTGAATTTTCGTATATATGGGACATGAAAGGACGGTTTTGGAATTTGAGAAATTTGATCAAAATCAACGGTCAAGATTTAGCCTTCAAAACCGCATTAAATTCCCCACATTAAATGCAGCAACATTTATATTCAATCATATGTTTTACTGTGCAGCTTTTGTACTAACAGTCATAATCGTTGATGTCATCCTTAAAAATATTCCCGCTCGTATAAAACGACTGCGTTTTTGTCACTTAGCACATAAATGATTCAGCTTTCTTCCAAAGTGGCTTAGCTTTGCTTCTCTCTTCACATATCATTACTCAGTTGTCAGCTAACTCAAAATAGCTGACTTTCCAACTAGGCTGTTTCACTTGGCTGAAATGTGAAATTTGCTTATTTTCTCATTTTCTCATCTTCTATCTCTGTTGATTGACTCTTCTGAGCATTCTAACTCAACTCAATTAACCATAACCCATTCTTGAGCTCTTCAAACCTTGATTCACATAGTCGCTTTGTGAATATGTCAGCTAACTGCTTATCAGTTGAGATGTATTCCAAAGTGATGTCTTTCTTTTCAACATGATCTCTTACAAAATGATATCTGACATCAATGTGTTTTGTTCTTTAATGCAACACTAGATTCTGAGTGATTGCAATAGCACTAGTGTTATCACACATAATTGGAATCTCTTTTTCTTCAATATCATAATCTCTCATTTCTTTGTCTCATCCATAAGACTTGGGCACAAAGTTTGCCACCGACTATGTACTGCTTGATTGTGGATGTAGCTAGTGAATTTTGTTTCTTCGATCCAAGAAACCAACCTATTTCAAGCATTTGACATGTGCGAGAAGACTCTTCTGTCAACTCTACATCCAATAGTTCGAGATCGAATATCCTACCAACTTGAATCCTCCTTCCTTTGGATACCATAAGGCAACTTCGTGGCATCCCTTCAAATACTTTAGGATTCTCTTAGGCTGCGATCATGTGGCTCTCTTTTAGTGCGATTGAAATCTAGCACATACGCCTACCGCAAAGGTGATGTTTGGCTTGCTTGTTGTTACATAGAGCAAGGATCCAATAAGAGCTCTATATCACGGTTTGATCAATAGCTTTGCCATACGAATCCATGTCCATCTTGGTTGATGTTCATAGGAATATTCGAGAACACTTTTCTTCCATACCAAATTTCTTTATTAAATCTCCGGTGTACTTGGTTTGGCCTATGAAGGTTCCATCCTTCAATTGCTTGACTTGAAGTCCTAATAAGAAATTCTACTCTCCCATCATGCTCATCTCAAATTTGCCTTGCATGAGGTTTGAGAACTTGTCACACAGCTCTTTGTTTGTGGAACCAAAAATGATGTCTTCCACATATATTTGGATAAGCAGTATACTTTCTCCATCTTGAATCCTGAAGAGTGTTCTATCAACCTTGCCTTTGGTGAATCCATTGCCAATTAGAAACTGAGACAATGTATCATACCCTTCTCTTGGTGCTTGTTTCAATCCATATAATGCTTACTTGAGCTTGTAGACTTTGTCTCCAATAGTTTTCTGCTCAAAACCTGGAGGTTGTTCAACATAGACTTCTTATTCTAATAGTCCATTAAGAAATGCACTTTTCACACCCATTTGATATACAGTGAAGTTCTTATGTGCAGCATAAGCAAGAAACATCCTTATTGCTTCCAATCTGGCAACAGAAGCAAAGGTTTCATCAAAATCTATACCTTCTTCTTGTCAATACTCTTTGGCTACCAATCTTGCTTTGTTTCTTGCAACAGATCCTTCCTCATTCATCTTGCTTCGGAATACCCAGTTAGTACCAATAACATATTTGTGGGTTGGCCTTTGAACTAATTCCCATACTTTGTTTCTTTCAAACTGATTCTTCTCTTATTGCATGGCCTGAATCCAATGTGTGTCTTCCAATGCTTGAGACACATCTTTAGGTTCTATTTGGGAAATAAAACAAGTAAACATTGCTTCTTGCTGTGCTCTGGATCTGGTTCTTATACCATCTCTAACATCTCCAATGACTAACTCAGGTGGATGGTCTCTCAGCCATCTCACATCAGGTTGGAGTAAGTCTGTTGGATTCAGCCGTCTCGCAGCTAAGTTGTCTTAAACAGTTTCTTCATCTTCATTCAGTTGTAAACCTTCCAGCTGTCTTTGAGATTCAGCTATCTCATCATCATCAGGGTTGAGTGCTCTCACTTTAGCTTGAACATAAGGACACTTTTGCATAGTTGGCCGATTCAACTTATTAGCTAACTCATCAATGTCTTCTCCATTCACATTAGGTTCATCAAAAACCACATGGATAGACTCTTATGTGACCATAGTCCTCTTGTTCAGCGCTCTATAGGCTTTACTCTCAGCTGAGTATCCCAAAAAGATACATTCATCAACTATAGCATCAAAAGCCTTCAAATTATCCTTGCCATTAATATGGATGAATCATTTACATCCAAATATCTTGAAATATCCAACATTTGGCATGCTCCCTGTCCAAATATCATAGGGAGTCTTGGTCAATTGCCTATTAATCATGCATCTATTCTGAGTATAGCATGCTGTATTTATGGCTTCAGCCTAAAATCTCTTAGGCAATCCAGCTTCAGCTAACATAGTTGTTGCAGCTTCCTTGAGTGTTATGTTCTTTCTTTCAGCCACTCCATTCTGTTGTGGAGTCCTTGCTGCTGATAACTCATGAGCAATACCATTTTCAACATAATACTGAGTTATAATCCCATTGAAAAACTTAGTTCCCCTGTCAAATCTTACTTTTAATGGTTTGACTCTTCTCATTTTGAACTCTTCTCATCAGTTGAGGTAACTTCTGCAGTGTTTCCTTCTTTTTACACATGAAGATTGTCTATGTATATCTTGAATAATCATCCACCACCAATTAAGGTGTATTTCTTTCCACTGATGCTAGCTGGCTCAACTGGACCAAATAAATCCATATGCAACAAATGCAATATCCTTATTGAAGAAGGACTTGGCTAATCCTTGAATCATGATTTGATTTGCTTTCCCATCTGGCATGCATACATATACTCTTCTTCTTGTACATTGAGTCTAGCAGTCCCTCTACAAGGTGACTCCTTGCAAGCTTATTGATTGTCTTGAAGTTCAGATGACTCAACTTCTTATGCCACAGCCAACTTGATTCGTCTTTACAACTTGCTAGCAGACATGTGCTTGGTGTAGCAGTAGACCAATCTACCACAAACATATTTTTTTGCCTTGTTCCTTGCAGCACAATTTCATTTGATTCAGCATCTTTGATCTGGTATATTTCCATGTTGAATTCTACATTGTAGCCTTTGTCACAGAGTTGGCTGATGCTTAATAGGTTGAAGTTGAGGCGTTCAACTTAAGCAACATCTGTGATCTCCAATCCATTTCTCTTGATGGATCATGTGCCTTTGATCTTCCCTGGAGCTTCATTTCCTCCAAATATAACTTTAGCACCTTTGATCTCCTTGAATCTTGACAGGTGTTTCTTGTTTTCTGTCATATGTCTGGAACAACCACTATCCATGTACCAGGTTCCTTGGCACTCAGCTGTTCCTTGAACCTGCAATCAAGGAAATAAGTTTTTAGGTACCCATACTTGTCTGGCTGGGGGTTAGTGCTATAAGATGTTCCAACCAGCCTATAGCCAGATGATCTGACTCTAAGAGGTTGCCATCTATCAGTACCATAATCATAATGCACATTATCAAATTGTTTTGGGGTTTTAGGATCATACATCTGTCTCTTTTGTCTGTATGTATGTGTGTGTTTTAGCAATTGCTTTCTTGCGATAGTTATGAAATCTATGAGTGTAGTGCTTGGGTGCATATGTGTGCTGATAATAGCTCTTTTACCTTGGGAATGACCTTTGCTGAGGTTGAGGTCTTTGCCATTTTAGCTTGTATCCCATAGGTCTTTGCTGATGTTTCACATTATTCCAATCAGCTTGGTTTGGATGGTTTCTATCATTCCCATCATGTGTATTTCTTTGATGAAATTTCTGGGGCTTTTGGTAGCTCTGTTTGCTTCTCACATAGTGTTTTCTGTTTGGTGTCTGCTGAGGGACCTGTCTGAATTTGGTGTTTTGGATTTTTGGAATCCTTCATTGCTTGAAGATCCCTCTTCCAGAATCACTCTTGGAGTTTGAATATGCACAAAGGCATTAAATCATATGCTTGTCTTGTCTCCACATTCGTTTTGACTCATAATAAGTTCATCAAATGATTTGGATGCTTTTGTAAATGAGGCCATCACATTTTTAGATCTTTTTTCCTATTTTCTGTAGCAACTAAATCTACTATGATCTTGGCATTTTTTGCCTTCAGCTTAGTGTTCTCATCAGCTATGTGACTCAGAGTACTCAGCTCCTTCGTCAGCTGTGAGTTTTGGCTTTTAAGCTGGCTAGGTTCCTCATTTAAAAGTGTGTGAGAGGTTTTAATGTGCTCAAAATATTTCATCATTTTTCCTAATGAATCATAAAGGTCTGTGGGTGATAAAGTGTGTGTATCACAGTCACTATCACCTGAATCAGAATGAGATGAGTTAGAGTGTACCTCATCTTCTTGATCTTGTTCTTTGGCCATCAGGCAGATCAAAGCCTCTTCCTCTGAATCACTTGAGTAGTCAGTTTCACTACTCCCTGAGTCTGCTGCTTCTTTAAACTTGGCTAGCTAAGCAGTCTCAGGAGCCAACATGGCTTTCCTCTTTTCTTGTCTTCTTTCCTGGAGACTCTTCTTTCTTCTTCATTTCTATACTTGTTGACTGGTGGATAGGAACAATCAACTGCAAAATGTCATGGTTGTCTGCAATTCAAACATAGGTTTTCATCTCTCTGATCAGCTCTGTCAGTCCTTTGATTATCAGCTCTCTTAGGTGGCCTGTCCTCCCTTGCTTTGGAGGGTGTTGAATGTCTTCTGGAGGTTTCACCCTTGCTCATTTTATAGTTCTTGTTAAAGAACTTGTTGAATCTTTTAACCATAAGGGAAATCTCCTCTTGTTCAATGGTTTCCTTTGGCTCAGCTTTCTTCCCATCATTGGCCAATAATGCAGCTGTCTTTGGTACAGTTGTTTCCTCCTGCTCTTTCCTTCTCAGCTCAAACTCATAAGCTTTGAGGTGTGACAATAGCTCATGATTGGATGTCTTTGAGAGGTACATAGAATTTCTTAAGGCCATGACCTTTAGTTCCCATTCAGCTGGGAGGGCTCTTAAAATCTTCATACACATCTCCTTCTAAACAGGGTTTTAACTTAATTCACATTAATGAAATCTCGTAATTCAAGCCCCACAACTCGGACTATTGTTTAACCGTCACCTAATTCATTCACCACAAAGGCCAATTCACGACTTAGTCAAATCCTACGTATCAAGTTCACAAAGTCGTTTCATATTTGAAACTCAAATTAATATATCTATTTCAAGTTGACTAAATTGCACCCTTATTAAACTTGGGATAATCAATAGGCAAGTTAAAATTAACCATAAGCAATCACCAAATTCTTAACAACGACTAATTGTCCCCCCACACATACATCACGCAATGACTTCAATGCGTAAAAGTAAAAGAGAAGGAAAAAGATACATCCCTGAAAATTGCGATGATTGAATAATGGCACCATAGTCACATCCGCCTATAATTCTGCAAAAGCCATATGTGGAGGGAAACACAATACCAAAATAGAAACAACTAAAACTATATTAATGACAACAAGGAATGGAAACACATTAATACGCATGCAACACACTAGAAGTGCCACTGTTGTGTATCCAAATGTGGTGGAGGTGGGAATGGCGAGAAGGACATGTTCACCCAGTTCTGTTCTATGTTTTGGACTCAAGTGTCATTGGACTTGTAGGTCCCAAGGGGTGTGGTGTAAGGTTTAGAAGGGGGAGGGGGTTGAATAAACCTTACCAAATTTTTGATTTTATTCCTTTTAAGATAGTTCAACAGAGTTGACTCAAAACAGTTGTGTCCTTGGGGGACAACTAAGTTGGCTATTCAGCTAAGTTACCCACTCAACAGACTCGATAGAGCTGTTGATAGTATGACTCGGCTGCTTAAGCCAAATACATAGTTGATTTGGTTTTTAACAGCGGAAGACTTAACACCCTTTGATTGATTTTAAAGCTTATTTTTAACACTTGTTTTAGCACTTAGTTATTTATCAGTTAGATAGAAGATTTAACTAACATCAGATATAAAGTAAATATGCAGGAATGTAAATACTGAAAGTAAATTGACACAAGTAATTTTTATAATGGTTTGAGGATGGGGTAATTCTTAATCCACTTTCTCCAACTTCTGGAGGAATCCACTAAGTAACAGATCAAGTTACAAAGCAGTGAACAGTCTAGAGACAGCCTTGATAACACAGTTGGCTTCTCATGCGACTCAGCTTCTTCACGAGATAAGCTGCCTTGCTACTTCAGCTCACTCTCAAGTCCTTGGATTTGATCACGAAGCCCTCCAACAAACTTGAAACTTGGTTCGACCTTGAACCCTTCTATAATCCTTCCACTTGGAAAGTATGCCCCTTTTTGATCTTCAAATTGTTTCCTATTCAACTGGTTGAAGTTGTATCTCCTTCACAACTTGTGTTGAATCGAGTTTCTTCGAGTTTTAGGCTTGAGGAATGTCTTGAAATGCTTTGAGAATATTTGCAGGTTAATTGCTTGCTCAATGAATGCTTGTTCATGCTAGGTTCAGGTAACCTTTTCTCAATTGCTTCCTCAGCCTTTTATAGTGCACATTTGAAATTTGCCCATTGAAGAGATAGGCTAGTTTCAAATATCACTTTGCGTTCGAAGCTTTAATTTTTCTTGGTCTGCAGCCCTTGTGATGTTGACCATTCCTCGTATTAATTTACTTCGCAGCTTTACAGGTTCTGACACAAGTTGCAGTGCTTCCCATTGGCTTATTCATTTTGCATATTTCTGGGCCAATCACTTTAAGACCTGGCAGCTTGACATGTTACTATATCAAGTAATATTCTTAATTTTATTCCAACGGATCTAAGTCAGTTGTCTTGACTTGACTACTACCTTTACCCCAGGTGACTTGAGTCGCTCGGTCATAGGATTGACTCAACTATCACTTCAACTCGATACACTTGGCTCTTTAAGTTGACTTGATCGACACTTCTCACGATTGTTCCTCGGTGACTCTCCTTGATGGAGTCTTGACTTCTACTGACCATACTCAATCGACACACAAATGAGTCTTCATTCCAATCCACGATTGACTTCTTGTAATCTTGACTTAGCCGACTTAACTCGGCTCTTCTTCCGATCCGATCTATTACAATACAGAATTATAAGAAAAATGGGGTATCATCAAAATCAAACAAATAAATTTTCTAACAGGACTCGTCCCGCGTGTTCATATTTCGCATAAGTTCATGGAGCCCGGTGTTAAGTTGGTTTTATACCAACTTAATGAGTGTTCTAGACTAGGATTTTGCATTGTTTTTGGGTATTGGAGTGTCGTTTGAGTCGAGTTTGTGTCAGTTGTTGTCGTTTGAGAGTCGGGACTGGTCTTGGTAGCTAAAATTGAGCAAAAATGATGAAAAACGTGTTTGGGAGGCGAAGAACGCAATGCAGAAATGAAGAAAAGCAGAAAAATATCGAGCACGGAAAAATATAAAAAATCGAACAGTGGCGCAGGGTAGGTGAGCGCTCCAGTGCCACTCGGGCTCATTGCGTATGCGGTGGATGACAATGTGCAGCAAGGCAGGGCGCGCTGCAGCACCCAATGATAACGGCCGGTGCGCACAGACGCGCAAGGAGAAGAGGGAGAAGGACGCCAGCATCTTTGTTGCACGCTATTTTTAGCGCTGCCGCGCGCGTTATTGGGCTGAACGTGCTGAGCTAATTTCTTGGGCTTTTTGGACAGAATATTTAGGGTTTCAAGCCTATAAATAGAAGAAGTGGCGTACAAACAAGGGGTTGGACATTTTGGAGAGCACAAGGGACGATTTTGAGTAAGGAGAAAGAGTTTGGGACGAGATTTGAAGCCATCTATCTTCCGGAGAGAGAGAGGATTCCTCCTTTTAATCATTCTGAATTATTTTTCTAGTATCTTTAATAATATCGATGTATAATCATTTCTTTATGAGTTTTTGTATATTGAACATGAGCTAAACCTACTTTTCTAGGGGATTGATGTAACTTCCATTTGAACCTATGTTTTGATTTCCAGTTTATGAAATTCGCATATTTATTAATCTATTTGTGCTATTTGATTTGATTGCATCTGAATTATCTGATCAATAGTTTAGATTGTTTGGCGTGTTTGATTTAAACTCGAGAGAGGGTAATTGAACGCTGGCCATAGAATAGCACAACCTAGGATTTCATAGAATCAATAGGTTTATGAATCTTTTGAAGCCTCTGATAGAATATTCATTGAGAGTATTAGGGTTTAATTTATGATTTTTACAGAGATATCGAAATCAAAAATTGGAACCTAGAATCACTTGGCACTCGAGAGAGGAAGTGATAAATGGTAGGAATATTGGCTTATAGATTAATAACTCGTGATTAATAAAGTGGATTGAGAACATAGGGGATAACTAGGTGAAATCAACTCTTTAGAATTCATATTCTAAGTGTTTGATTAATTGTTTGAACCAATTTATTTGCTTAATTTTAGTTTTAATTTTTAGTTTAATAAACAATCCATCTCTTTTCGATTTCTAGATAGAGTTAAGCTATTTTAATTATAGTACTTAGTATAAAATTTGATAACAGTCGCTCCGAGTTGAATCCACCTCTGGGTTATACCAATCCATCTAGCTCTAATGCACCTGTAGGTGACAAGAAACAGTCGCTCGAAGAGATACTCGGTACGTTTATTGGAGAGACCAAAAATCGGCTGAATAAGAGTGATGCACAGATTGACAATTTGGACACAAAAATGTCTACTATGGAGACACACCTTAGATCATTGGAGACCCAAATGGGACAGTTAGCCACCGCCATAAGCTCTCAGGAGAAGAAAGAAAATTTTCCAAGTAATACCGAGGTGAATCCGGGAACATTGCAAGGCCATCCAATTGAGGAGTGGTACTGAATATGATGGTCATAAGCTTCCCTCTCATGACACCTAAGAGAAACCTTCCGATTCTGATTTACTTAATGAGGAGGAGTCGAAACAAGAAGAAGATAAGTAGAGCAACGAGCAAACGGAGGCTAACAAGCCTAAATCTGCGTCTTGATGATTCTTCTTCTTCGTCTTCTAGTTTGTACCAGAGGGATTTACGGTTCGAGACGTTTCTTCGAGTCTTGGCGGCGGGGGGTGCTAGTGTTTTCTTCGAGGAGTGGCCATCTTGGCTTATCAGTTCTCCTCTTTTTGATGATCGAGAGAAGGTATTTGAGAGTCCTTCTCGACCGGCTCTTCTTTGGGCGGGAGACACGGCTGGCAGGGGGGTGACTGCTGGGGCGGGAGCGAGGTTTGACTTTCTTTCTTTGCGGGAGCGAAGGTCTTCTTCTTAGCTTTTGCGGGCGGCTTTCTTCTTTGGTGGAGAGGAAGCATTTGTATCTTGAGGGGTGGTGATTCCCCCTCACTCGTGTCGACTCTCTTGGCATAGGCTCTCTTCTCGTGCGCGAGAGGTTTGATCGAACATCCTCTTGTTAACATGGAACGCCTTTCCATGTCTAAGAGGACTCCTTTCACCTCCATCACCGGTGGCCAATCACGGGCCATATCTAGGGAACCTCCAAATGTGCCATCTTCCTTGAAGGATTTGTTCCCTACATTCTCGCATAGTCTGCGTAGACAAACTCAGCCATTGATTTATTTTCCTTTCTTCAATGATCGCGGCCATTACGATCAATTTTGCTTTGTGATTGGTCAAAGCCGCCAAATTTGATGTCAATACATTTGGCAACTATGTCCAACGACTTGTGATAATCCTCCTTTGACCTCTTGTTTCTTTGTGTAAACTATTTTATCAGTTCTCTTAGTGACTCGGTGGCGGTGACTTGGTATTGTTGTCTTTCCAATACAAATTTGGTGATTTACTTAATTGATTTGTGAGTTGACTCTTTTTCCCTTTTTGTGTTCCATTTCTTTTCTTTGATTCTTCGAGTGTCACTCAGCTCACTCAATTAACCCTAACTCATGTTTGAGTTCTTCAAATCTTGACTCACATAATGGTTTTGTGAAGATGTCACCAATTGTTTATCAATTGAGATATATTCCAAGATGATGTCCTTCTTTTCAACATGATCTCTTATGAAGTGATATCGACATCGATATGCTTTGTTCTTGAGTGCAACACAGGATTTTGAGTGATTGCAATTGCACTTGTGTTATCACACATGATTGGAATTTCTTTTTCCTCAACTTCATAGTCTCTCATTTGTTGTCTCATCCATAGGACTTGGGCACTTGCCGCTGACTATGTATTCTGCAGCAATTTGTAGAGGTGGCTATTGAATTTTGCTTCTTGCTAAACCAGGAAATCACTGTTTCCTAGCATTTGACATGTGCACGAGGTACTTTTTCTCATAACTCGCATCCGGATAGTCAGTCTGAATAGCCAATTAGCTTGAATCCACCTTCCTTTGGATACCATAAGCCAACTTCTTGGCTTCCTTTCAAGTATCTCAATATTCTCTTATTTCTTTGTCATATGGCTCTCTTTTGGAGCAGATTGAAATCTTGCACATACACCTACTGAGAAAGGTGATGTCCGGCTGCTTCTTTGTAAGATATAGCAATGATCCAATAAGTGCTCATGTATCTTGTTTGATCTACGAGGCTTGCCATCCGCATCCATGTCCATTTTGGTGATGTATTCATTGGTATTTTCTGAAGACTTCTCCTCCATACCAAATTTCTTCATTAAGTCTCTCGGTGTATTTTGTTTGACTTATGAAGGTTCCATCCTTGTTGTTTCACTTGGAGTACAAGGAAGAATGTCGGCTCTCCCATCATGCTCATTTCAAATTCACTTTGTATGAGGTTTGAAAATTTTCACATGACTCTTTGTTTGTGGATCCAAAAATGATGTCATCCACATATATTTGAACAAGCAAGTATACTCTTTTTGTCTTGAATTCGAAAAGTGTTCTATCTACTTTTCCTTTTGTGAATCCATTTTCGATTAGGAATTGTGACAAAGTATCATACCATGCTCGGGTGCTGTTTCAATCCATACAAGGCTTTCTTGAGTTTGTATACCTTATCTCCAAGAGTCTTCTGCTCAAATCCACGGAGGTTGTTCAACATACACTTCTTCTTCCAATAAACCATTTAGGAATGCACTTTTACATCCATCCATCGATATACAATGAAATTCTTGTGAGTCGCATAGGCAAGAAACATCCTTATAGCTTCAGTCTTGCTACGAGGAGCAAATGTTTCATCAAAATCTATTCCTTCTTCTTGGCAATATCCTTTGGCTACTAGTCTTGCCTTGTTTCTTACCCCAGAACCTTCCTCGTTCATCTTGTTTCGAACACCCATTTAGTACCAATAACATTTTGATGTGTGGGTCTTTGAACTAATTCCCATACTTTATTTCTTTCAAACTGATTGACTCTTCTTGCATAGCTTGAATCCAATGTGTGTCGTCAATGCTTGTAACACATCTTTGGGCTCTATTTGCGAGATAAAGCATGTGAACATAGCTTCTTGTTGAGTTCGGATCTTGTTTTGACACCTTCTCTTATATCTCCAATGACAAGTTACGTGGATGGTCTCTCGGCCATCTTACATCGAGTTTGAGTAAGTTAGTGGATTGATCGTCTTGCGGTTTGTGTTCTTTGTGATCACTCTCTCGTAGTCACTTAGCGCAAATTTTCCATTTGTTTTTGAGATTGACTATCTCATCTTCTTCTCGAATTTATAATTCGACTTCAACAGCGTAGGGACTCTTCTCGTATGGTTGGATGATTGACTTATCGGTGACTCTTCAATGTCTTCTCCATTTACATTTGGCTCATCGAATACCACATGAATGGATTCTTACGCAACCATAGTCCTTTTGTTGAGTACTCTGTAGGCTTTGCTTTCGGTTGAGTATCCCGAGAAGATACCTTCATCGACTTTAGCATCGAAGGCCTTAAGATTGTCTTTGCCATTGTTGTGGATGAAGCATTTACATCCAAATATTCGAAATATGCAACATTTGGTTTTCTTCCAGTCCAAATCTCATAGGAGTCTTTGTCATAATTTTGTCTGTTTATCATACATCTGTGTTGAGTATAGCAAGTTGTGTTGATTGCTTGACCCAAAATCTTTTTGGTAACCCCTTGACTAACATGGTCCTTCCGCTTCTTTGAGAGTTCTATTCCTTCTTTTCGCAACTCCATTCTCACTTTGTGGAGTCCTTGCTGTGATAGTTCATGACCAATACCATTTTCAATACAATGCGAGTTATTATTCCATTGACAAACTCGGTTCCTCTCATCGATCTTATTTTGATAATGGTTTGGCTTTTCTCGTTTTGAATCATCTTCATCACCGTGTGGTAGTTTACGTAGAGTTTCTTTCTTCTTACACATGAATATTGTCCATGTATATCTTGAGTAGTCATCTACTACCACCAAGGTGTATTTCTTTCCACTTATCTTTGTTTGGTTCCACTAGGCCAAATAGATCCATATGTAGCGGATGCAATATTCTTGTTGAAGATGGATGTGTCTTTTCTTTGAATGAAGATTTGATTTGTTTTCCTTTCGACATGCATCACATATACTCTCCTTCTTGTATCTCGAGTCGGAAGTCCTTCCACAAGATTACTTCTTGCAAGCTTGTTAATCGTTTTGAAATTTAGGTGACTCGACTTTTTTGTGCCACATGCCCAACTTGATTCAAATTTGTGCTCTTTGCTAATAGACGGTGTTGTGTGTAGCGGTTGACCAATCTACTACATACATGTTCTTTTATCTCGCATCCTTGCAACACAACTTCATTCGATTGACAAAGATCCTTGATTTTGGCATATACCCATGTTGAATCCAACATTATAGCCCTTGTCGAGTTGACTTATGCTTAGCAAGTTGAAGTTGAGTCCTTCGACATATGCAACATCTGTGATTTCTAATCCGTTCCTCTTGACGGATCCAATGCCTCTTATTTCACCTGGAGCTTCATTTCCTCCAAATATGACTTTTGCTCCTTTAACTTCCTTGAATTTTGTGATTTTTCTTATTTCTGTCATATGTCCGGAAGCGACCACTATCCATGTACCAGGTTCCTTGGCACTCGATTTGTTCCTTGAAACCGCAATCAAGAAATTAAGTTTTAGGTACCCATACTTTATGCAGGTCCGAGGGGTTAGAATTGTAAGATGATCCAACCAACTTATAGCCAAATGATTTGACTCTAAGGGGTTGCCATCTATCAGTGCCATAATCATAATTAATCCTGGCAAATTGCTTGGGGATTCTAGGTTCATACAGCTGTCTCTTTTGTCTGTATGCCTGTGTATAAGTTTTAGCAATCGCCTTCTTTGGGTAATTGTGGTGTCTCTGAGTGTAGTGCCTAGGTGCATATGTGTGCTGATGAAAGCTCTTATACTTTTGGAATGGCCTTTGTTGAGTTCTAGGCCTTTGCCATTTGGGCTTATATTCCATAAGTCTATGCTGATAGTTTACATTATTCCAATCAGCTTGGCTTGGATATTTTCTACCATTCCCATCATATGTATTTCTTTTATGGATTTTAAGGGTTTTTGGTAGCTCTTGCTTCTTTTACAGAGTATTTTTGTTTGGAGTTTCTTTGAGGAACTCGGTTGAATCTTTTCTCATTTGTCCTTTCAGCACTCAATCGGTTTTTTTCTTTTCCTTTATAACCAAGGCCGGTTTGCTTGTAATTGTGCTTTGGATTGAATGTGTGTGCAACATTTAGAGTTTTGGATTTTTAGACTCTTCATGGCTTGAAGATCCTTTTTCCAAAATTACTTTTGAGGTTTTACATAGCACAGAGGAATTAAATCCTAAGCCTGTCTTGTCTCCACATTCTCTTTGACTCATAATAAGATCATCCAATGATTTAGATGCCTTAGTGAATGAGGCAATAACATTTTCGAGGTCATCTCTATGGCAGTAATTTATGCTACTAACTTAGCATTTTCAGCCTTTAAACTTTCATTCTCATTAGCTATTTGACTTAGAGTACTCAGCTCCTTAGTCAGCTTTGAGTTTTGGCTCTTGAGTAGGTGTTTTCCTCATTTAATAGTGTGTGTGAGGATTTAATGTGTTCAAAATCTTTCATCATTTTGCCTAATGAATCATAAAGATCAGTGGGTGATGAAGAGTGTGTGTCACGATCACTATCACTAGAGTCCGAGTTTGATGAGTTAGAGTGTACCTTATCTTCTTGGTCGAGTTGATCTTGTTCCTTGGCCATCAAGCGGATCGGGCTTCTTCTTTGAGTCACTTGAATAGTCGGCTTCACCGCTTCTCTCAATCGGCTATGTCTTTTGACTTGCATTTGTTTGATCGATCTCTGTAGCCAACAATGCCTTTCTCTTTTCTTGTCTTCTTTCTCGAAGGCCTTTCTTTCTTCTTCATTCTTGTATTTGTTGACTACGAGGATATGGGCGATCAATGGCATAGTGACTGGTTGTCTGAGTTCCATAGATATTATTCCTTTTGATCGCTCTTTCCATTCTTGGATTGTCGACCCTTTGATATTGACTTTTTGATGATATGTTCTCTTGGTTGGCCTATCTTCCCTTGATTTGGAGGAGGCGAGTGTCTTCTGGAAGATTCGCCCTTTCCTCTCTTGTAGTTCTTATTGAAGAACTTGTTGAACCTTTTAACCATCGGGCTATTTCTTACGGATCAATAACTTCTTTGACCTCGGCTCTCTTCCCATCTTTAACAATTAGAGCAATTTGTTTTGGGTACTGTTGTCTCTTCTGGTCTTTTCTTCTCGGCTCAAACTCGTAGGCTTTGAGGTCCGAGAATAGTTCATGGTTGGATGTCTTTGATAGGTCCATGGAATGTCTTAGTGCCATGACCTTCATTTCCCATTAATTTGGAAGACTTTTTAGGATTTTCATACACATTTCCTACGTGTATATTCCTTTCCAAGTGCGAGATAACTCGTTGGTGATTTACGTGAATCGAGCATCCAGTTGATCCAGGTTTTCTCCTAAGATCATTTTGAAGTTCTCAAATTTGTCTGACGACCTTTGATAATTTGTTTTCTTTGATTTGCTCGAGCCTTCACAAATCAATGTTAGCTTGTCCCGATTTCTTTAGCCGTTTTGCATGATTTGACTTTATTGAACATGGCTTTGTCCAAGGTTTTGTAAAGGATGTCCTTGGCTACATTGTCCAGGTTGTATCTTTTCGTCATCATTTGTCCATTCGGTTCTTGGTTTTTCAACCATGGTGTGCAGGAGCAACATCCTCTTCTCCTTTTGCGGCTCTTCTTACGGTTTGTGTTCACCTTTAAGATTTGCGGTGGCCCATCCTCTATCACTATCCACATCTCATCATGTAATCTTTGATAGATGAGCACTGCATCGAATTTTCCAATCATCAAATTCTTCAATATTGAACATAGGGATGCGTGTCAAATTTGCTTCCATGATAATAACTTTTAATGATAAAAAGAATTTTGAAAGTTTAAGTACTAAAGCGGACTTTGAAAAGTTTGGAGATCTAGTCAAGAATTAACCGGTGCGGAGGTTCAATGAACCAACCGCTCCGATACCACTTGTAGGTCCCAAGGGTTGTAAGTGTAAGGTTTAGAAGGGGGTTGAATAAACCTTACCAAATTTTCGATTGATCCTTTTAAATATTGAGTTGATACTACAGTTGTGTCTAGGTGGACAACCAATTTAGTTAATCGAGTAGAGTTAGTCTCTCAACGGACTCAAGCGAGTTGTTGATGGAATAACTCATTTGTTGGTCTAAATTAACTCTTTGTGGTTTGTTTTTCGGTGGAAGACTTAACACCCTTAAGTTTGGTTAAGCAAGGATTTAGTGCTTGGTTTAGTAGTTAGAAATTATCAAGTGGATAACAATTTATCAAACAGATTTAAACAATTAAGATGCGGGAATTAAAGTCTTTGAAATGTAAATGACACAATGAAATTTTTATAGAGGTTCGAAGATGGGGTAATTCTTCTACTCCTCTCTTCTCCAACTCCTGGAGGAATCCACTAGGTATTGATCAAGTATACAAAGTGGTAAGATCCGGATACAAGTCTTGATCACACACGGTGACTTGATCCTTTGGGACTCGGCACTGAGACGCCTTGATCACTCGGTTTGGCTTCTCGTGCGACTCGGCTTCTTCACAGGCATTTTTGCCTTGCTACTCTGACTCACTTGCTCAAGCTCTTTGGATTTGATCACGAAGCCCTCCAAAAGCTCAAGACTTGGTTCGACCTTGAACCTTCCTACAATCCTTCGTGGAATGTAGACCCCTTGATTTTTTCAAGTATTTTCCTCTTCAACTAATTGAAGTTATCTTTCCTTCACGGTGAGTGTTGGATTGATGTTCTTCGTAGTGTAGGCTTGAGGATTGAGAATATTTGATTTTCTAATAATTGCTTGACGTATGTGGTTACGGTCCATCCCTTGTGTATATATGTTCTTCTCAAATAAACTCCTCGGCCTTTTATAGTGATCTTTCAAAAATTTGCCCGTTAAAGAGATAGGCTTATTTTTGAAAGTCACTTGCGATCGTTAGCTTGTCTTGTTGCGATCCTTGGAATTGCCATTTCCTTGTATGAATTGTTCTTCACCTTTTGAGTTCGACACGGTGTAATGCTTCCCATTGGTTTATTCCTCTTGCACGCTTAAGGACTAAGCACTCAGATAAAGGTGGTATGGAGATATTACTTGTTTAAGTAATTCTCTTGATTTGCAATGAGATCTTTTGATTATCTCGACTTATTTGCATTTCTTTGCTTTCCCAGGTGACTTAGAGTCGACTTCCAATCATGGATGACTCTTGTCACTTCAACTTGAGACTTGGCTTTTCTTGAGTTGACTTGGCGATCC
Organism: Rehmannia glutinosa; assembly: GCA_016081115.2. NCBI lineage: Eukaryota > Viridiplantae > Streptophyta > Magnoliopsida > Lamiales > Orobanchaceae > Rehmannia > Rehmannia glutinosa. The sequence goes on from JABTTQ020000291.1 coordinate 248,108, forward strand.
ACCACTGTTTGCATCTCGGTGCTTGCTTCTTGATAGAGTTCCGTCTACTCTTCTTTGCCATACTCGGTGTCTCAAAGTGAGTCTTCCTTCTAGTCTCCAGTTGTCTTCTTGCATGTTAGGGCGTGGTGACTTAACTCGGCTTAGCCAGCCCTATTTATTACAATGCATTTTACAACAAAAAATGGGGTGCCAACATCCTATTCTAAGTTTTACATGGCATTCATCAAAATCTAAACAATAAATTTCCTAACAATGGTCATCTACAACGCAGGATCCGAGAGCACCACTGACAAAAGTTGTGTGCACCACCCCCGCCATTTGCACCGATACTTGTCAAAGAATTCTACGCCAATGCTAATGACCGGTGAGGACCCGACGAATGTTTATCTCGTGGTGAATGGATCCTTTGTACCCCGAGAGGCTATTCGAAAGTACTATTCCTTTCAAAGGTTGACCACAGCCCATACTGTTTGATTTTCTTCTTGTGAGCCGGATCTAGATATGATTGTCCATGCCCTCTGTTGCCCCGGCACTGAATGCCACCCGGCCCAAGAAGGTGGGGGTTTGTTGGTCTTTTCCCACACGACAGTGAGTCATTATGGTCGTGCATGGTACCACTTTCTATGCCAGAACATGATGCCGACCAGTCATCTCAGTGACGTCATGCTGCCTCGCGCCCGGTTGTTATATACTATCATATACGGCATCTTGTTCGATGCCGCCGTGATTATCGCTGCTTCTATTCATCAGGTTGTTTGACTAAAGGTATTGTGTTGGGGAATAATGAGCCCTTTGAGCGCCCTAAGGCGCCGATTGACTCTGCCACCATTGCATCCTATGAGGACACTACTGATGGTGTCCCTGATCCTCGGGGTGAGGATACATTATAGACCCCGATCGTGCCCGCTTGCTCCCCCGTTGTTCTTGCATCCGACACACCATCCCATTCCCATCACGCCGAGGGTACTTCCTCTTCGGCTGCTGAGCGGTCTCACCCTTCCGCACTCCATGCCGACCCAATGCATGAATACTACCTACAGTTGCGGGAGTTGCGGCGAGCACATCGTCGCTTAGCCGTGGCTTTTAAGGAAGAGCAGCACCAGCGAGTTTAGCGACAAGAGTATGAGAATGAGGGTGACCGGGTCCTTGCGCAGATTGTTGGATAGTTATATCCTCAGTTTCCCTTCCCTACACCACCGCCGCCGGTACCTGCTACCTACATTCCGCCACACTACTTGGATGAGGAGTCTTAGTCCCCGGCTATTAGGAAAGTACTTTTCTCACCTCTCCATGTGGGCCATGTCGTTTTAAGTTTGGGGGGTATAGTCTGTTTTTATTCATCGAGTCGAGTCTTGAGTCGAAAAACAAATGAAAAAAACAGTCCAGTGTCGAGTCGGGTCATATGTAAAACTATGAAACTGGATGACTAAGTTAATTTGTTGAATATGAGTTAAACGGTCAAGAGAGCATGTGTTTGAACTATAATTTATTCTTGTTTCCATTAATTCCATCTATGTGCTTAACTCAGTTTATTTATTCGGGAATGATTTATGTAGTTAAGTGTTTCTTTTATGATCCCACCAGATTCTAGAACTTGTCAGATCACTAGTCGAGGCGAAATCCTAGGCGAGGTAACATTAAGGAAGTGATTTAGGCCATCTTTGAACAAGCTAGAGCCTAAAATGCCTACCTTTATTTTATATTTTCCCTAGTGTCCCCTTTTGAGCCTTATAAACCCATTTCTTTGGCAACCAATTGAATACCCACAGCCTAAATGTGAAAATCCTAATTACACATCACTCATACACACGAAGTATAGAAAAATGTTGAAGGTTGAGGAGGGTATGATGAGAAGGGTATATGTTTAATTGCATGAAGTTGCCCGAGAAAAGAAAATATGAAACCCCATGTATGCAAAAGAATAAGTTTGGGGGTTTTCAAAAAAAAATGAGAAAAGTCATCGGAGTTAGCATAAACATTGGGAATGTCAAAAAGTAAAGGGTAGTTGCTTATTGATAATTCGAAGTGTTAATTGTGTGTTTAGGTGATTTGAGCCACTTAATCCCATATTTTCCTACCTTACCCTAAGCCCACATTACAAGCTTTAAAAGTCCTATTGATCCTTGTGTTACATTAGCCTACCTTAGTGGAGTTAGTGTGAAAGACAAGCGTATGGAGTCCGGTAAGCATCTCATCTCTATATTCAAAAAAGTGGATCATTTTAAAAATACTTGATTGCGTGAATCTATCTGGATAATGAAAACGGAGTTGGCATGAACATTCCACATCCATGATCACATTGTGAAAACACGTGCTTGATTAATAGTGAAACGAATTTGACGAATGAGTATGGTTGTGAAGTTTTGCAGTTAGTCTGTTGAGTCAGTCGTCTTTATTTTTGTTTCCTTCATGTTTGTAGATTTTTTTAAGTCTGTAATTGCTTAAGGACAAGCAAACGTCTAAGTTTGGGGGTATTTGTTAAGTTGGTTTTATACCAACGTAATGAGTGTTCTAGACTAGGATTTTGCATTATTTTCGGGTATTGGAGTGTTGTTTGAGTCGAGTTTGTGTCAATTGTTGTCGTTTGAGAGTCGGGACTGGTCTTGGTAGCTAAAATTGAGCAAAAATGATGAAAAACGTGTTTGGGAGGCGAAGAACGCAACGTAGAAATGAAGAAACGCGGAAAAATATTGAGCACGGACGAGCTCCGCATCGCGCGGTGGATGACAATGTGCAACAAGGCAGGGAGCGTTGCAGCGCCCAACGGCCAGGGCTACAACGTTATTGGGCTGAACGTGCTGAGCTAATTTCTTGGGCTTTTTGGACGGAATTTTTAGGGTTTCAAGCCTATAAATAGAAGAAGTGCGTACAAACAAGGGTTGGGCATTTTGGAGAGCACAAGGGACGATTTTGAGCAAGGAGAAAGAGTTCGGGATGAGATTTGAAGGCATCTATCTTCTGGAAACAGAGAGGATTCCTCCTTTAATCATTCTGAATTATTTTTCTAGTATCTTTGTTGAACCCTATCGATGTATAATCATTTCTTTATGAGTTTTTGTATATCGAACATGAGCTAAACCTACTTTTCTAGGGGATTGATGTAACTTACGTTTGAACCTAAGTTTTGGTTTCCAGTTTATGAAATTCGCATATTTATTAATCTATTTGTGTTATTTGATTTGATTGCATCGAATTATCGATCGATAGTTTAGATTGTTTGGCGTGTTTGATTTGACACTTGAGAGAGGTAATTGAATGTCACGGCCATAGAATAGCACAACCTAGGGTTGCATAGAATCGAGAGGTTTATGAATCTTTTGAAGCATGTGATAGAATATTAATTGAGCATATTAGGGTTTAATTTATGATTTTTATAGAGATATCGAAATCAGAAATTGAAACCTAGAATCACTTGGCACTCGAGAGAGGAAGTGATAAACGGTAGGAATATTGGCTTATAGATTAATAACTTGTGATTAATAAACTGGATTGAGAACATAGGGGATAACTAGGTGAAATCAACCCTCTAGAATTCATATTCTAAGTGTTTGATTAATTGTCTGAACCAATTTATTTGCTTAATTTTAGTTTTAATTTTTAGTTTAATAAACAATCCATCTCTTTTCGATTTCTAGATAGAGTTAAGCTATTTTAATTATAGTACTTAGTATAAAATTTGATAACAATCCCTGTGGAGACGATAACCCTACTTTAAAAACTATACTAATACTTGACACCGTACGCTTGCGGTAAGAATTTCACGATCACCCGATCATTTGATGCCAAAAATAGTCAAACTGGCTCTACATAGCATCGAGGCATCCCATAATGGCCTCCCAACTGGTGGTGGGGCCCTTACTAGTGCTAGTGGAGGGGCCAATTGTAAATGGATCAACTCGTGGTGGTAATCCCTCGTGTGGAGGATGAATATCGGGACCAACCTCATGCTCTTTGCCCATATGTCCCAACTGCTCCCCCGCTGGCTCCTGTCCGCATGGTAGAATACCCATCGGGTTCCATATTTCACTACGAAAATATTTCCAGGAGGCGGGGTCCTTTAAGGTGTCTTCTTTCGTTAGAAAATCCGTATTTTTTAGCAAAATCGTGTTCAAGGACCCACATGGAATTTCAGCAAGGTGGTCGAGATGATCGGGGACCACGTTGAAATGAATAGCTAATTTGAAAATTAGGTATCTCAAACCTAGCTTATGCTTACGGTTCCGAAGGTTTCGGTAAAAAGTATCGAAAATGAATGTCGTAGTACAAATTGTTGTGTTATGACGAAAGCACCATATAAAAAACAACTCCGGGGTAGTCACCGACTACTCTCATCTTTTCCAAAAACACAGTGAGTAATGAATTTGTGCAATAAGTATAAGGTAGGATCGTAATAAAACAATTCGGGGTTTCCTTTGTAGAAAATTATTATAACCCGTCGATTCTACCCAAAGTTCAGCTGGAGAAAATGAATTGGGCAGTGCCCGAATACCATGCCTAGATAGCCCAAAAATGGATTTCATTACTCTAAAATTTACTTCAAATTCTTCCCCAACCAAAAGACATGTAAAATCGTAAGATGTGTATCCAAAAATGCAATTTCGTATAAAACTCCAATACCAACTCAATCAATACCCTAGAAATATGTGGGGCAAATTTTTTCCATCCAATCAATGTCTTATAAAATCCCCAATTCTTGCAATGTTTCTATAGACAAGAAGGTAGACGGAATAAATCGGAAAAGGGGCATTGAATTGCTCAGCTAAATCAACCGGAATCATGGGTCTTATTATTGCACCCTAGGTTGTTGATTTTGAGCCCTTTTGGTCCTCCTATGCATGATTTATCGAGTAGAATTGGTTAATCGGAGCAGAATGTGGTTTTTGATAAGTGCATTTTTTTCACATTTGCTTAACCCTTTTTTGTCATTTTCTTTAACTTTTTAATTTATTAATCAACAAAATTCAAGAAAATCACTTTGGCTTGTTTTAAATGATGAAGGTGAAGACTTGGACTAAACTCTTATGGATTTCGTATCAAATTCTTGAAAAAGTAAAGACAACTTATACGAACAAAAATGAAGGAAGTCAACATCGATTGAAAAGGGCACAAGAAGACTCAATTTCGTACAAAACACACCTTTAGTGTGTTGGAGAACATGGCCATGCTTCAAAATCACAAAAATAAGAAAAATTGGGAAAACACGCCAGGTAAGTGAAAAGCACGACCGTATTTTGTCCTCCAGCAAAGAAAACACGGCCATGCCATGTTTAAAAGCACACCCATGCAAAGGATTTTCCAAAGTAGTATAAAACACAGCCTAGCTGTGTTAAGAAACACGACCGTGTTCGTCAAAATTAACGAACACGGCCTGGCCATGCTTTTAAGCATGGACCAGTGCTTTTCCTCCCGGTGAGACACTTTTTGGCGTAAATTATGGAAGCCTTCCCTTTTTGCTTTTTGACAACTTTTGTACAACTTTTACATCTCATTTTGTTGCACTAAACTCTATTATTCTCTCAATTATCACATGAAAACAAGGATTGAACAACCCAACTATGGAAATTGAGCAATTATTTGTCAAAAGATGACATTGCTAATGTGTTCTTTCACAAAAACAATGTCTATAAAAGCCAAGAGTTTGGGTTGGAGGATTCATTCATTCCAAGTTTCATTAGATTCATCTCTAGTTATGAAGTAAAATACATTGAGAGAATAAAAGAGAGGTAGAGTTGGAGATTGAAGAGTATTGTAGAAGAAGGGTTGGAGCACAACATCATTGAAGTCAACCAAGGAAGAAGCCTTATTTTGGTCTTGAATAAAAGATAAGTACACCATGTCTATTTCATTTAAATTTTCTTGTGTTTGAATGTAATGAACTCTAGAATGTATTTGTGATTTGATACTTAACCTTTTTTTGTCATTTTCTTTAACTTTGTAATTCCTTAATCAACAAAATTCAAGAAAAATCACTTTGGCTTGTTTTAAATGATGAAGGTGAAGACTTGGAGAAAACTCTTATGGATTTCGTATTAAATTCTTGAAAAAATAAATATCAACTTATACGAACAAAAATGAAGGAAGTCAACATCGATTGAAAAGGGCACAAGAAGACTCAATTTGGTACAAAACACACTCCTAGTGTATTGGAGAACATGGCCATGCTTCAAAATCACAAAAATAAAAAAATCGGGAAAACACGCCCAGGCCGGGCTGAAAAGCACAATCGTGTTTTGTCCGTCGGCAAAGAAAACATGGCCATGCCGTGTTTAAAAGCACACCCATGCAAAGGATTTCCAAAAGTCGTACAGAACACGGACTAGCCGTGTTAAGAAACACGGCCCGGCCGTGCTTTTCCTCCCAACTGAGACACTTTTTGGCGGAAATTATGGAAGCCTTCCTTTTTTTCTTTTTGACAACTTTTGTACAACTTTTACATCTCATTTTGCTGCACTAAGATCTATTATTCTCTCAATTATCACATGAAAACAAGGATTCAACAACCCAACTATGAAAGTGGAGCAATTATTTGTCAAAAGATGACATTGTTAATGTGTTCTTTCACAAAACCAATGTCCATAAAAGTCAAAAGTTTGGGTTGGAGGATTCATTCATTCCAAGTTTCATTAGATTCATCTCTAGTTAGGAAGTAAAATACATTGAGAGAATAAAAGAGAGGTAGAGTTGGAAATTGAAGAGCATTGTAGAAGAAGGCTTGGAGCACAACATAATTGAAGTCAACCAAGGAAGAAATCTTGTTTTGGTCTTGAATAAAAGATAAGTACACCATGTGTATATCATTTAAATCTTCTTGTGTAATTTACTCTTTTGTCAAAACCATGTGTAGCTAATTTCCTATTGATTGAATGTAATGAACTCTAGAATGTATTTGTGATTAAGGCTTGTATGTTTTTAACATAATCTTCATATTTTATGTGATTCACTGATTTTATGCTTTGCTCATTCGAGTTAATATTTCCGGTATATTGATTTGAAAATTATTCCTCATAGGATAATCGAGAGATTTATGGTGAGAAAGAACCTTTATAAGTGAAAAGAGTTGCATGCAATCCTAGATATAGGACGACATAAATCTTCTGGATTAGGGTCAAACCTAATATAGGAATTCATAAATCATTGTAATGCAATCTTGGGGTTTTAACTAGAAAGAGATTTCAGTTAATCAACTTGAGATTAGGAGTTTTTCACCTTGAAAGAGGGTTTAACTTAAATCGGAAATTTCTACGGTCCATAAAACATGAGATTATATTAAAAGAGGATGGTTTTGTAAGGGCTTAAGGTTGTATTTTTATCTTGTTAAATCACAAAAATATTCTAGAGGGATTTACATTCGAACACATTTCTATCTCCTGATTTCTTATTTTACAATCTCCTTTTATTTTATCAATTTTAATTTGTTGAGTACTCAGATTCTTTATTCCTCAAAACAAACCTCTTGATTATTGTTAGATTAGATAACGAAAAGATGGTAATTACTAGTATTCATGATCCTCGTGGGAATGACACTCGGTACTCGATAATCTATACTATAAAATGATAGGTGCACTTGCCTAAGGTTTTTAGACTAGCTTTCGAGCCATAAAGTTTTTGGCGCCGTTGCCAGGGATTGTGATATTAGAAACACTTTATTTTTATTAATCTAGTCATTTTTTTTTCTCATTATTGTTTTTCTTCTTATCTAACTTTGAGAGCCTTGTTTAACACTTCCCATCTTTATTTACCGTAGTGTATGCCTATTCGTCGTCGAGACGGGAAAGGCGAAGCCGCCGGTAGTGACACTAATACGGAAGGAAGCATTAATACAGGATACGAAGAGGATATAGACGAAAGCAAAGATTTTTCTATGGTAGATGAACCACAAAGAACTATGTACGATTACGCCAAGCCATCCATGGATGGCACAACGTCAAGCATTGTAAGGCCCATTTGTTGTCGCCAATAATTTTGAAATTAAACCCAACGTTATTCAAATGGTGCAACAGTTTGTCCGGTCGACGGTCTACCACACGAAAATCCCACTAATCACATCGCAAATTTCCTTGAGATTTGCGACACTTTCAAGATAAACGGGGTCTCCGATGATGCCATTCGCCTACGCTTATTCCCATTTTCTCTTCGGTGATGAGCAAAACAATGGTTGAATACCTTGCCCAAAAGAACAATTACAACATGGAATGTTATGGCGGAAAAGTTCCTCTTGAAGTATTTTCCACTGGCGAAAACTGCAAGATTAAGGAACGAAATCTCTTCATTTACTCAAGCGGATGATGAAACTTTGTACGATACTTGGGAGAGATCTAAGGAATTGTTGCGAAAGTGCCCACACCATGGCCTACCTCTTTGGATGCAAATCCAAACATTCTATAATGGGCTACTTTCTTGAACAAGACAAATGATTGATGCAGCGGTCGGGAGAACTCTGAATAACAAAACGCCAGAAGCCGCTTAGGATTTGATCGAAGGAATGGCCATGAACGGCTACCAATGGCAATCCATACGAGGTAAAACTAACAGGTCAGTGGGTGTGTATAATGCAGATGTAGTGGTTACACTAGCCGCACAAGTCGAAGCTCTAACCCAAAAGATTGACGATCTGGCGACTCCTAAACCACAACTACAAGTTTTATCATGTGAAACTTGTGGAGGATCTCACAATCACCAAGAATACCCACACACAATACCACAGGTTGAACATGCCAATTATGTTGGAAACCAAGCTCGGAATCTTCCGATTAATGCTTTCAACAATACATATAATCCTGGGTGGCGACAACATCCTAATTTCAGTTGGGGTAAGCAAAGCCAACCACGGCCTAATCCCAATCTTAATTCACACACGACTCTAGGATTCTAGTCGACCCAAGGAAAGCCTAATTTGGAAGAACTCATGGCAAAGTTTGTGCAATCAACAGATGCCCAATTCCAGGCAGTCGAAACATCCTTAAGAAATCAAGAAGCATCTATCCATAATTTGGAAAATCAAATAGGCCAGATTGCGAAAATTATTTCTGAAAGGCCACAAGGAAGTTTTCCGAGTAACACTGAGCCAAACCCAAGAGAGCACGTAAAGGCAATTATCATTAGTTTTCCACATGAGCATGATTATGCCAACATCCCCATGCAGAAATACGTGGAGGATGACATACCCAAAGAAAAGCCTAGGAAAAAGGTGGTTGCAAAATACAAGCCCAAGGTCCTTTACCGGAGTTTAACTGAAGAAGATAGAAGGGAGGACAAATTTGGTAAGTACCTCGAGTCATTCAAACAATTACATACCAATATTCCATTTGTTCAACCTCTTTCAAAGCATACAAGGGATCTAAATGATATCATTTCTAATGAAAATAACCTTAACGAATTATCAAATGTGCAATTGAATGATGAATGTTCTTCCAATAAACTACCACAAAAATTTAATGATCCAGGAAGTTTTATTATTCATTGTACAATTGATGGTTTACCTGTTGATAGGGCACTAGCTGACTTAGGAGCTAGTATTAATTTGATGTCTTATGAAACATTCAAGCATATGGGATTGGGTGAACTTAAACTAATAGGATGGACATTCAATTAGCCGATAAATTGATTAAACATCCTATAGGTATTATTAATAATGTGTTAGTCAAGATTGATAAATTCATGTTCCCAGTTGATTTTATTATTCGTGACATGCACAATGATATTGAGGTTCCTTTAATTCTTGGGCATCCTTTCTTGGCTATGGCAAAATCAATCATTGATGTGCATGATGGAAAATTAACTTTGAGGGTGGGGGATGAACAAGTAATCTTTAAGATTCATGTTGATATTGATAAGGATATTACTTGTTCTTTTGTTGACTCAGTCTCCTTGAGTGATGTGAAAACTAAAAATCTCTTGGAGAAAAGAAAGTCAAAGAGAGAGTACTATAGGAAGCCTTTTGTTCAAGGTGCAGGAAAACCCACGAGAAATAATCTTCTTAGGAAGCTTATGTCCAAAATAGAGACTCGAAATGTCAAAGAGCACATTTTGAAGCTTGAAGGTTGAGGTAGTTCTACTAAATGCCAAAGAAATTTTCATAAGTCAAGGCTCGCCGACTAATCTCCACATTTAGATGAATTAGTCCAACTATACGACTCTAAAGAAGCGCTACCGGGAGGCAACCCGATGATTTTTGTGTATTTTCTTTTTGTTCAAATTTTGGTTGCGTGGATATATTTTGTTTTTAAAAAAAACACGGGCAGGTCGTGTTAGGAAACACGGCCATGTTGGTACCTTCATTAGCGAACATGGTCTGGTCGTGTTCAAAAATGCGTAAGAAACACGCTTAGGCCATGTTATTAAACATGACCGTGTTTTTAATAAAAAAATATTTACAGGGAAAATACGTACGAAACACGCCCCGGCCGTGTTACCTAACACGGTCGTGCTTTTATTAAAAAAATTCAAACAAGGGAAATTAATGCGAACACGCCCTCACCGTGTTGAATAACACGGCCGTGCTTTTATATAAAAAAATAATAATAAATATGGCAAAATTCATTGGCAGCATGGCCGTTTCAGCCTGCTGTTCCTTACCTGTTTTTATTCCCGAAATCTCCCCAAAACCCTTATTTTCTTCCTCTTTCTCTCCCTTTTCCCAAAAACTCTCCCTTACATCCCAAATTCTCCCCCACCCCTCTCAAATTCATCACTCACAACACACCACACACCTTCACACCTCCAAGATTTTTATCTTCTCCTTCAAAATGCAACCAAGGTATGTTTTTTCTTTGTTTTCTTTTGTTTTTTGGTTCCTCTTAAATTCGATTCTTACTTGCTTTAATTGGTAGATTTCTTCCTTTATGTGTTGTTGTGAAGGTCTTACTTTGTTGTAATTGAAAATTCATGGATTTGTGTTGTTAATTCTTCGACACCCTAGAAATTGCAATTTAGGGAAATTGAAATTTGGGATATATATTGCTCAATGATGCTTTCATGAATTTTCATTTGTAGTGTGTTCTTTTGCTTTTTTATTGCCTCTTATGTTAATGGTAGGGACTTGTTTGTGGAAATTTTCCTAAGGCATATGTGTAGTTTTTCATTTGATTAAGATACTTGTTGATTGAAAGCTAACCGTTTGTTATTGTTGTTTGTGGAAATTGTCCTAATGCATATTATTGTTGTTATTGTTAATGGGAGAATATGTTGAAATCTTGGATTGTTGTTAAATGTTGTCTATTGTTACGGGAGTTCATGTTATAAACCAAAAACAAATGCTCAACTTGTTCAACTTTCTATCATTGCATATCCTCTTATTGGGTTTGTGTTGCAACTATGATGGTTTTGTAGAAGGATTGATGATGACTCATATGTTTGGGTTTGATTAAGTGTGTTCGATGATTAGGTTTAGGTTGTTGGTAGTCGATTTCTTTGGCCCATAATATGTCTTTTGGAATGATCTTTCACGCTTATTTTATGTTTCTTTTGACACAGGAATCCGAGGTCCAAATGCGGTCGCACCGGCGGCGCTTCCTCCTCCGTGGCCCCTGCACCCGGCGGCCGCCAAACCCCTCACGCAGATCTACCGTCACGTGCTGCCCCACAAGGCATTTCCTTTTGGACGCAGATCATGAGGCCAATTATAACCGGCTAGCCCAATGTCCCCTGCTCAACACACGATATTCAGATAATTTAACTTTAGATGCTCTGGGGCTCCGTTTGGATGTGGAGTGGATGTTCGATCAGATTGGGTGGAGGTATTTTATGAACTTATGCATGTCCACCTACATCCGCCTCACTCTCGAATTCCTCAGTTCTTTTTATGTTGAAATCACCTCGGGTCCACATGCTGAAGAAGGGCGCATCACTTTTCGACTATTCAACAACGAACACCAACTCACGTTGGTGGACTTTAACACCATCTATGGCTTATAAACAGATGGTTTACGCATTAAACCCTTGGGATTTAAAGATCTCCAATTTTGGCGAGCAATCACACGTGAGCAAAAATATACCGTCCATCTCAAGCCAAGTCATCCGGCATTGTCAACCCATGCTTTCGTTCGTTCACGGGTGCTTTCTAGCACACTCTTTGGCCGGGAGAAAGCAAATGGGTCGTCCGACTCGACGAACTCTATTTTTATGGGCTATGATTAACGCTTCTTCGGATGACGGGCTCCTACTTAGCCAAGCACTTCCTCAAGGTCGGTCGGAAAGATAAAGGAAAATAGTTATTGGTGGCCTTGTTACACCTATCGCTGCCCATTTTGGTTATGACTTGACGGGTCTCGAGCGAGCCAGGGCCGACCAGGTCGATTTCTAGTATTGTATAGTGATGGGTATGATTCAGTGGAACGGTGATCGATTCGTCCTTCGATTCAAGGATACTCAACAAACACATCCTTTGCCCGATCCACCATGTACCTCGGTAAGGGATCAGGACAATTGGAAGATGCTCTATCCCCATGGCGGTGGCACAGAAGCATTACAATTACCATCACCACCTGCCACCGATACGGAGGACTACCAAAGTGAGGACCCTGATTTCGATGCTCCCTCCTCCTCACACCCACCACGAAGACAATCCCCCTGGATGAAACTATATCCTTACTTCGAGCTATTCAGTTGGAGCAAATGCACCAGCGTGAAATCCCGGATCGACAGGAGGGGAGGATAGCGCAGAACTTTGCTCATCTTGAAGAACAACAAAATCAGCATTTCCTCAATCTTCAACAGCAACAACAACATCATTACAACCTCCTCCGCCAACAACAACAGTAAAATGAACAACAGCAGCACTACTATGCCATGTTGGATCGGATCCAACAATGGCATATTTCGCAAGGACATTTTCCACCACCACAATGAGGTCGTATTTTTCTTTTGCTTTTCGTCGCATTTCTATTTTCTTTGATTCCGTACTGTATCCCATCTCCTTCTTCACATTGGGGACAATGTGATCCTTGAAGTTGGAGGTGGTGAGATTTGTTAGCACTTTTAGATATTTAGACATTTGGTGAGATTTACTTGCACTTTTAGACTTTTATTTATTTTCGGTATTTTTGCTCTTTTCTTTCCTTCTTATGCATTTTATCGACTTCTTTTCTTTTGAGAACAATCATGAGGTGTCTATATTACAATTAGATAGGTTGTTTGTTGATTTGTTTTAACCCCATTTTACCCGAAAAAGTCTTCTTTTTGAAAAGTCAAACCACCAAAAATGTTTTAACTGCGTGACTTTAGTAATATGTTGAACTTAGCCAAAAGAGTACAATGTCATGAAATTAGATTGGATTTTGCTTAAATGAAAATACTTTGTGTCATGATCACTGGAGAAATCCTAATTCGGGTAGAAATCATACATCGAAAAAAAAAAGAAATGTGTTTATATTTTTATAAAGGAACAAATCGAGGTTATACTCCGCTATTTGTTGTTGCTTAGTAACTAGGAGCATTCATGAGCCCCATGTTTGTCTTTTACATAAAATGGCGGCACAAATATGAGTATGGGACACCACCCTAGGAGCTTTTGAAAATACATTCAAAATTTAAACCTAGTGGAAGTTTGCCTCAAGGCGTCCTAATTTATAACTATATACATGTTTACAAAAAAATGAAGGATTGATGACGCTTCGATTTTTGGATATATACTTTTATCATTGCATTCTTGTATTCGGTTTAAGCGAAAAAATATCGGTTTCCATGATATGACAGCTTTGATGATTAAAAATTTTGATTACTGTGGTCACTCTTTCTTAACAAATTGGTTGTTTTGAAAAAATTGAATTGATTGGCTCAATTGGGAACAGAAAGGGTCAGCGAATCACTTCAATCATGTCAAAATTGTGGAAATAGATACCTTTTTTGTTTTCAATCCCCATCTTTATCTTAAAATTGCTTGAGGACAGGCAAAATTTCCAAGTTTGAGGTGGTTTGATAAGTGCATTTTTACCACATTTGCTTAACTCTTTTTTGTCATTTTCTTTAACTTTTTAATTTATTAATCAACAAAATTCAAGAAAAATCACTTTGGCTTGTTTTAAATAATGAAGGTGAAAACTTGGAACCAACTCTTATGGATTTCGTATCAAATTCTTGAAAAAGTAAAGATCAACTTATACGAACAAAAATGAAGGAAGTCAACATCGATTGAAAAGGGCACAAGAAGACTCAATTTCGTACAAAATACACCCCTAGTGTATTGGAGAATATGGCCATGCTTCAATATCACAAAAAATAAGAAAAATCGGGAAAACACACCCAGGCCGGCTTGAAAAGCATAGTCATGTTTTGTCTGTCGATAATGAAAACACGGCCATGCCGTGTCTAAAAGCACACTCATGCAAAGGATTTCCAAAAGTCGTAAAGAACATGGCCTAGCCGTGTTAAGAAACACGGTCGTGTTCGTCAAAATTAACGAACACGGCCTGGCCGTGCTTTTCCTCCCAGCTGAGACACTTTTTTGCGAAAATTATGGAAGCCTTCGTTTTTTGCTTTTTGACAACTTTTGTACAACTTTTACACCTCATTTTGCTGCACTAAGATCTATTATTCTCTTAATTATCACATGAAAACAAGGATTCAACAACCCAACTATGGAAGTGGAGCAATTATTTGTCAAAAGATGACATTGTTAATGTGTTCTTTCACAAAAATAATGTTTATAAAAGCCAATAGTTTGGGTTAGAGGATTCATTCATTCCAAGTTTCATTAGATTCATCTCTAGTTAGGAAGTAAAATACATTGAGAGAATAAAAGAGAGATAGAGTTGGAGATTGATGAGCATTGTAGAAGAAGGCTTGGAGCACAACATCATTGAAGTCAAACAAGGAAGAAGTCTTGTTTTGGTCTTGAATAAAAGATAAGTACACCATGTCTATTTCATTTAAATCTTCTAGTGCTTGAATGTAATGAACTCTAGAATGTATTTGTGATTAAGGCTTGTATGTTTTTAACATAATCTTCATATTTTATGTGATTCACTGATTTTATGCTTTGCTCATTCGAGTTAATATTTCCGGTATATTGATTTGAAAATAATTCCTCATAGGATAATCGAGAGATTTATGGTGAGAAAGAACTTTTATAAGTGAAAAGAGTTGCATGCAATCCTAGATATAGGACGACATAAATCTTCTGGATTAGGGTCAAACCTAATATAGGAATTCATAAATCGTTGTAATGCAATCTTGGGGGTTTTAACTAGAAAGAGATTTCAGTTAATCAATTTGAGATTAGGAGTTTTTCACCTTGAAAGAGGGTTTAACTTAAATCATAGAATTTCTACGGTCCATAAAATATGAGATTATATTAAAAGAGGATGGTTTTTGCTTAAGGGCTTAAGGTTGTACTTTTATCTTGTTAAATCACAAAAACATTCTAGAAGAATTTACATTCGAACACATTTATATCTCTTGATTTCTTATTTTACAATCTCCAATTTTAATTTGTTGAGTACTTAGATTCTTTATTCCTCAAAACAAACCTTTTGATTATTGTTAGATTTGATAACGAAAAGACGGTAATTACTAGTATTCATGATCCTCGTGGGAATGACATTTGGTACTCGGTAATCTATACTATAAAACGATAGGTGCACTTGTCTAAGGTTTTTAGACTAGCTTTCGCGCCATCAGTTTTGACGGTTGAATTTTGTGAATTGATAGAGAGAATTTTGAAAGGAATGGAGGATTTCCGAATTGGGTGTGAAAAATTGTGTTTCAAAACCCCAATTTGCTAAATTATAGGTCTGTTACTGGTCTCGTGCGCCTGTGCGTGCTCCGCTCTTCTGCACAACATTGTTGCGCGGGCCTGTGTTGTGTTATTGCGTGCATCCGCGCACCAGAGTGCGCGTCTGCACGCATGCACCTGTGAAAATTTCTCTTTTTTAAAAACCTATTATATATATACTTATACAAAAAGAGAAAACTCAATCAAACCATTAGATACGGTTAGCCGAGAAAATAAAAAGAGAAAAAACAAAAAATATAAAAAGGAAAAACTTGGGTTGCCTCCCAATAAGCGCTTACTTAACGTCTCGACAGCGATGCCGAGCACGGTCTTAAGTAACCTCTTGAGCCTCATTCTCTCGATTCCTTCAGCTCGAGATACCCCTTCAAAGTATGGCTTAACCCGTTGTCCATTCACCTTGAAAGATTCATGTGTCCATGGATTAAGTAATTTCACTGTTCCATAAAGGTATACCTCTTCGATCTCAAACGGCCTGCTCCATCTCGATTTTAATTTCCCTGGGCATAATCGCATCCGTGAGTTAAATAAAAGGACCTTCATTCCTGGTTTGAGATTTTTATGGATAATCCTTTTATCGTGCAACCGTTTGACTTTATCTTTGTATATTCACATATTTTCATATGTGTCATTGGAAAGCTCGTCAAGTTCAGACAATTGCAACTTCCTTTCGACTCCAGCTTTGTCCAAATCGAAATTTGTTGCTTTGATAGTCCAATATGCCTTGTTCTCCACTTCAACTGGTAAATGACATGCTTTCCGAAAACTAGTCTATAGGGGCTCATTACCAAAACCATTTTGTAAGTTATTCTATATGCCCAGAGCGCATCATTTAACTTGGTAGCCCAGTCTTTCCTTGTAGGGTTTACTGCCTTCTCCAAAATCCCATTTATTTGTTTGTTGGTAGTTTCCACTTGCTCGGAAGTTTGAGGATGATAAGATATAACTACCTTATGTGTGATGTCATTTTTCTTCATCAGTTTTTCGAATACTTTGTTGCAAATATATTTTCCCCCATCGCTAATGATAGCTCTCGGGAATCCAAACCTGTTTAAAATATTTTCCTCCACAAACTTGATGACAGTGTTAGCATCGCATGTCCTTGTGGGGATTGCCTCAACCCATCGGCACACGTAGTCAACAGCAACAAGTATATATTCATAACCGAAAGACTTAGCGAAGGGGCCCATAAAATCAATACCCCACACATCAAATATTTGAACTACCAAGTTATTATTCAGAGGCATCTCATTCCTCCTACTAATATTTCCAGCCCTTTGGCATCTATCGCATGTCAGCCCAAAATTATGTGTCTTTGAACAATGATGGCCAATAGAGTCCTGATTAAAGAACCTTAAAGGCTGTTTTACGGCCTCCAAAGTGCCCACCACAGTGCATTTCATGACAAAAAGTCAAAACAATATTATGTTCGTCTTCAGGAATGCATCTTTGGATAATTTCATCTTTACAGATTCTAAATAAGTATGGGTCATCCCAAAAGTAGAACCTACAAATAGATAAAAATCTTTTCTTTTCCTGAAATGAAAGGTTAGTTCCACAATTACAGATGCAACATAATTCACAATGTCAGCATATCAAGGAATTGAAGTAACCTCAAATAAATACTCATGGGGGAAAGAATCAATTATATGCTCGTGTTTATGAGAAGCAAGAGTATCCTCAGTAAGCGTAAGACGAGACAAATGATCCGCCACTACATTCTCACACCCTTTTCTATCGTTTATTTCAACATTAAATTCTTGCAATATCAAAATCCACCAAATTAACCTAGGTTTAGCTTGTGGCTTACTCAACAAGTATCGCAGGGCTGCGTGATCACTATGAATAATTACCTTAGACCCAACAATGTAAGATCTGAATTTATCCAAGGAGAAAACAAAAACTAACAGTTCTTTTTCAGTGGTAGTGTAATTTAATTTTGCATCATTAAGGGTCAAACTAGCGTAGTAAATCACATGGAGCAACTTATCAATTATTTGTCCTAAGACGGCTCCTACAGCATGATTAGATGCATCGCACATAATTTCAAAATGCAATGACCAATCGGGAGCAACAACAACGGGAGCGATTATCAATTTCTGTTTTAATATGTTAAAAGCATTTAAACATTTTTCATCAAAATCAAAAGGGGCATCTTGAGAAAGTAATTTACAAAGAGGTTGGCTAATTTTTGAAAAATCCTTAATAAACCTTCTATAAAATCCAACATACCCAAGAAAACTCCTAATGCCCTTAACATTAATGGGAGGAGGTAATTTTTCAATAACATCAATTTTAGCTTTATCAACCTCGATTCCCTTTTTTGAAATCACATGGCCTAAAACAATTCCGCTTGTCACCATAAAAAGACATTTTTCCCAACTTAAAGTGAAATTGCATTCAATACATCGTTCAAGAACCTTAGCCAATTTATTAAGACAATCAGAATAAGAGGATCCAAATACAGAAAAATCATCCATAAATACCTCAATGAAGTCCTCAACCATATCAGAGAAAATTGAAATCATGCACCTTTGGAAAGTTGATGGCGCATTGCAAAGTCCAAACAAAGACGTCGAAATGCAAAAGTCGACCGGACATGTGAAAGTAGTTTTTGCTTGATACTCCGTGCGATGGCCACTTGATAATAAACGACAACCCATCCAAAAATAATAGAAACTATGGCCTACAAGTTTGTCAAGCATTTGGTCAATAAAGAGAAGGGGGAAGCGATCTTTTTTAGTAGCAGCATTCAACTTCCAATAATCTATGCTCATCCTCCAACCAGTCGTGGTCCTAGTGGAAATAATTTTACCTTTTTCGTTCTCTACAACTGTTATCCCACTCTTCTTTGGTACAACATGCACTGGACTCACCCATTCACTATCCGTAATAGGGTATATTACCCCTTCAGCTAAGAGCTTCAATACCTCTTTTTTCAATACTTCCATCATAACGGGGTTCAATCTTCTTTGAGCTTCTCTACAGGCTTAGCCCCCTCTTCTAGAATAATTCTATGCATGCATGTAGCAGAGCTAATCCCTTTGATATCACTCAACCCCCATCCAATCGCATTTTTAAATTTTCTAAGCACCACCAACAATTCTCCCTCTTCTTCTTTAGAAAGTACATCAGAAATAATCACCAGCTTCTGCTCACCTTCTTCTAAAAATACATATTTTAAATGCTTAGGGAGTTCTTTCAATTCAAGTTTTTGTTGGGGTTTACTATTCACATCTTCTAACGTGAATGCTTCCATCACCCTCCTCGTTTTAGGCTTGCCCATACATCTTCCATGACGTCAAAAATATCATCCTACTTAAAAAATAAAGTATCAAGACTATAATCATGCAAGAATGTATTTTCGACCGCCCCATCAATTAAATCAATGAAAGAGCAATTTTCAAGTGACACGTGCGAGGGGATAGGGTTAGTGTCAGAAATAGAGAAAGTCACAGTTTCACTGAGTACAGTCATAGTCGTGCTTCTATTTTTAACATCAATAAGTGTGTACATGGTGGCCATAAATGGAGGGCCTAACAGAAGTGTGTGCTCATTACCTTGATTTTGCACTTCCCCTACTTCTAATACAACAAAATCAACAGGGACAATGAGACCACCCACTTTTACCAAAATATCTTCAACAATACTTTAGGATACCGAATGGACCTATCAGCAAGTTGAAGACATATTCTAGTGGGCTTCAGTTCACCTAAATCAAGTTGTTTAAAAATATAATAAGGCATCAGATTGATTTCGGCCCCCAAATCAAGCATTCCAGAGGTTTCTTTACCGTTTCCCATTGCAATTTTAATAACAAAACTACCTCGATCTTGTTGTTTAGGAGGCAATTGGTGCTGAAGAATTGCACTTGCCACTTCTGAAACTATTACCTTCTCATTGTCACTGAACATCCTCTTGTTGGATGCGAGTTCTTTAAAGAATTTGATATAAGCTGGCACATTTCTAATAACATCTAGCAGAGGTAAATTAACATTAACCTTAGATAACATGTTATAGAAATCCAAGAACTGCTTATCCTGTTTTTCGTTCTAACGACGACTTGGGAAAGGAATCAGAGGTTTGTAAGGATTGTTGGTTTTGTGCAAGACGGATCCTTTACTCACCTCTTCCTCCTTTTGCATGTCTTTTGAATTCGGGCCTTCTCTATCTCCTCGTCACCTACAGGGTTAGTCAAAGTAGTAGAAAATGGAATTTCAAATTTGTTATCAATAACCTTACTACTTCGTAACACAGTGACGGCTTGGGCTAGTTCTAGTTGGCTTGGAAGCTTTCCTTTATTTACCACATGCCGAGCAATTTCACCAACTTGAGTGGCCAATTGACCAACTTGGGTTTGAAGACATTTAAATAAAGCTTCCATGGACTCAAACCGTTGAATGTTGGCCTCTTGGGTTTTCTTACTAACCTGGATGAACGAACTCAAGCTATCTTCAATGGATGGAGGCCGAGATTGGTTCGATGATTGACCTTGGGGAGATGGCCTCGGATGGATTTGAGATGGATTTTGTGAATTTCTCCAACTAAAGTTCGGATGATTCCACCAACCTGGGTTGTAATTTTAAGCGTAAGGATCATTACGAGGCCTTTGCTGAAAACCCTGGATAGCGTTAATGTCCTCAACCTGCTGATCAATCACCATATTACAAACATTAGCCCCATGACCAAATTCACCGCAAATTCCGCATGACTCGGTAGAAGGAGGGGCGGTAGAATGCCCTCGTGTAGACAACAATTGTACTTGTTTAGTCAACTCAGCCAATTATTTTGTCACATCGTAACTTGGAGCTACTTCATTCACGGTAGCCCGTTTGTCTCTGGCACTCTTTTGTTGGGAGTTGCCACTCATCATCTCAAGAATATCATAAATTTCATGGGTCGTATGCACACCCATATAACCACAGCAGCATTGTCAACCATATATTGATAATCATATGATAATCCATCATAGAAGAATTAGTTTAACAATTATAGTGGGTAGTGATAATGTGGGCATTTAGTTTGTAAATCTTTAAAGCGATCCTAGTCCTCATGAAAAGGCTCACCTTCCATTTGACTAAAGGTAGCTATCTTACCTCGCAGATCTGAAGTTTACTGATGAGAGTAGTACCTGCCCATGAACTTATTGTACACCGCCTCCCAATTAGTAAGAGAGTTGGGAGGTAGAGACATAAGCCATGTTTTTGCCCGATCCTTCAGAATATATGGAAAGCAACGCATCCTAAGATGGTCCTCATTCAAATCCTATAGAGGAAAAGTTTGAATGACAAAATAGAATTCCTGAATGAAGTTGAGAGGATATTCATTGGGCATCCCATAAAAAGACGGTAACTGATTGAAATGTATGTTTTTTAGCTCATAGTTGTGTTGCTTGTTCTAAAGTGATGCAAGAGGTCGTGGTACCGATGACTGGGCGGGCGAACTCACGCATCGAAGGCTAGCGTGCCTCCGCATTATTTCCATTTTGATTATCACCCATTGTTGGCTCATCCGTTTGTTCTTCCTTTGAAATGTGATCCTGAGAATCCTCGCTACTAATAGAAGAATCGTCCCCTTTGTTCCTTATACGTCTCGGAACACGGTGAATGTCGTCCATGAAGGCGCAAGCTCCAGATTGAGATTTCTACATCCTTGCATAAACAAACTTAGGAAAATAAATCAAACGTACGTGTGGAATAAGGTAAAAATCAAAAAACAAACAAAAAGGAATCCTAAACTAAAAACATAGAAAACAGACACAATAATTATTACACCTAAACCCTTCCCCGGCAATGACACCAAAATATTGTTCGACCGCTAAACACCTAAAAAAATCTAGCAATCCTCGCAAGAGAACGAGATCAATCGTAGGGTAGAAAGTTGACCACAAGTCGTTTTTCAAGGAATACTTAGCCGGCAAATAATTATTATGTTTCACAAATAACAGAAATTAAATCCTAAATACTCTAACAAGATTTGTGATTTTTAATTAACTAAAGAAAATCAAGTAAAAAGACAATAATCAAACTGAACACGAATAAACTTTGAGAAAAATATATGGATGGAAGTCTATGATTTTGGATTCACCTCATCAAACTTGCAAGCAGAATATCAATTAATTGATCATACGGTTAACAAATATAACAATCATGTAAAAATAAGGTCTAGATCTGATAACTCACGTATTCACGCAGTTAGGGTTATCCCTACATAATTTGTTATTATCATAAAGCCCATGGTTAGATAATACATCTCTCGATCTCAATTATTCCCTCAAAACAATCAAGAGTTGACCAAATAATTAATCAACAAGTAAAATAATTTATTCAGGAAAGCAGATCAATTAATCAATACTCATGCTTGTTTGTTTGAATCAAATCATCATAATCCAAGAACAAGGAAATTAGTTCATGCTTGGGGATGGGATCATATTGTCAATTGAAGGAAAGAAAACAATCATAAACACTATCATGCAACAATAATAATCACCCAACAATTGAAATCAGACAAAAGAGATGAAAAAATATTACTCTTTGATTAAGCAGCAAAATAACTTCAATGGAAAGAACCCAAGCAATCCCAATGATGAAAAGCAAGAGAAAAGAGAGAAAACTAGAGTCTAAAAGTGTTAAGAAGTAATGTGTGTCGAAAATAAGGGCTCCCTAAGTCCTATTTATAAGCCTAGAGTCCTAAACAAGGTGTAAGAACCAAAAATCGTGAAACAAAATCAAAAATTTCATGTTCAGTGCAACACTGCCCGCTGCCGCGCCTACCAGCGTGCGCTCGCGCATTGTTGCCTGTCGGTCGCCTCACGCGCCCGCCGCCGTCCTTCCACGCGCGCCCGCTCGCTCGTTCCCCTGTTGTCGGCCGATGTTTGTCTTTAGTGCCCGTTTTCTCTATTTGTTACCCATTTTCGAGCCTCTTTTCATCATAACCTATAATAATGACAAAAATACGCTGCGTAACACTCGACACTATAACCAATACATAAAGCCATGTAAATATGCATAATCACACACAAAATAAGACGAATAACGCACAAAAAATATACTCAAAACCATGCAAAACACTTGTGAACCTGCTTTGATTACTCACTAAATATGTAATGTTCGGACGTCTACAATTTGTTAAGTACATCAGACTGTCAATTATCCTTGCATATTCTAGCTGAGAAATTGGTTCTCCTTTATTTTTAGCTAAGTGTAGACTCATATCTACAGGTGTCTTGGTCGGAGGACTATCAAAAGCATTAAACTTTCTAAGTATGTTTTCGACATAATGGGATTGTGACAAGACAATTCCATCTGAAGTTCTAGAGTTTTTAACACTACTACAAAAATGCTGATAGACATCGGTTTTAATCCGTTGTCTATTAGTAAAACAACCGTTGTTAGAGCTAATGGTGTTAAAAGCATGAACTTTTGACAGCAGCCGAGAACCGGTGTTGTTTCCTATAAATACAACGGTTTTAAACCACTGTCTTATAGATAAAATATCCGCTTTCTAAGCCCCTAATGTTAAAAGTTTATGTTTTTTACACCGGTTTAGAACCGCTGTCTTTTGATGAATAGACATCGAGTATTCACACTATTTTTAAACCGGTGTTGTTTTGTCTAAAGACACCGGCTCGAAACCGGTGTCTGTGGTGAATAGATATGGATTGTTCACACCGGCTCGAAAATCCATATCAATAAATAATTCATCATGAAATCCAATTCCATCAACCATCATAAATTCACTATAAATAAACATGAAATCCAATTTCATCAATTACCGACAAAAAATGCATTAATACTAAAGTCATCAAGATCCAAAATCTAACAAAAAGTACTAGTAGCGAAATTTTCATTGGATAAAGCAACTACAAATTCATAATCCAAATCCATCAACCAACAAAAAAGGCTATATACATTCAACTAAAGGCAACAAAATCCATATGATCAACATTGCTCCTGTCATTCAAGCTTTCAAAAATGTTCTATCTATCCATGAGAGCATCCATTCTTTTAAGTACCTAAACAAAATAATACCACAACAATCAAATGGATATAAATTGTATAAAACTTTACAACTATGCAAGCATTTGCAGAAATTGGAAATTGCCAACAAGCAAAGGGTGAAAATTCCAATTTTCACTTCAATTTCTTACTACTATATCCTGTATGTAGCATGTTATAGTTTAACAGGAAATACTATGTCCACAGAGGTGGCAAGGTGTTCAACGAAGTTAGAAAAATCTGAAAAATCTTACCTTTCAAGTTTGAAATCAAAATCTGCAGGCGTATTTGAGTATACCTAAAAATCATTGGCAAGGAACTCAAAAAATCAAGATTATACAAAGAATTTCAGAACAGGCATCAAATATTCCAAAAGTAGTGAATGAGTCATCTATAGATAATTAATATTACCAACAGCGGCAGTGAAACCAACAAACTATATAACAGAGAACTGTTATAAACACTGCATTAATAACTTATTATTTATGGTGCACTTCCATTTTCTTGGTTCCCTTCGCAAAAAAAGATTCAGACTTGATAACAAAATCAGATATTTTCTCTTCTATCATTTTCTTCCACAAAGCAAAGACTGAAGTTTTAGTTCCATGGCCAGATGTTAAGATCCTGAGCAAACTATGACTCACTCACACCATCCTTGGAAGAAAGTTAATATCCATCAGCAATCAGAGTAAACTGGAAATGAAAAAGATATATGGAGAACTATGCATCTAGAAGAAACTAGAGCTACATTACTCCTCAATTTTACTTCAACAATGTTGTTTTATTTGAAATGAAACATGATTGACTTGATTTCTACATAGCAGCAAGCAAATATGTAAAAGAAAAACCACTAGAGAAGGAGGGTCAGCGGGGGGAATTTAAAGATCTATGTAACATTCTGTGAAGCAGAATAAGCTTTCTAAGAGGATTTCAACTCTACTTTAAAAAGTGAATCTCAAGTGTTTCTTCCAATAATTACTGGTAACACTTTTGGATCACCAAAATATATATAGAAATCTTATCTGCTATTCACCTTCACTAGTCATATTGATTTTAATAAAATTTAATTACAGTTTGAAATGATTTTTCACACCATAATGACAAGGGAAATCAATATTGCTTTATGTAATATATGCAACACTCTTTCAAGTAAGGCAAATTATAAACATATAATTGCTAATCCTGATAACTAAGACAATCTCCATTAATGAGCACAAACACCAAAATACAGGCATAAAACTTCTAACTGTTGCCTGTCAATAAAAACAGAACGTTGCATTGAGAAACACATACTTCTCAGACTTCAGGATTGAACAATGAAACACATGTTATTACACTTTTTCCTTATTTAGCTAACCTCCGGAATGCAAATAGTCAATCATCAAAGAACCCTAGCAGTAACACCCTATCACTCAGCATGATTCTCTAAAACCAAATGCCATAATAAACTATTACGGTACTTTTTCTCAACATAATTCAACCATGACTGTCAACCAAAAGAGCAAATGGTTTCTCACTATATATCGAAAATAGTATCAGTAATTCAATACTAGAAAAGCAACAAAATCAGGTCTTTCAAACTGAATCGTCATCTTAAACAAAAAGAGCGTGTTTGTTGACGTGCGTTTTGGTCAACAAGCAAAATATGCAAAAGATTTAACACGTGGAAATATAAGCGTACGTAATGTGTGTTTATTTATGGCTAATTCTGCCTTTTTTCGCGTAATGCCGAGCCGAATTATTGGGGTCGGTCTTTCTTACAATCTCGCGTTTTTCCCTCCCTTTCTCCTCTTGAAATGAGGATTTTTATACCCCTCGAGTAAGTGGATTTTCAACAGTCATCTTTGCACTAATTAATTACTAATCAGTAAAATAATTAAAAAATGACACATGTCCCTCTCTAATCGTGCATGTCAGCCAACTCTTGCCACTTGGTGACTCCTCTCTATAACTTTTTGACATGTGGCAGTTTCTGATACCAATAAAGCATTAAGCATGGGCAGGTATGGGCAAATGGTTATTTTTATGAATATGTCGCGCATGCGTTTCCTTACCGAAATTTGGGCTCGGGGTCGGGGGCTGGATCATGCTTTGTGGTTGACGTGGATCAATTTCTTGACGTGGGCGTGTCAAGGGCCTATCGAGCGTCACCCGTAGGTCCCCCACTCGGACGTGTGCTGGACTGATGACGTGGATCAATTTCTTCCACCTCGGCTCGGGCGTCATGAAAGGCCCCCAAGTTTAATTCCGAGAGAAGAATTTCTGAAGTCGGAGTTAAACTTTAATGCTAATGATAAACTTTTAATGGGGAAACGGATTTCTCAAAGGTTTTGTTCATTCCTGACATCTGTCGCGTAGTGATTAATGCCTGTAGCGGCGCATTAATTGTGGTGCCATAATGACAGACACGTGGCATCTTGTGGTTGGACCAATCTTGCTCAGGAATCGAAAAGGTACGTCAGTTCTGTCAGCGGGCGTGGGGACGCGACGTTCTCCGACATGTTCGACGGCTTTTGAGTTTAAAAAGGCGCGTCTTTTCGAATAAACGTTTCGTTTATCGAGGGAACTCCATCTATAAATACCCTTTTTTTCCTCCATCATTCACTTTTGCATCCATTACCCTTTGAGCTAGATTGATTGAAACCGAGCAGAAATTTTCGGGTCGGCTTCCAAAGTTCAGAGACTTCAAACTTAGGTATTTTTTCGAAATATTCTCCTTTTACCAATAAAATGTATTCTTTTCAGGATAGTAGGAGTCGTAGTTATAGCGTAGAGGTTGAAATCGAAGATCCCCCCTCTGAACCTTCTGTTTATTTCTCACCAGCACGGCGATCTCCGCCTTATAGTCCGAGTATCATTCAGATATCTTCTCCAGATTCTTCTTGAGGTGGAACGTCTTTAGAGCGGACGCATACTATTTTTGATCTGACGCCAGTGACCGTTTTTAGAGAAGGAACGGTGTATCAGCCCGGACTGGCACAAGAGAGTTCCGACAAAAAATCCCCGAGTGCTGATCTTAGCGTGCTCGGCGAGAAGACGAAAATATGGACCCATCGGAGCCGGAGCGTGATAACGTGGAGCGGGTTGACGAACCCTCCGGAGATTCGAGGTCGGAGAGGCCTCAAGTGCCCATGGGCCATCGTAATGGCGACGGCCGGCAAGGAGGAGGCCCTCGCCTTCGTGTCGAGCCTCGGTGCATGCCGAGTGATATAAACGATATCCCTAGCATGCTGATGATCCGGGAGGTAGAAGAGCTCCGGCGGAGGTACCATATTCCAAGTGGCATCAATTTTTGGGTACCGGATGGCACAGAGGTTCCTCAGTACCCACCAGTGGGTTGCTTGGCCATATTTGCCTTGACCTCCTATATGGGTTGCGATTTCCTTTGTCGGCTTTCCTCACGCGGTGGTTTTGCAAGTGGGGTATGCATCCGACCAGTGCACCCTATTTCTTGGGGTAGGATCATCGGCCTCGGTGATGTTCCACCTAGAAAAATATCCTCGCCCCAAATTCAAAGAGATGAACGAGCTCTTTATCTGGCGAGTGACTCCTTCATCTCGGGGTCAGCCGTCTGGGTGGTATTACGTACAGAGCCGACTGGGGTATCCGGACGGCTTAGTGGAAGGTCTTCCTTCATCTTTGAAGGAGTGGAAAGATAAGTGGCTCTGGGTGAGCGGCGAGTGGCAGGCTCGCGTGGAGGATGGGGAAAGGGAAACTGTTCTTCATCCTCCATCAAATTTTGTTTTTGGTTACAGTAAGTCTCATATTTTCTCCTTTCTCTGCTTTTGCTGTTTATTATTTCCTTTTGTGATTGACTTTGCCTCTTTTTTCGTCTTTTTATCTTTACAGAGAATCGGGCATCAAAGGGACCTCTGTCGGCCACTTTTATTCGAAGGCTGGAAAACATCCAGGCCCGAGGCATCAGGGACAGACGGATTGACAGATTGGCCAATGAGGCCGATCTGGCCACAGCCGGCTTGAGGCCTGCTCTGCCCGCCGACCCCGAGGCCGAGGGGGCAGCTCGGGATGAGGCAGCAGAGCGGGAGGGGGAGGTTGGGGGAGAGCCTTAGTAGAACCCTCCCGGTAATGAAGAAGTACGGCCCCACTCTCCGGGGGAGCAGCCGGCTCGGACAGAGCGAGTTGTACCGTCTCCTGCAACGGCCAGTCCTGTGGGCAGATCGTCTGTGTCCGTTGGGCAAACGCAGACTCCAGAGCCGCCGAGTGCGGCTGCCGTTCGAGGTAAACATAGTATTTCTTACACTCTTCCTTTTGAAATGTTTTTCGTTTTCTTTTGACCTTTTAACGGTGGTTGCTTTTTGTAGGGCATGGCTTGGATTTGCGTGCACACCTTCGCAGCGTGAGGAACATGGCCGTGCGGCGAACTCGGGCGACTGCCGACCAACCCGCAGATGTGGAGGTGGCTCGGAGAGCAGATATTCGGGCCGGCAAGCGTCCCGCTGATGGAGTGCCGGAGGCAGTGGAACCTCTCCTTCAAAGGAGATGAGGAGGGATTGTGATGGAGGAGCCCGGGCAGACTGAAGGGGTTGGTCAGATGGCGCCGGAGCATCCTGAACAGGCCCCAGAAGGGGGAGGTCCGCGAACTTTCTCGGATGACCTCGGCCGGGAAGGTCACTTCATCCCTCCAAATCGGGTGAGAGATGAATACTGCGAGGGAATGATTGGACTACGCCCTCGATGGTTTGTGGAGTTTGTCCGATGCGCCACGCCGACGGAGGAGCAGTCGAGAGTTTTACCGGATGTGGGTCGGGCCGCGATGAGTGTCCCAGCTCGTGCCTGGACAAAAGGCATCGAGCAATTCTGCTCGGAGACTGGCTTCGAGGAACAAATTCAGTATGCCATGGGAATGTCCGGGCGGATCATTAGGCTCCTATGGCATGCAATTGGGGGAACTCGCGAGCTGGAGAAGAAATACACCGATCTAGAAAGGCGGCACGGCGACCTGCAGGAGGCCTATGCTACCCTTCAAGGGGTACAATAATCGTTAAAGACCCAGGCGGATGAAGCTACGGCTCAGGTCAACTCTGAGAGAAACTGCTGCGAGGGCCGAGGCAGAGCGAGATCAGGTCCGCAGGGCTGAAGAGGAGCTTAGGGCTAAGGTTGCCGAGCTGGAACGTGCTGCCACTACCCAGGCTGAGGAAATGGAGAGGCGTCTAGCCGATGTGTGCAGAGAGGCCGAAGAGGTTGCTCATCGGCAAGTCGAGGAAGCTCGTACACAGGCCGTTGAAACTTATAAGGACTCTGAAGAGTATGCATTTATGTTGACCTGCGGCCACGCGACCAGCCTCAAAGAAATTCTTGATTTGGTTAAGGCCGGGCGGACTGTTGCTCAGCTTGAGGAAGACCTAGCCCTCCTGGAGGCTGATCTCGATGCTCTTCGGCCAAACTTTGCCGAGGCCCCCAATGTTCAGGGCTCTCCTCCTCCGGACGTGGAAGAAGTCGCCTCCAGTGGTGCCATGGAAATTCCGCCCACGTCTTAGTTTTGATGATGTTTGCCCCCTTTTTATTTACAAGCTTTCATATGTACTCGTAAGTAGGTGACTTGGCTTCGTGCCTTAGAATGTAATGGGCTCCGGCCTCCCCTGTGTAAATATTTTTGAAGTAGAAATGAACTTTTCTTTCTATCACCTGTGTATTTGTTTTAAGCTTCTTGCATATGCTTGGCTCTTCTCCTTTTTGTAAGATTGTTGCCTGTTTTCTTTTTCCTTTTATACTTCCAAGTATGGGGCTCGGTTCAGTGCTCCTGAATAAGGGACTTTACCCGCTTTAATTGACTTTCGTACTCGGTATATGAACCTAATCTTTATTTTGTATTTTGTACTTGGTGTATAAACCATGTCTTCATTTTGTGTCGGTGTGTATACTGAGTCTGTTTTGTGCTTGGTACGTAACCAAGTCTTGGTTTTGTGCTCGGTGTATACATCGAGTCTTTGTTTTATGCTTGGTGCGTAACCAAGTCTTTGTTTTGTGCTCGGTGTGTACATCGAGTCTTTGTTTTGTGCTCGGTGCGTAACCAAGTCTTTGTTTTGTGCTCGGTGCGTAACCAAGTCTTTGTTTTGTGCTCGGTGCGTAACCAAGTCTTTGTTTTGTGCTCGGTGCGTAACCAAGTCTTTGTTTTGTGCTTGGTGCGTAACCAAGTCTTCGTTTTGTGCTCAGTGCGTAACCAAGTCTTCGTTTTTAAGGGTAGATCCGCCTTGTGGGCGAGTTGCCCTTTTTTCAACGCAAAGGGGCGTACCGAGATGACTTTTTCGGCATTCGCCTTCTTCACGGAGGCAATTTTTTTTGTCCCTCGGCACGTAGCCGAGGTGAGTAAAAATTTCGTCCCCCTTTAGAGAGCTCACAGAATATCAGATGAAAGGATAATTTCTCGGAATCCTATCTGGATCATAAACCGAGATCTTTATTGATAGTACCGTTTCAGGTATGCTACATTCCATGGATGCATAAATTTTTCTCCACTCAAATATTCTAGTTGGTATGCCCCACCAGAGAAGACGTGGCTGACCCGAAATGGGCCCTCCCAAGTTGGCTTCAATGGGCCGGGTTCAACACCCGTTATCTTTTTCAACACAAGATCGCCGACCTGGAATCTCCTTTCCTTTACTTTCGAATTGTAGTACCTCTCGCTTCTTTGTTTATACACGGCGTTTTTCATCTCGGCACTACACTTTTTTTCTTCGAGCAGATCTAGCTCGGCTCGAGATGTGACCTCATTGCCGTCTTCGGCAAAATTTGCAATTCTGAAGGTAGGGGCTCCAATCTCAACAGGAATCACCGCCTCGGTTCCATAAGCCAAAGAAAAGGTGTTTCTCCAGTGGCCGCTCGATGCATCGTCGTATGACCACGACAGGGTAATTCCTCCGGCCAATTACCTTTAGACTCCTCCAATCTCGCCTTCAAGGTATACTTGAGTATTTTATTAACGGCCTCAACTTGTCCATTCGATTTGGGGATGGTAGGGAGTTGAGAAATGTTTTTAATGTGGAAACCCTCACAAAAATTTGAAACCTCCGGTTATCGAATTATTTCCGTTTGTCGTAAGAATAACCGAATGTGGTATCCCGAATCTACGGATAATAGACTTCCATACAAAACTCACAATCTTTTCCTCATCTATTTTCGCTGCAGGCCCGCCTCGCCCATTTTGTGAAATAATCCACCGCCACAATGGCATATTTGACGCCCCCTTTGCGGTGGGGAGTGGTCCGATAAGGTCCATTCCCATTTGGCAAACGGTCATGGGCTAAATACGGAGGTAAG
Source organism: Rehmannia glutinosa (assembly GCA_016081115.2). Taxonomy (NCBI): domain Eukaryota; kingdom Viridiplantae; phylum Streptophyta; class Magnoliopsida; order Lamiales; family Orobanchaceae; genus Rehmannia; species Rehmannia glutinosa. The sequence continues at coordinate 279,110 of JABTTQ020000291.1, forward strand.
TTGCTCAAGATGATATCGACTGCGGCGCGAATCTTTGGCACCTCTCACATTTTTAACGAGATCGTTGCATCCTTTCTTAGGGATGGCCAAAGTAGTATCCTTGCCGTATTAATTTATAGGCCAATGTCCGGCGCGCCGGCGTGGTTTCCGCATATTCCTCGTGAACCTCTCGAAGTGCATAACTGCATCTATCTCGGAAGGCACCGTAGGAGTGGGACGGAGTATCCTCGTTTGTATAGGATGCCATCTACTAGTGTAAACCGAGCCGCTTGAGTTCGTAGTGTTCGGCTTGACTTTGTTTTCGAGTTGAACTCCTTTATCTAAATCTTGAATGATTGGGGTCATCCAGGTTTGCTCGGCGGTTTGATTGTATATATCTTCTTTGCGCCAAGTGACGGGGCGATGACGATTTGTGTGTGATGACATTCGCGATGGCATCCATCCCTGGGCTGGAACCGAGCCGAGCTAAGGCATCTGCCTGCATGTTCTTGGCTCGGGGCACATGTAAGACTTTTGTCTTAAAGTGTGATAATCTCTTCTTGACCAAGTCCAAATATTGTGCGATTTTTTGCTCTTTTGCCGTACTCACCGTTGATTTGATGAACGACCGGTGAGAATCACGTGTACCAATGATTGTTTTAGGCCCATAGAATTTGCCATATCTAAGCCTCGCGAGAAGTGCCTTGTATTCGGCCGTTGTTCGTTGGGCCCCGAAATCGCATAGCCGAGCAGTAGCATTTTTGATTTGGATCGATTATCACGAATCCGCCCCCTGCTCGGCCTGCGGTGGAGGAGCCGTCAACGAACAATTTCCATTCTTGGTCTTCCATAACTTCCAATCGTATGGAAGGTGTGAATTTGGCCACAAAGTCGGCTAAAGCCTGTCCTTTTATTGTTGTACGTGGTTCGTATAGAATATCAAACTTACTGAGTTTGACGGCCTTGATCATCCGACCAGAAGTATCGGGTCGGTGCAGTACTTGCTTCAGTGGGTAGTTCGTCAAGACTATAATCTTGTGCTCTAGAAAATATGGACGGAGTTTCCGCGCCGCAGTTATTAATGAATAAGCCAACTTTTCCATTGGTGGATAGCGGAGCTCGGCGTCATGTAACACTTGGCTGGTGTAATAGACCGGATGTTGAATAGAACCATCTAGCCTGATTAACACCGAGCTGATCGCATATTCGGATACCGCCAGGTACAAATACAAGTCCTCCCCTTGGGTAGGTTTTTGCAATATAGGAATTGAAGAAAGGTGCTGTTTGAGGGATTCAAAGGCAGTCTGTGCTTGCTCGGTCCACTCAAAAATTTTGCCCTTTTTTATAATTTCGAAAAAAGGTTTACACTTGTCTGTGGATCGCGAAACAAATCGGTTAAGGGCGGCCAATCGGCTGTTAGGCTTTGTACCCTTTTTATAGAGTTTGGGGGTTCTAGATCGATGATGGCTTTTATTTTGTCTGGGTTGTCTTTGATTCCCCTTTGGCTGACAATATACCCCAAAAATTTACCCGAGCCGACCCCAAACATACACTTTCTCGGGTTTAACATCATCTTGTACTCTCTCAAAACATCAAACATTTTATTAAGATTGTTTAGATGATCAGATATATACAGTAATTTCACCAACATGTCATCTACATAGACTTCCATAGTACGACCTATCATTTTCTCAAACATCTTATTTACTAACCTTTGGTAGGTCGCACCAGCATTCTTCAACCCGAAGGGCATCATTTTGTAACAGTAAATTCCACGAGCAGAGAAGAATGATGTATTTTTTTCGTCATCTGGGTGCATTCATATTTGGTTGTAACCCGAGTATGCATCCATGAAGCTCATCAGCTCATGTCCCGCCGTGGCATCTACCATATAGTCAATGTTTGGTAATGGATAAGTGTCCTTGGGGCATGCCTTATTCAGGTCGGTGAAATCCACGCACAGGCGCCACTGGCCATTGCTTTTTTTTACCAAAACAGGATTGGCAACCCATTGGGGATAGAGAGCTTCCCGGATAAATTGATTATCTATCAACTTGTTAACCTCGGCCTCGAGTGCTGCTTGTCTATCAGGGCCGAGTTTGCGCCTTTTCTGGATAACTGGGCGGAACGTTAGATCAATATTAAAAGGTGGCATGCATGCTTAGGGTCAATTCCGGGTATGTCTGCATGAGTCCATGCTAATACGTCAAGATTATTTCCCAAAAACTCAATCAGCTCGGTTCGATATGGTTCTAGGAGATCATGACCAATACGTAATTGGCGCCCCTCGCTTGGCCTTCCGACATTGATTGTATCAACCTGTTCAACTGGTTCCGCCCGTTTTCTTTTCTTGCTCTGCCCCTCTTTGATCTGCAGGGGCAACTCATCTTCAGTGGCCGGCTCGTTCTCGGCTGCTAGCTCGCCTTCTTCCATCATCGGTTCCTTCCCAGGTCGACGACCTGGATTATCCTCATGAAGGATCACCACTTTCCGCTCGGGCTCCTCTTTTGGCAGGGGATCGCCTTGCGTGGTCCCACTGGTTTCTCCTCGTTCCATCACGTTAATCTCCACCGGTCGGAGTTTGAGAGAGCATTCTCGTGACTCTCTTTGATTCCCCTTATGTATAGCCTCGCCATCAGATGTTGGGAATTTTATACAAAAATGATATATTGAAACGGCTGCTTTTATATGATAAAGCAATGGCCTCCCAATGATAACATTGTACTCCGAATCGGCGTTGATTATTTTAAATGTTGTCATGATGGTCCGTTTATGCAACCCCTGTCCCATTTGAATGGGCAAGTCAACTTCTCCGAGCGGGACTATTCTTCCTCCTCCAAACCCTAGAATGTTATCATTGCATGGACGGATATAGCTATCGTCCACGTTCAATCTCCGAAAGGCTCGAACGTAAATAACCGATGAGTAGCTACCAGAGTCGATCAAAATTCTATGAACTGGAGTACCCAAAATTGGTGCAGTAATGACCAGGGGATCAGAATGAGGGTGGACCACCTGGTCGGCATCCGCATCCGAGAACACAAAATGGTTGGTGGGTTGGCCTTCCTTGATTTCCGCCACCCGAACTTGCCTTTCGGCGTTGACGGCCTGTCTAACATCGGCCTTTTTTTTTCGTTGGAGCGGCTATCTTGATTTGTGTTAGTATTGATTCGGTTTACACTCGACATCATGAGGATCTCCCTACCCTGGTTCTCGGCCGGTGGTGGCGGCAGGAGAGCTGGATTGGTTATGCGCTCCAGGTTAACTCCTTGAGTCAGTGTCAGAGGGGGCGGTAGTTCATGAACGTATCTTTTGAGACCGCCTTGCCGAACAATCCACATAATTTCTCTGATTAGATCTCGGCACTCATCGGTATCGTGACCTATGATTTATGATAGGCACAATATCGACGTGAATCTAATTTGGTCGGCTCGACCTTCAAAGGCCGAGCCGGAGGTAATAAATTTAGACCATGTACTTCATTCCATATGGCTGATGGAGTGTGGGTCAAAGTACTCCTCAGCGCGGCAACTTCGGTTTGTGCTTCTTGGCGAGCCTTAAATCCGGTGGTCGGGTTTTCCGAGAATGGTCTAAATCCCGACCCCAACCCAACTGCTGATTCCTTCCTTCCGTCCTTTCTCACGCCCCCTGGCCGGTACTCGGGGCGGTTACTGGCCATGGCTTCCTTCCGCGCAAATATGGCGTTCCGCGCGGACCAGAAATTCTTGGTACGAGGTCGCCCCCGATTCATGGATAGAGTAGTTAAACCAAGTTTCGGGGGCAAGGCCAGCCATGGCTGCAATTAAAATGGTGTCATCCGACACCGGTTCCATCTCTCGAACTTGCTTATTGAACCGAGAGATATAGCTTTTCAGGGGCTCGTCCTTCCCTTGTTTGATGTTCACGAGGGAATCCTTAGGTGCGGCTCGGACCTTGGAAGTCAAGAAGTGCGTCGTAAAGGCGGAGGCCAGATCCCTCCATGCCCGAATGGACCCTTGTGGTAGGGTCCTAAACCAACGATGGGCTCGGTCGCCCAGAGTCAATGGGAAGGCCCTGCAGAGGATGGCATCGCTAGGACTATACAGTTCCATCCATGCTAAGTACTTGTGGACGTGAGTGGTCGGGTCGGTTTCCCCATTTTAGAGACCGACCTGGGGGATTTTCAGCTTTGGCGGTAACGGGGTCGCCAGGATTCCAGGGGAAAATGGCGATATAACCGCTGGTTGGTTCATTGCTTGGGGCGGCCTCCGAGACTATTCGCCTTCTGGACCGCCCTCCAATTCATTCAAACAACGGCGAAGGCGCTGGATCTCTACATCCCGTTCCTGCCATAGGCTGGGGCCTTGGGCCTGGTTGACCCTAAGCGGCTCCCGATCATCCGGAAATCGGAGTCGGGAACTTATAGATCGAGCCGGGCGTAAAGGATCAACTCCCAGTCGTCCGGCGAACACTGAGTGGGCATGGCGATGGCGCGTTGGCTCCGGTAGTGACTCCGCTACACGACTTTGCTCTTCATCATCCTCACGCGGCCGCCGTCTATCACGACGGACACGTTGTTCATTACCTGAACTAGCCTCTTGGGCTTCATTATGAGGAAGCCCTGGGACCTGAGGATTAATATTAACGTTCAGTTGTGGGTTGAGTGGGTTAGTATTTGCAAGGAGTGGAGGAGGTTCTTGAGAGTTAGTGGTGGCAAGTGTTTGTGATATGAGTTGGTTCATTTGCTGTACGAAAGTTGGGTTAGCAATTAGCTGAGCGAAAGGAAAGAAAGTGGTGCTCCCTGCTTCTGTCTGGAGCATATTTTTGTAAGTCCAAGCGGCTACGATAATCTAGAGGGGGGGTGAATAGATTATCTCCATCTTTTCGATTTCGCCCTCTTTTTCGAACCGAATACTCAAAGACAATAATAAAGGTGCGGAATGTAAACAACACACGTTGATTTATAGAGGTTCAACCCACCTAGGGCCTAATCCTCTACCACCCCAGTATATCCGGGATGGATTTCAAAAAGAAAAAGAATTTTATTAATTACCAAAATTAATACAAACTCAACTTACAACACCTTGAAGAGCACCACACTCTTCTTCAACAACAACTTTGGAGATTACCACAATCTCCCTTTGAAGATCACCACAATCTTCCTTCAACGGCACCTTGTGAAGATTACCACAATCTTCAACCTTGAAGAATACCAAATTCTTCAACACCTCAATAAGAAGATCACCACAATCTTCTTGCACCTATCACCTAGATCATCCAAGTGTGCTCTTACCACAAGAACACTCACAAGGATATCTTGTGTTGAATGATAACCAAAAATCAAGGTTACAACTCAATAATGAATATTACAATTTGAGTGCAAAGTGTAATCAAGAATAGCCTAGACCTCAAGGATGTGAAAGTGATAAGCTAGGCAAAATTACAACAAGAATAATAACAATGAAAGACCAAGTATTTGCTTGAAGTGTATCTTGTTGTGTTGTATCTCAATTGTTGTGTTGGTTGCTTCAAAGCTTCCTCTATTTATAGGAGATGATTGATCAAGCATAGGCTCCTCTTGGGGATTGAAAATCTACAGAAAAATACAATTAAAATCAAGAATATAGCTGTTAGAGATCAATCCCACAATTTAAGGAAATGTGTTTGTCAAACGGTCATATTTTTTTTTGTCAAAGCAGGCGACCGCCGCGAGAAATAAGAGATTTAAAGAACACTTTGAAAATTTCAACAGGCGACGGTCGACATAAGCTTCGACCAGTCGACCCCTGTTTCAACCGGTCCCCCTCATTCATTTTGTTGGAAAAAATCAATTTGTTTCAACGCAAACTTTGCAGTACCGGTCGACCCCGGGCTGGGACCGTCGGCCGACGCCGGCCGGCCGACCCCGATTTTCCTTACGTCTCATTTTTGTTTCAAAAATCATCTTGTCACGGGTTGCCCTATAGGGCGGCCAGGTCGACCACGAGGAGAAATGTTGTCCAATTTTTGTCGAAAATAAAACTCAAGAAATACTCCGAAAATTTAGTAAGAACATTTTAAACCAATCGGGAGTATTTAGACAACATTTAGAAATCTTGTTTTAGGAGTAAAAATCCATTGACATAAAATCATTAAAAGTGTTGTCCAATATTATTGAAAATAAACTTGAGGAAATACTCCGGAAAATATTAAAACCATTTTAAATCATTTAGGAGTATTTGGACAACCTTTAAAAGCATTGTTTTGGTGACAAAATAAAATCATCAAAATTAAGATAATAACATGTATCAAACAATCTCCCCCTTTTTGATGATTACAAACCAAAACAATTTTTACACAAAGTAGGAGAACAATTTTAGAAATGATTTTCCGGTAAAAACATTTGACCGTTTGGAAGCAACCAAAATTCCAAAATATGTAAAAGCAACCAAGTAGGGGAGTAAATATATTCAATAATAAGTACAAGCTCCCCCTATCAACAAGCACATCAAGAATAATGTAAAAGCAATTATCCATAAGCTAAAAGCTTAGCTTTTGCATTTTGTTCAAGAGCTTATAAGCTCCCCCTGTCACAAAACATCATTAGACAATTATATAAGTCCATCAAGCAACAATTGGACTAAAGATAAATCATAACTTATGGCTTTTATAAGCCATAGCTTATAGCTTTTATAACAAGCTTTTATTTGCTTCTTTGAGCTAATGAGCCAATATTCTATTTCTCCCCCTTTGGAATCATCAAAAAGAATGTTAGGATGATAAAAACATCATACAAATATATCAAAGTGCGCAAACAAGACGGTTTATCAACCATTGAGCAATTTATGCTTAAAATCCAAGGAAAATGGGAGAAATGTGACATAAGAAATCCAAAAGCTCATTAGTTAGCCAAAAAACATGATCTCAAAAAGATTTTAAGACATTTGAACATAAGAGATTCATGTATATGATGAGATTTTCACTGAAGCATTATAACAAACACTTGGCGGGCATCAAGAATTTGAAAAGGATATATATAGCCCTTGTAAATAATCAAGCCAAGTTGTTCATACCATTACCAAAAGCAATATTCAACATGTATCCAACACATAATAGGCATAAACAAAGTAAATTCTCAAGGGTTCAACTCAATTGAGATATTTTAAGCCAAAAAGGATCAAGGCATTACAAATGCCAAAAATTAGAGCATCCATCAAGTAATACAAGTCATGCCTTAAACAATATATGTATGATATATCAAATGTCCCAACATATCCATCTAAGCATAATGATCAAAGCATTAAAAGAAGCACTTTTACCATCAAGTACTTCATACCAATTTCAATCAATGCTAAATTAGAGTATTTTTACCATCAAATACTCCAAAAAATACCATGATCACTCACAAGTCATCATTAACTTACAATTTTAAACCTTTCAAGAAAACAAGCAAATATCATTAGTGCAAGAGAGTTTTACAAAGTTCATAAAAATACAAAGCAACATGAATGAAAATGCTAGAAAGTAAAGGGGGTGGGGAACATCATTCCTCATCCGAGGAGAAGCAAGATCCGGGAATAAAGTCCTTGATGAATTTCTTCAACTTGCCGATAGACTTTTGCATTTTGGAGGTCTTATGCTCCAAAGCCTCATACCTCGTTTCATGAAAAGCCCTCATCTCATCAAATTCGGCTTGGGTATACCTCCTAGGCGGTTGAGCACCGGTATTACCCTCCGGATTGCTCGGTTCGCCTTCCTCCGCCAATCTTGCAGCCTCGGCGTCATCAAAGTAGTCATTTGGATCGGGGGATTCTTAACCTCTTCCTCTAGCCATTTTAGTTGGTCGGATGTCCATATTCTTGCGCATCGTGACTATTTAGGAGATGTTATCAATGTCAAAGTCATTTTGAAATACCTCCGAGTTACACTCCGACGAAGGTAGTCCCGATTGAATAAGAAGTTTACAAATCCAATTTTCCATAACCAACTTCTTATTACCTTGAGTGATGGACTTAATTAGACATTGAATAAGAATGGCACCAAATTTAAGTGGTTCCCTCCTAGCAATCTTATAAGTCAAAAAGTAATCCATGTTGCTAGGCATCTTTCCCGACTTACCACAAATGCAATATGCGACAATGACCGATAAAATACGATGCTCAAGTGTCATTGCCAACAATGAATACTTTGGCCATACTCCCAAATACGTCTTAACGTCTTTCATCGACACCCCCAACATTTCATCATTCCAAGTCCCACAAGAGAAATAGTCCCAACCTCCTTCTCTGACATGTAAAAGTCGGCAAATATCATTGGGAGTCCATCTAAAATGACGACCCCTTATAAGCGAATTTACGGCAATCGACTTTCTCTCATTATCATATTGCACCCACATATTAGCATAAAAATGTTGGATAATATCATCATCATACAAAACATAAGCATGCTCCCATAAATACATCCAACCTTGCTCCTCAAAGAATCCTCTAATGGTAGGATATTCATTTGTAAATGAACTAAAACGACACATTTTAGTCCGAGCAATAGATTTTCCTCCCATCCCCGAATCCTCATAGTACCATTCCGCATACTTATTGATGAAATTAAGAACATTGTGGGGATGAGGAGCTTGAGGAATAAAAGATTTTTTACCTTTCGCCCAACGGCAATTTTGGAGCGAAATTGTCCCGCGGAGTTCGGCAATTTGGGCCCGAGAGATAACGGGATTTTGAACATCATCACCTTCCTGAGCTACATTTCTTTGGGCAGCTCGGATATCCCTTTGTTCGGCTTCTTCTTGCCGATTTCTCGACGAACCCTCTCCGCCCCTTCTACGCTTGGAGATGGGATTTCGACCGGTGGAATTCTTTGGGGGAGCCATATATGTAAGATTCTTGTGAAAATAAAAGGATTAGCAACAAGAATCGTGAAAAATGATGAAGAATTGAAGAACTATGAAAGAAGGGGGTGATTTTTCGCTGTAAGGGTTTTGAGAGTTTTCTCTGCGTCTGTTTTAAAAATGAAGACAGACGATTTTAACAAGAAAAAAATAGCTTGGGCGACCGTCGAGGTGGGGTGCGACGGTCGAGTGCGGGCGACGGTCGCCCTCGCTTTGACTGGCCCCAAAGGCAATTTTTCTTTCCCCAGAATTTTCCAAAATTCGATTTTTCACCCCAAAAGTTTTAAAACTTTGCAAAAAGATAATTTTGGGCTATATCCAACAAATACGGGTTTTGGGAAAACATATAATTGAGAAAATCGAGACTTGGCGAGTAGTGCCCTTTTAAAAAAAATTTGCAAGATCATTTAGGGGCACTTAAGGGGTTAAAAAGAAATATCTTAAAAGATATGTGCATAAGCATAGTATCGAGTGTTAAGAAAAATACGAGTAAACATACCTCGATAGTTTAAGAAACTTGATGACGAAATAGCCAATGAATATGAGATATATATATCCTACACAATTCTTTAAACAAAATTTGCACAAAGCACGAGTGTAGGCAAGTAATAGGAGACATCAAGAAAAATGCTTATGCTTATGAGAATACATAGAAGATAATAAACCACATAGGTCTAATTTAATGCACAAGAGTTTTAGAAATATCATGCAAGGTCTTCTTTTAAAAATTTTGAAACTTACAAATATATTAAAGACCTAAATTAAAAATACATACTTGAAAACTCATTTTACAAGTAAGACACAATTAAAAACATGCATAAAATTAAAATAAAATGCATATATAAATGGGGAGATACGGTTTACCAATTATGCCGTTTCCATGGGTTGTGTCTTTCCCATTGTTGATGATGTCTTCCCCTTGAGAAGTCACTTTGTTGATGATGACTTCTTTGATTACTCCATTTCCAAGGTTTGTTATCTTCCCATTGTTGATGGTCTCTCCTTCTTTGAAAAACATCTTGTTGATGATTTCTTTGCCATTTCCAAGGATTGTTTTCTTCCCATTTTTGATTATATCTTCTTCTTGGAAATTTGCGTTGTTGAAAATAGTTTCTCCTTCTTTGATCAAATGAATCGATCATTTGATGCCTTATTGGCGATATGAATTTTCTTCGATCATTATTTCGCCGAGTACCTAATATGACATTGTTCTGTGGTACCCTCATGTGTTTGGGTCCTTTGGGATTAGTCTTGAGACTTTTAGGTCTCCAACAATAATTAAAGCTATTTCTAGCTCGACAAGAATTAGCCGTATGACCCTTTTTGCCGCAATAAAAGCAAGTAATAATTTTAGGAGCATAATGGCCAATATGCATAGTGACTTGATCCTTTTTCATATGGTTAATAACATTAGGCTTATGATCAAGTCCTTTATCACAATTATGAATATCAACACTATTGGACATTTTATTGGTACTTAAGTTTGATTTTGATAAATCATTTTTCAAGCAATTAATATCCTTAACAAGAGTACTATTTTCTTTTTCAAGGTTTCTAACCTTGTCAAGTGTGGTGGTGTGAGCACATGATAGTGATTCATAGGAAGTAAATAAACTATCCTTATCATTTTTCAAAACATTGAATTCCTCTTTCAAATTTTTGTATTTAACAAGTAAGCTTTGGAATTCATTTTGAAGTTCATCATAATCATTTTGCAAATCACTATAATCATTTTGAATAACAATATCATAGGAAGTAGAGGGTTTAAGACATACCTCGTTTTCTTCTTCGATGCCCATAAAACAATATTCAACTTCTTCATAGTTGGAAGTTGTAAGAGGATTGTTCCTTAAATTTGAGCTTGTATCCCTTTGAGAAGTAGATGCTTTTGTTTGACTCCTTTCATTTGCAAATACTCCATAGATGGCTTCTAATTTTTGCCATACTTCATATGCCGATCGAATTCCTACAATATGTTCATGTTCCAAATTAGTAAATGAACAATGCAAAATATTTAGAGCCTTACCATTTAAGGAGATGATTTTCTTCTCTTCATCATTTAGCTCTTTGAGGCCTTTGGAGGTGTGTGGTGTAACTTTCATCGGAATGGATTCTCCATTTATGACGGTGTTCCAAATATCAAACCCGCAACCTTGTAAATAGCATTCTATTCTTTCTTTCCAAAATATAAAATTTTTGGAATCAAATAGAGGTGGCATGGTGGTGGAGGTGCCGGATAGATGAGCTTCGTTCGTAGCCGACGATCGTTTCTCTTCACTCGCGATGTGAAACGAGCTTGCCAAAGAGTTTGGCTCTGATACCACTTGTAAGTCCAAGCGGCTACGATAATCTAGAGGGGGGTGAATAGATTATCTCCATCTTTTCGATTTCGCCCTCTTTTTCGAACCGAATGCTCAAAGACAATAATAAAGGTGCGGAATGTAAACAACACACGTTGATTTATAGAGGTTCAACCCACCTAGGGCCTAATCCTCTAACACCCCAGTATATCCGGGATGGATTTCAAAAAGAAAAAGAATTTTATTAATTACCAAAATTAATACAAACTCAACTTACAACACCTTGAAGAGCACCACACTCTTCTTCAACAACAACTTTGGAGATTACCACAATCTCCCTTTGAAGATCACCACAATCTTCCTTCAACGGCACCTTGTGAAGATTACCACAATCTTCAACCTTGAAGAATACCAAATTCTTCAACACCTCAATAAGAAGATCACCACAATCTTCTTGCACCTATCACCTAGATCATCCAAGTGTGCTCTTACCACAAGAACACTCACAAGGATATCTTGTGTTGAATGATAACCAAAAATCAAGATTACAACTCAATAATGAATATTACAATTTGAGTGCAAAGTGTAATCAAGAATAGCCTAGACCTCAAGGATGTGAAAGTGATAAGCTAGGCAAATTTACAACAAGAATAATAACAATGAAAGACCAAGTATTTGCTTGAAGTGTATCTTGTTGTGTTGTATCTCAATTGTTGTGTTGGTTGCTTCAAAGCTTCCTCTATTTATAGGAGATGATTGATCAAGCATAGGCTCCTCTTGGGGATTGAAAATCTACGAGAAAAATACAATTAAAATCAAGAATATAGTGTTAGAGATCAATCCCACAATTTAAGGAAATGTGTCTCTTGTCAAACGGTCATATTTTTTCTTTGTCAAAGCCGCAGGCGACGATCATACGAAATAATAGATTTAAATAACACTTTGAAAATTTCAATAGGGCGCCGGTCGACATAGGCCCGGCCAGGTCGTCCCTGTTTCAACCGGTCCCCGTCATTCATTTTGTTGGAAAAAATTAATGCTTTCAACGCAAACTTAGTGCAGTGCGGTCGACCGGGCTGGCGGCGGTCGACGCGATCGACGCCGTGGCGGCACTGGTCGACTGCCCGATTTTCCTTCCGTCTCATTTTCTGTTTCAAAAATCATCTTGTGTCACGGGTTGCCCTATAGGGCGGCCAGGTCGACCACGAGGCAGAAATGTTGTCTAATTTTTGTCGAAAATAAAATTCAAGAAATACTCCGAAAATTTAGTAAGAACATTTTAAACCAATCGGGAGTATTTAGTCAACATTTAGAAATCTTGTTTTAGGAGTAAAAATCCATTGACATAAAATCATTAAAAGTGTTATCCAATATTATTGAAAATAAACTTGAGGAAATACTTCGGAAAATATTAAAACCATTTTAAATCATTTAGGAGTATTTGGACAACCTTTAAAAGCATTGTTTTGGTGACAAAATAAAATCATCAAAATTAAGATAAAAACATGTATCAAACAATTTTGACCATTAGTAGTCTGGCCAGTTTGGTTATTAGGGTGCTGCTCTTCAGTCAAACGAGCATTTCTTGATAGTTGACTCATTTTGTCTTACTACGAAAAGGATAAACGTTGATCTTTACCCGATTTTCACTTAACTTGTTTTTGTCTGGAATTCTGACTGGACCAATACGGCCCTCCTTCTAGCGCCAATTTGTTGACGTGTGTTTTGGTCAACAAGCAAAATATGCAAAAGATTTAACACGTGGAAATATAAGCGTACGTAACGTGTGTTTATTTATGGCTAATTCTGCCTTTTTTCGCGTAATGCCGAGCCGAATTATTGGGGTCGGTCTTTCTTACAATCTCGCGTTTTTCCCTCCCTTTCTCCTCTTGAAATGAGGATTTTTATACCCCTCGAGTAAGTGAATTTTCAACAGTTATCTTTGCACTAATTAATTACTAATCAGTAAAATAATTAAAAAAGGACACATGTCCCTCTCTAATCGTGCATGTCAGCCAACTCTTGCCACTTGGTGACTCCTCTCTATAACTTTTTGACATGTGGCAGTTTCTGATACCAATAAAGCATTAAGCATGGGCAGGTATGGGCAAATGGTTATTTTTATGAATATGTCGTGCATGCGTTTCCCGCCGAAATTTGGGCTCGGGGGTCGGGGCTCGGCAGTCATGCTGTGGTTGGGCTCGGTAGCGGGCGAACCTAATTCATGACGTGTGTCGCGCACAAGCACATCGGCGTCACCGTAGGTCCCCCACTCGGACGTGTGCTGGATTGATGACGTGGATTAATTTCTTCCAGCTCGGCTCGGGCGTCATCAGTGTTCATGTCAGAACAATTAATAATCATACACGTTCTCCGTAACGTCTCAGCACCGAGTCAACTTACCATTATCCAATATTCATAAAAAAACCCATAACATAATTGATTCAATACCAGTAAAAAAGCAATAAAATCAACCACCTACATTAAAACCCATCATCCAATAATCATAAAAAAAAAATAACAATAATTAGAAACATGCCCACAATCTTTAGCTTTTACACCCAGAAATACAAACTATTTTTCTTGATAATCTTAATTACCTGGAGGATTTTGAAATTACCGTCAGAATGGAAGCACGGAGGACTTTGTACCACTTTCTTGACTCTAGTGTGTTGATTGTTAATAGTGAGTTTGGGGGAAGTCAAACGCGTGTGAAGAAAGTGTATGAAAGCAGATACGGGGAGAAGATAAAGGAAAGAGTAGATCCATGTAGTACCAGAACCCATTTTCCTAAGATATGTTGTGGGAAGAAAAGATTTGCTTTTCTCATTTCTTACCGAGATTCAGAAAAAAAAAAAACCAACCGTTGTTAGGAGAAATTCGAGCTCTAGAAGAGAATGTTGCATGCACGAAAATATTTTACGTAAGAAAATAAATGTTTGTTGACCACTGCTGATGCACCAAGGCATGCGGGGCATGTTTTATGATATATGTATAGGTACAGCAGGTGGGATACTTCCTGGTGAACACATAGCTAGATGGAAGATGGGCTCTTGGTGGGTCACAGGAGGATGGTCCATTTGTGAGTACCTATGTATGGCTCTGCGGGGTGGGATACTTCTTGGCGAACACAAGGGACGCAAGTAGGGGACCCTTGGTTGGGCTGTGATAGGATGATCCACACGTAGATCCATACTGATATTATTGGCTTTGATTATTGTTGTGTACAGAGCTCTTTTCCGGTGCATAGTAGTCGGGTCAGGGGCCCAAATGAAAGAAAACAATTTGAATAAGTATTTTAATTCATGGATTTTACATATTAGCATCACATGTTGGTAAAGCATTGTTATTCTTTGGACATGCATGGTTTTTACTTGCTGGGCTTTAGCTCATGTAGTTCATGCATTGCAAGTGAGCATGAGAATGCCTGAGCTTTTGGCTTACTGTGTGGTGTTGAAGCTTCTTCAGGTTTTGAGGATCATGGATGTGGATGACGACTTGTCGGGCTTATTTTTTGGTTCATTTTGATTGCTTTTGTTGTGTTATATATAGGAACTCCTACTGTTTATAACTTTTGAAACTTTATTGTAAGTATATGTAAATAGTGTGCTGGTTTGAGTTCTGGGTTTGTATATGTAGTTGTCGTGCTTACGTACAAACATGAATGACTATCATTTTTGCTTTTAGGCGTGGTCTGATCTTTATTGTTGTGTGCAGGGTTTATTTTGTGGTTGTCTGTTTTTAAATTTACACAGGGAAAAAAATTTACACATTTTGAATAGAGTTTATAGTCGAGTTGTACTATTTATATATTTTCTAGTAGTAGTAATAGGGATGGGCATGACAGAGTGGTATCAAAGCTCGGATACAGGTTCTGTAGACTATCCATGTACATGAACTCAAAACTCATGGAGTGCAGCATGCCAGTAAGTTTTATTTAATTGTCTGATGCATTTTATGTTTCATGAAATTATATTGGTCATGTGTCATTAGGTTATCATAAGACAGTGTTTCAGTCATTGTGAGAACTAGATGTGAGAGTAGTAGTGGGGATAGAAACCAAGGAGGAGAGACACCTATACAAACTGGTGATCGAGATAATGTCATAAATCGACTTACGGAGCTCATTCAACGACAATCCGAACAAATTCAACAACTCATCCATCAGAGAGATATAGCTGGAGAACAAACATCATAAATGAATCAACCACAGCAAAGGGCGGACCAAGTCGAGATAGTAGGGGAAAGATTCTGAAAGCTAAATCCACCAACCTTTGAAGATGTGGTAGATCCCATAGCTGCAGAAGATTGGCTGAGGACTTTAAATAACATATTTCAGTACAGTAGGGTCCCAGAAGAAGAAAAAATAATGTGTGCTTCGTTTATGCTTCGTGGAAATGCTGGACATTGGTGGGATACAATGAGGAGCATAGAAGATATTACAACAATGACCTGGGAAAGATTTAAAGAACTATTTAGAAACAAGTACTTCACGGCTCCTATCTGTGTAGTGAAGATGAACGAGTTCATACAACTACGCCAGGGAACTATGACTGTCAGGGACTATATTCGCAAATTTGAAGAATTATCTCGGTTTTCCACTCTTGTGGTCAGCACTGATGCACTAAAAGTAAGAGATTCCTTGAAGGCCTGAGGCCGGAACTATATATAGATGTCAGCATGGAAGGAATTCAAGGAGTAACCTATTCACAGGTTGCTGAAAGAGCACTGGTGGCAGAACAAGCTGAATTAAGGATTTTTCGTGCCCAAGAAGCTAGACGCCAATTCAAACAGGGACAGGGATAGAGATGGGGTGGAAATCAAAAGAAGAGAGCTTTTCAAGTTCAACAACAACATAAACCTAATTTTCAACCACGTTAAGGACAACAACAGTGGCAACAAATTAAGCGTCAAAGATCTAATCAGGGTAAAGCACCTATATCACTACCTTTTTGCCCTAGGTGCAAGACTCAACATACTGGAAGCTGCATGGTAGATACCAGGAGATGTTTTATGTGTGGGATGCCAAGACATTTTGCTAGTGCGTGCCCAAATAGGTTGAACTCTACAGGACAAAAGAATGTGCCAGCCAGAGCATTTGCTATCGTGAGAGCAAATGCAGAGGCGATCTCATCAGTGGTGACAGGTAAAATGCTTATCTTTGACACCCCAACATTCGTATTATTTGATTCGGGGCAACACATTCATTTGCATCCACTAAGTATGTGAGGAGACTGGGTAGGACACCTGATGTAGCTGAAGTGGGTTACAATGTAACAATTCCCTCGAGAGATTCTAAACAGACTAATCAAATTTTGAGAGCTTGTGTTATTCCAATTGAAAATAGAGAACTTTAGGTTGATCTAATTGTGTTAGCCATGAATGACTATGATATCATATTGGGTATGGACTGGTTGTCAAAGTATAGTGCTACAATTGATTGTCAGAAAAAGACAGTGACATTTCAACCCCCAGGAGAAGATCTATTTACTTTAGTTGGAATCACGACTCACTTTAGATTTTCAATGATATCGGCACTAAAAGCACAATGTTTACTGGACTTTGGCTGTGAAGGATACCTAGTAAATGTCATGAGCATTGACGAACAACACCAACCAACCCTTGATGAAGTTCCAATAGTAAGAGAATATCCCGAGGTATTTCCGGATGATCTTCCTAAATTACCACCTGATCGTGAGATCGAGTTCATTATTGACTTACTTCCAGGAACGTCTCCAATCTCTAAATATACATACCACATGGCTCCATCTGAATTGAAAGAACTGAAGATACAATTGCGGGAGTTGCTAGATAAAGGTTTTATTAGACCTAGCTTCTGGCCATGGGGTGCGCCAGTCCTATTCGTACGAAAGAAGAATGGTACGATGAGATTATGTATCGACTACCGAGAACTGAACAAAGTCACAATCTAGAATAAATCCCCATTACCTCGAATCAACGATTTGTTCGATCAACTTCAAGGTGCAGCAATATTTTCGAAGATCGACTTGCAATCAGGGTACCATCAGCTAAAAATAAAAGAAGATGATATACCCAAGACATCGTTCAGCATGAGGTATGGACACTATGGATTCTTGGTGATGCCGTTTGGGTTAACAAATGCCCCAACAGCTTTTATGGATCTCATGAATAGGATATTTAAAGATTTTATAAATAAATTCATTATTGTGTTTATCGATGATATATTGATCTACTCTAGAACAAAAGAGGAGGACCTTGAACACTTGAGAATGCTCATCAGATTCAGCTCTGACGTCGGCGAGGGTTTCTTCTCCTCCAAACGGATAAGGGGGAGTTTGAGCGAGAAAGGGACAATGGGGAAGAGGGGAAAAAATTAGTGGGACGGATTTCCTTGGTTTTCTCCTAAAAAAGTGTTGCAGAGTTAAAAAAATATATCAAATTAATTAATTAAATGTTACCAATATGTGTTACAAATAATGACCTTTAAAAAAGTATTACCTACAAACTGTTACTTATTTAAAAGTATTACATGTAAGTGTTACCTATAAATAAAGTGTTACATAGATGTCTAAGGATATTATAATTTCAGAAGTGTTACAATAATGTGATACATAAACCAATGATTTTAAAAGTGTTACAATAATTGTGTTACCTAATGTCATTTATGTTGTAGTGTGTGCTGGACCTTTAGGAATTTAAAAACCTTTATAAGGCCCGTCAATTTTAGCACAATCTATTGTGGACTCCGAATATACCTGTTGAAGAGGGTGGTTGGTGGTGGCGGAAGAGAATTTTGAGAGAAAGAGGTGTGGAATCGTACCGAGTAATTGGAAAAATTAGATGCAATTTTAATTATTGTTAAATAACTATGATACGACACCGGTTTTGGAACCGCTTACTATAGTTTCAGTAATGATTAGACATCTATTTTAGAACTGTTGTCTAAAAAACTGGTGTCAAATTGCAAGACCTGGTATAAATAGACACCGTTTTGAAAATCCAACGCGAAAATCGGTGTCTATATTATGATGCCCTTTATATTAGACAGCGGTTCTGGAAACCCGCTGTCTATTATCAAAAGACAACACAAATAAAACAGCGGTTTTGTAAGAAACCGATGTTAAAAAGAAAAAGACACTAGCAAAGTCATAAAACCGTGGTCTTTATGGTGATGTCTATTTGCAGTTTTCTTATATTGATAATCCCTAATATAATATCAGATAATCCCATATCTTTCATGTCAAAGTTCTTCTTTAACATGTTCTTAGTATTCATGATTAAATCACGACTATACCCATGATCAACATATCATCTATTTAAAGGCATACAATGACATAAGCATCAGTTGTACCTTTAATGTAGACACACTTGTCACATGTTGATTTTGAAATCATTTGACAACATAATTGTGTCAAACTTTTCCTGCCATTGCTTAGTTGCTTGTGTCCATAAAGTGACTTAACAAGTTTACACACTTTTCTCTCTTGTCCGAGTGCAACGAACCCCTCGGGTTGTTCCATATAAATCTCCTCTTCAAACTCACTATTCAAGAAGGCAGTCTTCACATCCATTTTACATATCTCAAGGTTATGCAAAGTTGCACTAGAAACGAGAACACGAATAGATGTGATCCTCATAACATGAGAATATGTATCGAAAAAGTCATATCCACTACAAGAAAAAGGGTCAAAGACATCATGTAAAAGACATCAGTTTCACAAATTTCATGATGTCTTATAGTATACAACATCATGTTTTAAGTGAAGCGATGTGTATGACCGGAGTTTTTCGCTATTACACATCGTTTTTAAGAGACGATGTCTTTGGCCACCCTTTTCTTGCTTTATAGCATCAATTTTAAGATCAGTTAATCCAACAAATATCTTTGTCCACCCTTTATTAGTTTATATTATCACTATTAACATCATTTGCTTGAAATTTGATGTTATTACTCAATTATAATAATTTTAAAATAAAATAAAATTAAGTTCCCCAAATTATTTTTTTTTTGAGAGAATTTCCCCATGTTAGCATTCTTTGGAATAGCCCTCACAGTGTCACCCTTCACCTTCAATTCGACACTTATCATTTATTCACTCCTTCGAACAACCCTCGTCTCGCGCATAGTGCCACAGCCTTTGCCTCAAACTATGGTCAGAGATTGAACTTTGGTTCTTCCTCCGACAGCCCGTCAAAATCAAAATCTCCGGCAGCTCTTCATCTCTCTTCCTCCACTTGCGGTGTTTGTATGAATACTGTTAATTTATTGGGTGGATAACCATTGATTTTTTCTTTTTACTTTTTGTATTTATCTTTGTCTGGTCTCTTTGCTCAACATCTGCAGTCATTGGCTGAGAAGAAGGCTCTAAACTTGAGAACATAATTGAGTCTCATTTCACTCCCAACCAAACCCTAGAACTGCTACTCTCTCCGTCGCGAAGATGCAGATCTTTGTCAAAACCCTAACGGGTAAGACCATTACCCTGGAGGTGGAATCCTCTGACACCATCGACAACATCAAGGCCAAGATCCAGGACAAGGAAGGCATCCTTCTGGACCAGCAACGTCTTATCTTTGTCGATAAGCAGCTCGAGGATGGCCGCACGCTCGCCGATTACAACATCTAGAAGGAGTCAACTCTCCACCTCGTTCTCCGTCTCCGTGGTGGTGCTAAGAAGCGCAAGAAAAAGACCTAGGCCAAGACGAAGAAGATCAAGCACAAGAAGAAGAAGGTTAAGCTCGTTGTACTACAAGGTGGATGATTTCAGAAAGGTGCATGGGCTAAGGAAAGAGTGGCCAAATGTTGAGTGTGGTGCGGGAACGTTCATGGCGAATCACTTTGACAGGCACTAATGCGGTAATGCGGTAAGTGTGGGCTCACTTATGTCTACAATAAGGTCGGTGGCAATTAAGTGTTTGAATTTTCTGTTTCATGGCAGGTTTTACATGTTATATTGTCTTTTGTGAACAATTTTTATTATGACTGTTATTTAGGTTTTTTGGGGATTATGGATTTTTGGGTTAAGTACTGTTCTGAGAGTGCAATTTAAAATTTTAATTTATTTTATAACTTGAGAACATAATTGCTCATCCAAATTTTTCCCTCCTAGCTACAATGAATCTTGGTGGAGATTATGGTAAGAAAGAACTGTCTCCTGCACTTCGTAATTGGTTTACGGAGATATGGGTTCCTTCTATTAGTGACATGGATGAGCTTAAAAGTATTTCTCTTGAGAGGTAAGTTTAATATGAGTAGATGTTATGTTCTATGAAGATAACTAGTGATTAAATTATTTCTTATAGCTTTTCCATTCACTTTTCAATGCAGAGTTTTAAACCCAAAACTTGCTCACATTGTAGATGTCATGCTAGATTTTTGGGAGGTATGCAGTTTTAATTTCTTATTTATCATCAGCACATTATATCTATTACCAATTATTGGTCATTATATTTTTAGTTGTGAACTGTGTTTTTTCCCTGAGTGTATTTGTTAGTTCATGATATTAAGTGGAAGTGTTGGTCCCTTTTCGGCCCAAGTGTTCACTATGAAATTTTTATTTGTTATTGTTTGTATTTCAATAATAATGCATTAAAGATCAACATGAATTGTAGTATGTTGATTCCTCTGCGTACTGATTCATTTTTAGCCAATTAAAGTTTATTGTTGCATCCAAAACAAAAGCACTAGAGATAAGTTACCTCCTAAGCAGTGCATGCTCAAAAGTTTCAAGTACCAATATCATAATTATCTTGTAACAATCCTTTGCCATGATATTACTAAAAATCTTCAATTTTATAAATGCTTACTCTCTTTGTAGCTTGTCAAATATTTTTAAGTTTGAAATTTTCATTTCCTTGATGTGCTTATAGCTATAGTTGTACTTTCTGTCGTACTTCTCTTCTCACTTCAGCTCTTACTATTAGCATATTTCTCTTGCTCTGCAGTGTTTCAACCTTTTACAGACAGAACGATTATTAACTATAAGAGATCTTTTGTCTTGGGTATCTTTTACCAACGTGACGGAGAAAAGTTTAGGGGTTGAAGCTGCATTTATACATGGGTCATTCCTTGTTTTGCTGGATGGTCTTAGTTTAGGTACGTTTGCTTGGTTGTCGGCAACTTATTTGTTCTTGGATGTACTAATATATCTTATTGTTGATTATAATCTCTTTAGTACATTTAAGACAACCCCATTTGCTTTGATGTATCACTAGTATGTTTGTCCAACAATCGTGATATGCTTTGGTAAGTGATAGGAGACTAGACAAGCTTTTGTCTGCTTCTCGAGAGTAAGGTTAAAGGGCGATCAAGGTATGGAGTCGGAAGTATCACTTAATCAGTTATAGTGTAAGAAATGATCGCAAAAAGGGAGAATATTTGTGTTTTCCATGAATTTCAGCATACCTTAACTCATTGTTTATTCTTCAATTCCTTAATTTTGCTTTCACATTCTGATAACCATTGGCCCAATCTTGTTCAATTCTTAGTCCGGTTTAGGGAACTCAGTTGGTCGGCAAGTTCTCCTTTACGTGCCTTTTATCTGATTTCTTACCTGAATGAGAGATGTATTGGCACACTTAGTGTTAATGGCCAGCTAATGGCATATTTTTATGTTGGTTCAGCTTTCTCTGCCTCATCTGTTGCTATTCATGCTGGTACCCTTTCTATAGAAGTTTTCTTATTTCTTCATCTACGAAATACTTTCGCGTAAGAGGTGACTCAGTTGCTAGGCTAATGGTAGTGAGGAAGCACTATGACATTTATTTGGGATTCTGCAGACTAATGTTCATTGGTTGCACAGTACATTTATTGAGGAATTGATGTCTTTTATTTTGTAACTGATTTTTATCAGTTCTGAATTGTCCTAGCCATACAACTACCGATGCAGTATATTCTCTTATTGGATGTAGGGTCTATTCCGCATCAGTGTTTTCATAGTCCTTAGCTCTCCTATCTGCAGGTACAAATATATAAAAACTTGAAGCTGCGGAGTTGAGGCTGAAATGCCTTTCCATCCTTCTGGAGAAACTCAAGGTGATGTCATTTATCTCACATATCAATTCTCTCTTTTGGATAGTAAAAATTGATAAAATTACATAATAGTGGAAACATAAACAACACTGAGCCTCCTTATTGTTTCTTTGACATTGGATTATTCCAGTTATGAATCTCATTTGTTGGCTTGTGTAAATTATTCTTGTGCATTGATTATCCCCTTTACGGATCTGAATATTTAGTGAAAAGTTTTGATGTTATATCTGTTAAGATGGAATTAAGGTACTTGAATTAGTTTACTATTTGAATGCAAACTATGGATTACTTTCACAGGGGACTTCACATTTGTTGGTCCATTATATTCATAACTTTTGGATTCCTGTAACTTCCACTTGGTTTAATAGTTCACTACTTATTATAATTTGGGTTAATTACAAAAAGTACCCTTGAGGTTTGACCTAATTACCAAAAAAACTCAATTAACTTTTAAAATTACAAAAAGTACCTCTAAAGTTTTACTGTGTCTAATATTTAACCCTTTATAAGCAAAAAAATATTTTAAAATACACCCTCACATTTATAAAAATATTACAGTTAGCCCCTTAATTTTAACACTGAATCAAACTCCGAGGGCACTTTTTGTAATTTTGAAAGTTAGATAGGTTTTTTTATAATTAGGTCAAACCTCAAGGGTACTTTTTGCAATTATCCCTTATAATTTTGTCAAAAGATACAAACTCTTTTCAGCTGATGATAGAAAGCTTATTCCAACTTATTTGATATTGTTTGCTAGATTTTGTTTAAGCTTAAATTTAATGATTACCTGCAATATAAACTTGCCATACGTCTTCACCTCTAAGAATCAAGCAAAGTATTTATCATTGGACGGGAGAAGAACATGGGGTTGGGGATGGGGGGTTCTTGGCTTATGTTCTCTGGCAGCTCTTCATCTCTCTTTTCCTATCAACTAGCACTGATACATTTTATTTTATTTTCCTTTTGGTAGGTATTTATATAAATTGTTAAAGGAAGAAAACAAGCTCCAAGATTACAAGTTTGTCTCTAGTACTGTTGAATAATTAAAATTGTTAGATGGATTTTTTTCGAGTTTTTATTATGTATGTCTTTAAAATTTGAATTATTTCCTGATTTTGAGTTATAATTTTTTAATTGTATTATGCAGGTGATCAGAAGGTATAGTTGTTAGTTGTACCTTTTGTACTCCTGGATGATTCAGCTCATTTAGTTTTTGCAAGAAGGCGGATAAGTTAGCAAATTTGGAGTCTTTTGATGCATGCTTTAAAATATTGGAAAACTGGATATTATTAGACCCTTTTGAAATTGTGTATATTTATGTGTGTATTGTATATATTGATCATGTGCTTATTCGGACTTGATGTTGTTATATTGACCTTTCACATTGTTGTGTAGTTTAGTATGCGTTGTTTGGACTTGTTGATACTAGTGTTATCTTTTTGGTAATTATTTTGATGTAGATTGGATGAATTAGCATCAATGATATGTTGTTTCTCGCTTTAATGTTTGTTGGTGGATGGTTGTTACTTGCTTTGATGGTGGGATGGTTGTTTCTTGCTCTGTGCGGCATATGATTGTTAATGTAAAACCATTTTAATAAAATGACAAACTATTTTTTAACTAAAAACTGACTTTGTTCAGAATATCCAACATCGGTTTTAAACTGACATTAAAACATATAAACAAGCGTTTTTAAATGTGAATGACATCAGTTTATGGCCATTTTCTTAAAAGGTTTAACACATCGGTTTCTAACCAATTTTGTTCCCAACAAAATCGATGTTCAACCCAAAACTGTAACATCGTTTTTGCTGGAAACAAAATCGGTTACAACCCGATGTGTTAAGCTCAACAGTATCGGTCAAAAACTGATGATGCTTAGAAAAAACCTAGCAAATCACAAGTTAACAACATCGGTTGAAAAACGATGTTTTTTGATATAACAACATTGTTTTTATATGCTTAAAACCGATGTTGAATAAGCATATATTTAACATCACCGATTACGACATCGATCGATTTTCACATAGACATCAGCTAAAAACTGATGTCTATGAGCATTTTTCTTGTAGTGTTAATCCTTCCTTTTGTTTAAACCCTTCGGCTACCAACTGGACTTTGTACTTATCTATAGATCCATTGCTTTGTACTTCCTTTTAAACATCTACTTACATCCTAAAGGTTTGTATCCCGGAGGGAGATAAACCAACTCCCAAGTATTATTGTGCAAGATGAAATCTATTTCATTGTTGATAGCTTCTTTCCATAGAGAAGCTTCTGGACTAAACAAAGCTTCTTGAATAGTTCTAGGTTCGTTTTCTAATATATATAAGTTAGGAAATCAGGACCAAAAGACTTAGTTACTTTTGTCCTTTTACTGCGTCTTGGTTCCTCTTCATCACTTTGAGGTAAACCTGCAGTTTTATAAGTTCTTTTGTTAGAAACTTCTTGTTTCCTTTCTTTATTAGGAAAGATATTCTCGAAGAACACATCATTTCTTGATTCTATGATCATCCCTTCATTTATATCAGGAATTGCTGACTTGTGCACTAAAAATCGATATGCACTACTATTAGTTGCATGTCCAATGAAAATACAATCAATCGTTTTAGGACCGATTCTAACTTGTTTTGGCTTAGGTACTTCAACTTTAGCCAAACACTCCCACACTTATATGATGGTTTCCATCCTTTCCATAACTCATATGGAGTTTCATCTTTACCTTAGTGTGGGATCTTATTAAGAATGTAGTTTGCAGAAAGAATGGTTTCCCCCCACAAGTTTTGTGGTAAGCCAGAACTTATCAACATCGCATTCATCATCTCCTTAAGAGTATGATTTTTGCGTTCTGCAACTCCATTTGATTGAGGTGAGTAGGGAGCTGTCGTTTGATGAATTATACCCGCTTCCGAGCAAAATTCTTCAAACGCAGCAACATACTCTTCTGCCTCTATCACTTTGAATTATCTTAATTTTCAAATTAAGCTGATTTTCAACTTCATTCTTATAAGTTTTGAAAGCTACTAAAGTTTCATCTTTGCTTTTCAAAAGATATACATAACAATATATTGTACAATCGTCAATAAATGTTATGAAGTACTTTTTGCCACCTTGAGTTTGCACAAGTTTTAAATCACACACATTTATGTGAATTAACTCGAGAGGTTTGGTACTTTTTATCACCGAATGAAACGGTGCTCTAGCCAATTTTGCTTCAACACAAACATCGCATTTGTCTTGTGAATCGGTTTTAAACGTTGGTATTAATTCCATATTCACAAACTTTTTAATTGTGTTGAAATTTACGTGTCCAAATCTATCATGCCATAAATTAGAACAATCCAACAAGTATACAGAAGTAAAATTCTTATTCTTCGCCTCTTAGCGAAAAACATTCATTATAGACATTTTGAAGAGCCTTTTATCAAGGTACCCTTTACAAAGAAACTGATCAATCTTGGTCATTACAAACATGTCAGAATCTAACATTAGACTAAAATCGGCCTTGCTTAACAGGGGACTGAAAACTAAATTCTTGCAGATATCCGGGACATGCAGCACATCTACAAGCGTCAGCTCTTTTCCGAGAGTCATCTTTAGCACAACCTTTCCAAGCCCCACGATGTTGGAAGTCGAAGAGTTCCCCATGAACAATTTTCTTCCATTTATCGGAGTGTAGGAGAATCAGCATAGATGTGACGAGTAGCCCTGGTATCTATCCACCACTCCCTTGGGTTATCCACTATATTGGCTTCAAACACAATGGCGGTGAGATAGAGCACCAACATGTGTATTGGAACTGACTTGTCCTCGGTCACATTGGTCTGTTGTTGGTTGCCATTTTGATTGCCTTTTTTCTTTGGGTTTCGACAATCCTTGGCCATGTAATTTGGCTTGCCACAGTTGTAGCAGCTCCCTTTACACTTTTTGGCCTTTCCTTTAGCATTTTCGGATTGCTTCCATTTCTTGCTCGTGTTCGATTCTGCAAGATTGGCATTGGCCTCCATTCCAGTTTTGTTGGGCTTTATTTCGGATTTTCGGTTGTCTTCCTCAATCTAAAGTCGAACTATCAAATCCTCAAGCCCCATTTCCTTGCACTTGTGCTTGAGGTAGTTCTTAAAGTCTTTCCACAATGGCAACAATTTTTCGATAATTGCAGCCACTTGAAATGACTCATTCAGAATCATCTCTTCAGACACTAAGTCATGAAGTATGATCTGAATTTCCTGAATCTGGCTAATTACCGTTTTGGTATCAACCATCTTTAAATCCAGAAATTTGCCGACAATAAATTTCTTTGTGCCGGCATCTTTTGTCTTGTACTTTTTTTCAAAGAATCCCACAACTCTTTGGACGTTTTGAATGAGTTGTAGACATTATAGAGGGTGTCTTCCAGTCCATTCAAAACATAGTTGTGACACATAAAGTCGATGTTGTGTCATGCATCCACAACAATCCGCCTCTGATTGTATGTTTCTTCTTCACCAACGGTCGGGGGGTCCTCCTTCAAGAAGCGAGACAGACCCAAAGTGGTCATCTAGAACAACATCTTCTGTTGCCAGCATTTGAAATCAACACCAAAAAACTTCGCCGATTTTTTGCCATGTGTGGGAGCAGCAGCCATAGGGGTGAAACATATGTTTGCCATTTTACAAGAAAACAAAATTTCGTCTTGCGATTGTTGTTTGTGGTGTTTGATTTTCTCGAAAAAACGGACAGATAAGGGACTAAAATATAAGTCGAGACGAGAATTGGATTCTCTATCCGCAAGACGAAATCGCCTCGTACAAAGTGCTAACGGTTCAAGGCAATCGTCTCTAAGATACAACGACTTTCAAGTTTAAGTTAGCAGCACTTGCAAAACTTAAACTTACAGTGAACAAAAATGGTATTCAGAACTTTCGAATATATAGAAAAGAGAGACAAAAACAATATGTTGGAAATGTAGATGGTTTTTATGATTTTTGGATGTGTAAAATGAACATCCAGGGGGCTGTTTATATAGAGATTTGGATGCCCTTTCAAAAAGGGTGCATCCCTTGGTCTGGATCGATCTGGACAAGTGCAAAGTGCACCTCTAAAGCGCCCAATGCGACTATATGTGACATGCGTGAGCCCGGGTTGGACGGTGCTCCGCACCATCCTCGGTACTATTTGAGCTAGCCAAAGGCTAGTCAAAATTGACTTGGTCCGCTAGGGTGTACCATAAGGAGCTCCATTTGATTACTCCTTATTAGTGGTGAAGTTCTATATAAATTAGTCAAATATTTAATAAGTTTCATATGTGGGATATGGCTTTCGATATTCCCACTCTTTTATATTCATTATATAATAGATATTTAATTGGCTAACTTTATGCATTAATTTCTTATTCACCCGAAATTGGTTTTAAGAAATTCAAAATGCTAGTTTCATCTACCCGCGGTGTAGATTACGATTACATCATTTATTTTCGAAACTAATAAATGATCTCACTTAAATAATTGATCAAAACTCATTTTATAAAAACCAATTTCCAACATTGTCTTTTGAGCCATGCCATTACATAAATTACTACCTTTACTTTCTTTGTAATGAAAATACACAACAGAGACCCTTGAACCTGAAAATCCTTTGGATGGAACAAAACTACTACTCTTATCACAAATCTGTCTTTGTTCTATGAGGGCATCCCCAAAAGGATTAAGGAATACACAACAGGGACTGGTATTTAACCCATTATATTCAATGGAGCTGTCATGCATTTCCACATAGAAAATATTCCACTTAGGACTGGGAATATTTCGATTAACACAAACACAATCAATAACATTAACATCAAACGAACAATGATTACCAAAAACAAACATAAAGGGAATGTAAAATTATATTTTTTAGAAATGAGCATAAATCATAATCATGATGCATAAAGCAATTTACAGTAAATAATAATAAGAGACATGGAAAAGGAATCAATCCTTGTTTCCTCTACAATGCTCTCTTTATGATTGAGAGATTCGATTTACACCTTACACATACCCTCAAAAACAAAACCAAAAAAAAAAGAAGAAACTAAAAGACACTGTGATTTCAAGATTCTTTACAACTCCGAACCAACAAAAAGTCGACTTGTGTCTACAAAATGAAAGAAAAAAGTGAGTGAGAAGAAAAGCATCGATCAAGTCAACCGCCGCCGGCGATAGTGGTTGCACTATTACGCGTCCATGAAAACTGAAAGTTCGCCGGAAAGTGGCCGGACGTAAAGTCAGCGGAGTCCGGCGCCGTGAAATCCTCCAATCCAGCAAAGAAATCGTCGTCCAGCTCCATTTTGGAAACGCTAAAATCATCATCATCATCATCCAAGTCCTCCCTGCTGCTCTCCAACTTATCGGGCGAAGAAGGGTTTTTGGTGGAGTCATCGGAGTTGGGCGTCTCCGGCTGCTTCTGGCGGATGCTGCCAGCGAGTGAATTCCGGTGAGTAGGCATGGGGTGGCTGTGCTCCCCTGTGTAAGTAACTATAAACATTCCCGGGTCGGATCTATTCCGCTCCACTTGTTTTCTCGCCATACACCCTTTTAAGGTGCTGCATCTGTAATAGCCCCTGCTCGTGCACACAAGTAATTAATTAATTACCAAATTTCCAGAAATTTGTAAATTAAACCCTTTACCCCTGTTTATATGTGAAATTTTCTTTCAACTATTATCAACCTTTTTTTTTTTTAATTAAGAAGCATACCTTGGATAGGGGGAGCCTTTGATTGGTTTCTGCCCATATTTTCTCCAAGACCACACATCAGAGGATAAATTCTCAGCAGATACATGGCAAACCTTCTTCGTATGGTTCTTCCTGTAACATGATTTACCCCCAAAAATACTTTAAAAAAGTGCATATCAAAAACTAGATCTAATAACAGCAAACTGTGTTTTATAGTCAAATACCAAAATAAAGAACCTTTCCAGCCTTGAGGTTCCAAGGAAAGAAAAAATAAAAACTGTAAATAACATATATAAGTACCTTCTTTTGGACCTTGAACTGGGATTATGTGAAACAGTAGGTTTTGAGGCATTAGCAACAGAAAAGGAGTGATGTTTCTGCCGGAGTTGCGTTTGCTGAGGTAATTGTTTCACAATTTGTTGGTGTTGTTGCTCAGTTGGTACATCTTGTAATCCTCCAAGAACAGAGAGTGGCGAAATTGGTATACTTTGGGGAGAAAGTACAATTTGCGAAGACTCTGGGGACTTGAAGTAAAAAGGTTTGTAAAGATCTTGAACAAAAGTCTCTCTTCTGGGCTCAAACAGATCTTCAAAGTTGTAATCTTGCTGAAAACTGCTACTGAAAACTTGACCAAAGGGAGTTCTGTTCGTGACGGCAGCGGCAGCGGAGCTGGTGGTGGTTAGGGCGGCGCAGCCTCGGACCACCGCGTGTAGATCCCAATCGTCTTCCATTTTTTTTTCTCGCTGTTTTTTTATGAAGAAACAAAAGAAGGCGCTGACTTATGGAAATGGGACAGAGAAGGTGGGGATAAAAGAATCGAGGGTTTTTGTCAATAACGAGTGGAAAAGAAACCAGTTTTATTTATTTATAGAGAGAGAAAGTGGACTTAGGATGGTATTGTTTTCTCTCACTCAAAAGTCTATGGAGAGAGAGAGAGATGGGAGTGGGGGTGATTTTGGAGGTTAGTGATAGCCATTATCGAAGAGTTTTTGAAGCTTTTTTTTCTTGTTTGTGTTGAGAAAAAAAGAAATACAAATACAAATGCTTTAGTTTTAGTATAGTTTATGGGTTGACTTTGTGAAAATGTCAAAGAGGTGTGAGAAAAGAAAAGGTCTACGCGGTTTTGTATTCATTGGAAGTCGTGAGAGAATTTATGGTGTGAGTGGGGTGTGCTTGCCGACAGATAGAGGCAAGCCACGTGGGAGATGTCTTCCTCACAAAATTGGTGTACGTGCTCTGGATTCGATCTTCCTACGCGTGCTGTACCTCACTTCTTTTTCTCTCTTCACGTTTTTTTATAATATCTTTTGTTGGACAAAAATTCTTGTTAGACGGTCTAACGGATCAAAATTGGTTAGACGGATCCTAAACTTAAACCCAATGGCATGTATACAGTGGCATTGTTTTAATGTTTCTGGGGGCGGTGGTGGAATTTTTGTAATATAAACGATGTCATAGTATCACTGATGGGCGGTGGCATTTTTGTAATATTATACAATGACATAGTATTATTAGGGTTGTTAAAAGTATTAGTTTCTTGCTTAAAAAGTACTAGTAGTTCTTTTAAAATGTATTAGTACTTCCATTGGAAAGTTTTTTAGTAGTCTTCCTGTAAGGTAGTAATTTCCCATAAAAGTATTAGTTTCTCCTCTAAAATGTATTAATAATCCATCTGAAAAGTGTTAGTACTTCCCTTGGAAAGGTTTTTGATAGATCTCCTAAATGGTATTTAGTAACTCCCTAAAAAGTATTAGTTTTTCCCTTAAAATGTATTAATAGTGTGGCTGGAAAGTATTAGTTTTTGATATGAACAATTTTTTACTAGTCCAATGGAAAATGTATAAAATGTTGAATTGAAAAGTGTTACACGTTAAAATAAAAAGTATTATAGTTTTAAGTGAAAATTATTACACATTTAAAAGATAAAAAATATTACACATTAAACTAAAAAGTATTACAAAAGTATTACCGATTTGCAGAAAAGTAATACACATTTAAGTGAAAAGTATTATTAATACACAAACAAACCCCAAATTAATAAAAGCCCCAATTTCTACAATGTGAACAGTAAATCTTCTTCTAGGGCTCCGTACAACAATAGAAGTTTTCACAATACTGTTTGCAAAATCTAATGCAATTTCCATACTGAAATTCTCACTCCCAGCCACCAAATTTTTTTCCCACCAACAAACTTCTCACCATTTTTGGACTTAGTCAAATGCAAAACCTCACTGTTGAAACTCTCCAAATCTTCCACCACCTTAAGAATACTTGTGTTTCATGAATCACGAGTAGCAGCAACCATAAATCTCAACGAATAGTCTTCGGACTTCGCCGGACCGCGTTGATTTTCTATTTTCTGACGATATCATTGTATGAAGCCTGCCTCCACCATTTTGTTGTGCGAGAGAGAGAGAGAGAGAGAGAGAGAGAGAGAGAGAGAGAGAGAGAGAGAGAGAGAGAGAGAGAGAGAGAGAGAGAGAACAGAGCATATCAATTGTTTTTTTTCTTTTTCAGATCCGGGTCGGGTGTTGTGATATGTCTAACGGACTTAGATCCGTTAGACTGTCTGACAGGAGACCTACTCCTTTTGTAATAATTCAAGTTTCAAGTTCTATTTATGCATTAAAATTAGACAGCAGTTTTTCCCCTACTTCTTCCACCATATAAATTCGAATATAGTAACAACTTATATCTATTGATATGGACGTTAGTAAATGATGTGTATCACGACTCATCAACACCCACTAAAGCCATGGAAACTGTGATAACCAAAAATTAAATAAGGGTTAATTTAGGAGCTATTTTAGGGGTTAGTTTAGGGGTTAATTTATAGATTAATTTAGGGGTTGGGTTAGAGGTTAATTTAGGATTTAAAAAAAATATAGATATAAAAATAAAAATAAAAATTAAACTATAAATACATGATTAACCCACATATGTTTTTCACAATTTTCTCAATTCCCTACAATAGAAAACGAAGAGATCGAGGACTATGACTTTTATCGTTCAATTTTTCTACATCGAGTATCTGCGATCATTAAGGTAGGGATTTCTGTTTTATTTATTTTTATTTATTGTTTCATGATGGTATTTTATTAATTGCACTATATGTCAAGAGGAAATAAAGTCATATAAGTTAGGGGCCATGAAAAGAGTCCGAGATAAAGAGATTCTTCGGGGTGAACCCGCAATGCTATACGTAGGAACTGGCCAGTCAGAGGAAAAAGAAAAATTAATGAATATATTGTTGTAATTATGTGAATGTTTTTCATGTTATAATAAATATTGACAGATATATTCCTACTGAGCGAGATGAAGCTCACCCCTAATATTATCATGACTTTGAGGTTGAGGAATCCGGCTGAAGATATGATGTTGTGGATGGTGGAATAAATCATGCTATATTTATATTTTAAATAATTATGATCGGACTAAATTTTGGATTTATGTCTTTAATTTTTTTCCAATTTATGCTTGAAATAATTGTTGGATATTTAATTTGGAAGATGTATTATTATTATTATTATTATTATTGTCATCATTATATTTTTTTCCTTAAGAATTAAAAATTCTAAATCAACTTTTTGATAATTATTGGGATCACTTTAATTTATAAATATGTGATTTCTGAATAATATGTTTTTTTCATAAAATTGGGTCGTTACAAGTGGTATCAAAGCAGGTCTACGTTTCTGTAGACTTGTTAATTTTTTTTTGAAAATTGAAATATATAGTTTTTTTAAGGAAAAATAATTAAAGTCAAACTTTGTAAATGATGTAATAACATTCACCTCCGTCGTATCTTGTCGGTCTCCTCAAGGTAAGAGAATTATTAATGCAAGTTATATTTTACAATTGTATCAATATGCTCATTTATGTCATGATGTATTTTATTATGATTCCTGTAAGTCCAAGCGGCTACGATAATCTAGAGGAGGGGTGAATAGATTATCTCCATCTTTTCGATTATGCCCTCTTTTTCGAATCAAATACGCCAAGACAAGAATAAAGGTGCGGAAAGTAAACAACACATTTCGATTTATAGAGCTTCACCCCACCTAGGGACTACGTGCTCTACCACCCCAGTATATCCAGGATGGGTTTCGAAAAGGAAAAAGAATTTTATTAATTACCACAATTAATACAAATTCAACTTACAACACATTGAAGAGCACCACACTCTTCTTCAACACCACCGTTGGAGATTACCACAATCTCCCTTTGAAGATTACCACAATCTTCCTTCAATGGCACCTTTGAAGATCACCAAAATCTTCAATCTTGAAGAATATCAAATTCTTCAAACATCTCAAGAGCACCACACTCTTGAAACACCTATCACCTAGATCACCCAAGTGTATTCTTTCCACAAGAATACTCACAAGGATGTCTTGTGTTGAATGATGACAAAAATCAAGATTACAACTAAATAATGAATATTACAATTTGAGTGCAAGTGTAATCAAGAAATAAAGCCTAGAACTCAAGATGTGAAAGTGAAATACTTAGGCTATAAATACAACAAGAGTGTTGAATATGAAAGCTTGGAAATTTGGAGATTTCTTGTTGTGTATTTGCTTGTGTTGTTATATCATGTGTCTTCAATTCATCCTCTATTTATAGGAGAGTCTTCACCAACATAGGCTCCCAACATAGGCTCCTTCTTCTTCACTTTTGTCTACAAAAACAGGATCACAAGATGTAGAAATATTGTACAAAATTGAAAAACAAATCTTGTTGTCAAGGAGTTCAACGGTACAAATTTTGCTGTCAAAAGATTACACAGTGCGACCGGTCGCTCTGTATAAGATTTCGAACGTTTGAATAAAAATAGTGCGATCCCTAGAGTGCGACCGGTCGGCCTCACCCTTGACCGGTCACCCTCCCCCTTTTTTTCACAGAATTGGTTTCTGTTTCATTTTGTGCGTTCTTCAGGTACCGTTCGACCTTCTGTTCGACCGGTCGATCTCCAAATTGAAATGTTTCCGATTTTTATCAAAAATAAACTTTAAGAAATACTCCAAAAAATTAGTAAAAATATTTTAAATCACTTGGGAGTATTTGGACAACATTTATAAACATAGTAAACTCATTTAAACAAAACCATCAAAAGCGTTGTCCATTTTTATCGAATAATAAACTTTAAGAAATACTCCATGAAATTAGTAAAAACATTTTAAATCTTTTAGGAGTATTTGGACAACATTGTTTTGGTGTAAAAACCAATTAACACAAAATCATTAAATGTGTTGTCCAATATTGTCGAAAATAAACTTGAGGAAATATTCCGGAAAATATTAAAACCATTTTAAATCATTTAGGAGTATTTGGACAACTTTTAAAAACATTGTTTTGGTATGAAAACAAAATCATCAAAATAATGATAAAACCATTTATCAAACAATCTCCCCTTTTTTGATGATTACAAACCAAAACAATTTTAACGAGGTCGATTTTGAAAACAAAACATTTTTACCGGTTAAAAATAACTATCCGTTGTGAGCAACAACATTCTACGCAATATAAACACAAGGATGGGAGTAGAGATATTCAATCATATATAGCAAAAGCTCCCCCTATCAATATGCACAACAAGAGTAATGTAAAAGCAATCAACCACAAGCTAAAAGCTTAGCTTTTACATATTGATCTTAAGCACAAGAGCTTATAAGCTCCCCCTGTCAACAAAACATCATTAGAAAAGTATATAAGTCCATCATACAACAATTGGACTAAGTATAATGCACAACTTATGGCTTTAGGAAGCCATAGCTTATAGCTTCTTTTGTTTAGCTTAACTTAGCTTCTATGAGCTAATAAGCTTATAACCTGTTTCTCCCCCTTTGGAATCATCAAAAAGAATGTTAGCACGATAAAAACATCATATAATCATATCAAAGTGCGTAACTAAACCGATGTATCGAGCTATTTGAACATTGAAGCTTATAGACCAAATAGGAGGAAAGAGTCGATCATACGACTTGTAGAAGCTTATGAAAACTCATTTGATTTGCAAAACATGATCTCTATAAATATACAAGGCTTTTGAAATCGAGAGAATCATGTAGGTGATGAATTTTCATTGAGACATTTTATCGAACACTTGGCGGGCGTCAAAAATTGAAGAAGATATATATAGCCCTTGTAAATGCAATCAAGCCAAGTTTTTTCATCACCAAATCAGTTTAAACACAATATAATATATCATAAATAACAATCTCATCACAAACATATACAAATTTCATCAAGAAAATACATATAGGCCAAGTTCTCAAAGGTTCAACCCAATTGAGATAAGGAAGTAGAATTCTTACCATTTAATCGGTAAAGACGAGCAATGATGATGATAATCGAGCCTAAATACATCCAAGATATGAAATGTATGCAATAAAATATAAGTCCAAGCGGCTACGATAATCTAGAGGGGGGGTGAATAGATTATCTCCATCTTTTCAATTTTACCCTCTTTTTCGAACCGAATGCTCAAAGACGATAATAAAGGTGCGGAATGTAAACAACACACGTCGATTTATAGAGGTTCAATCCACCTAGGGCCTAATCCTCTACCACCCCAGTATATCCGGGATGGATTTCAAAAAAAAAAAAGATTTTATTAATTACCAAAATTAATACAACACCAACTTGCAACGACACCTTGAAGAGCACCACACTCTTCTTCAACACCACCTTTGAGATTACCACAATCTCTCTTGAAGATTTCCACAATCTCCAACGGCACCTTGTGAAGATTACCACAATCTTCAACCTTGAAGAATACCAAATTCTTCAACACCTCAACAAGAAGATTACCACAATCTTCTTACACCTAACACCTAGATCACCCAAGTGTGTTCTTACCACAAGAACACTCACAAGTGTAATCAAGAATAGCCTAGACCTCAAGGATGTGAAAGTGATAAGCTAGGCAAATTACAACAAGAATAATGACAATAGAAGACCAAGTGTTTGCTTGAGTATATCTTGTTGTGTTGTGTTGTTCTCTCTTCTTGTTGTGCTTCAAATCTTCCTCTATTTATAGGAGATGATTGATACTTGATAGGCTCCTCTTGGAATCTGATATCTACAAAAATTGCAATTAAAATCAAGATTATAGCTGTTAGAAATCAATCCCACAATTTAAGGAAAAGATGTCTGCTGCACAACGGTTAGAATTTTGCTGTCAAACTTAGGGCGACCGGTTGCGCACTAATAAGATTTGAAAAGAACACAACAAAATTTCAACAAGGTGACCGGTCCTAAGGGGGTGTCGACTGTCGCCCTAGGGTGCAACCGGTCGCCCACCATGGTGACCGGTCACCCTGACCATTTTTAGGAGTTCTGGGAGTTCTGTTTCGTGAAATGCGTTCCCAGTGCACGTGCCTCTTTTGGTCGACCGGTCGACCTCCTAAATGAAATGTTGTCCGATTTTTGTCGAAAATAAACCTCAAGAAATACTCCGAAAAATTCGTAAAAACATTTTAAACCGATCGGGAGTATTTAGGACAACATTAGAAATATAGTTTTTATGAAATAACACATTAACACAAAAAGTGTTGTCCGATATAAATTCCAATAAATACTCCGAAAAATAGTAAAAGTATTTTAGACCAATCGGGAGTTTTAGGACAACATTTAGAAACATAGTTTCAATGTAAAAAACCCATTGACATAAAATCCTTAAATGTGTTGTCCAATATTTTCGAAAATAAACTTGAGGAAATACCCTAGAAAATATTAAAACCATTTTAAATCATTTAGGAGTATTTGGACAACCTTTAAAAACATTGTTTTGGTATAAAAACAAAATCATCAAAATCATGATAAAACCATTTATCAAACAATCTCCCCCTTTTTGATGATTACAAACCAAAACAATTTTAACGAGGTCGATTTTGAAAACAAAATAATTTTACCGGTTAAAGAGAACTATCCGTTGTGAGCGACAACATTCCATGCAATATAAAAACAAGGATGGGAGTAGAGATATTCAAACATATATAGCAAAAGCTGGCCCTATCAATATGCACAACAAGAGTAATGTAAAAGCAATCAACCACAAGCTAAAAGCTTAGCTTTTACATATTGATCTTAAGTACAAGTGCTTATAAGCTCCCCCTATCAACAAAACATCATTAGACAAGTATATGAGTCCATCATACAACAATTGGACTAAGTATAATGCACAACTTATGACTTTAGGAAGTCATAGCTTATAACTTCTTTTGTTTAGCTTAACTTAGCTTTCATGAGCTAATGAGCTTATAACCTGTTTCTCCCCCTTTGGAATCATCAAAAAGAATGTTAGCACGATAAAAATATCATATAATCATATCAAAGTGCGCAACTAAATCGATGTATCGAGCTATTTGAACAATGAAGCTTATAGACCAAATCGGAGAAAAGAGTCGATCATACGACTTGTAGAAGCTTATTAAAACTCATTTGATTTGCAAAACATGATCTCTATAAATATACAAGACTTTTAAAATCGAGAGAATCATGTAGGTGATGAATTTTTCATTGAGACATTTTATCGAACATTTGGCGGGCGTAAAAAATTGAAGAAGATATATATAGCCCTTGTAAATGCAATCAAGCCAAGTTTTTTTTTTATCACAAAATCAATTTAAACATAATACAATATATCATAAATAACAATCTCATCACAAACATATACAAATTTATCAAGAAAATACATACAGCCACTATTTCTCAAGGGTTCAACCCAATTGAGATAAGGAAGTAGAATTCTTACCATTTAATCGGAAAAAACGAGCAATGATGATGATAATCGAGCCTAAATACATCCAAGATGTGAAATGTATGCAATAAAACACATTTGAAGTGAAATGTGTGTGAAATTGGCGAAGGGGACGAAAAATGACCAAAAGAGCCAAAAATGGCTAAGTCTGGAAAACAGACGCATTTTAAACCAAAAATCCACTAGGGCGACCGGTCCAGGGCATGGGCGACCGATCGAGTAGGTGGGCGACCGGTCGGCCCCTGCCCTGGCAGCCCACTGGTTCAATTCTTTTCTGAAAATCCGAAATTTGATTCAAAAATCCGATTTTTCGCCCCTAAGTTTTGAAAACGTGCAAAATACAAACGTAGACCTCATTCAATATACATTATGTCATAATCAAGCTCGAAATGAGGTAAAATACTCGGCGGTGAGCGATTAAAAGTCTTGCGAGTTATCCTTGAGATGGAATTAAACACATCTCAAGTTTTTGTTAAACATGCAATCCCCTTAAAACAAATTATCGAATCTCAATATGTTTACTTCGATTATGACGAACCATATTTTGAAAAATTATTATCACCAGACTTGTTATCCCGAAAAATAATAACGTTTTAAAACTTTGGATGAACAAGTCATAAGAAGAAGTGCCTTACAAATATTTGAAAATTTCTTTTAACGGCACTTTAAAGAGATTCGTTGGGCTTGTTTTAAATCGATCATAAAGACATAAGGCATATAGAATGTCGAGTCTAAGGAATAATAAACGAATAAACATACTTCAAATTCGTTTGTCAATCAACATGCCTACCTCAACCTTTGTCAATTCTCACATTTGTGGCTATATAGGTTGAAATGGTTCTTTCTTCTTCAATGCCTCACTTATTCTTTTGAGTGTGGAATATAATCACCTTCTTGGCATTGTTGAACTTGAATTCTAATGATCAAATTTGAGCTTCCCTCATCATGATCATCTTAGGTTCACCTTGCATTGACTTGGAAAAATATCTTGCACAAATATTTATTAGTAGCACCACAAATATTATCAACATAAATTTGCACAAGTAAACAATCTTGCCCTTTTTCAAAACAAGAAATGTAGTATCAACTTTACCTTTTGTAAAATTATTTTGCAAAAATAGTTAAGTCTATCAAACCATATACGGGGTACTTGTATCAACCGTACAAGGCCTTTTTATAAAAATCATTTGGCCTAAAAAATTTTAAACTCCGATAGACTTCTATTTGAATAAAACCATTTAGAAAATTGGATTTAACATCCATTTGGTAAAGCTTGAGATTTTCTCAAAACAAGAATGGGCAAGTAAGGTGCAAATATTACATCAAAATCATTACCTTCTTCTTGACAATATCATTGAGCTACTATCCTTGTCTTGTTCATCAAACTTGTTGCGAAACATCACAAATTTCTGCAAAATCTTAACAAGATATTTTGCACACGAGCATAGTAATATCGAATAATAGATACACTATTTTAAGCACCATATACTATGCATCATCAAGAGTCTAATAAATCATTCAAGTTCAAATAAGCTTAAGAAAGCTACATAAGGTCTCTTTTGAGATTTGACAATAAGAGAGCACATAGTTGAGACCTCATTTACAAGAATCATATGAACAAGAGGTTTGACATAAGTATCCAAGAATAATTGCATTTATATGCGCAATAAAATGCATAACTTAGTAGATCAATTGTTTTATCAAAACAAAATATAATCCTTTACAAATCTTGGATAAAACAAGCTATATCAAATAATGCCTTAAAAAAAATCAACACATCCTCTTAATGGCACTAGTATAAAATAAACACATAGTCATATGGCACAAATGTATCGAGTCTATAAGATGAATACCAATGATGAGCGTACCTCGATAGTTTATGTCACTCTTGACATATTATGACGTAGATAGCCATTTGTGAATATACATGAGTCCTACACAATTCTTAAAATAAGACTAGCACAAAACAATATGATACAAGTGTAGCTTAAAGTAAATAAGATATATCAAATAAGCTTATGCCATAAAAATCCATAAGAGATAAAAACATATAAGTAAGTCCACAACATGTAAGGTCTTATTTTTCAAAGTATTTTAAAACACATAAATATATGTAGAAGACCTTATAAATTTTAAAACTCAATTTGCGATTTAAACACAAATAAAAGATATGCAAAAACAAAATGCATATTTAAATAGGGAGATATGGTTTACCAATTACGCCATTTCCATGGGTTGTGTCGTTCCCATTGTTGATGATATCTTCCCCTTTGAAAATCTTCTTGTTGATAATGATTGTTCCAATTGCTCCATTTCCAAGCATTTTGGCCTTCCCATTTTCGAAAGTGTCTTTCTTTTGGAAAGTCATTTTGTTGATGATGTATTTGCCATTTCCAAGGATTTTGTTCATCCCATTTTTGATTATTTCCTCTTCTTGGAAAATGACTTTGTTGAAGGTGTTTCTCCTTTGATCAAATGAAATGGTCATTTGATGTTTCCTTGGCGGTATGAATTTTCTTCGATTATTGTTCCGTCGGGTACCTAATATAACATTGTTTTGTGGTACCCTCAAGTGCTTGGGTCCTTTGGGATTAGTCTTGAGACTTTTAGGTCTCCAACAATAATTAGAGCTATTTCTAGCTCGACAAGTATTTACCGTATGACCATTCTTACCGCAATAAAAGCAAATAATATTACTAACATGCATAGGAACTCGATTCTTTTTCATATGCTTAACAATATTAGGCTCATGATCAAGTTCACTATTCAAATTATCACAACCATTAATATTCACAATATTGGGCAATTTATTGGTTGTCACGCCCCAAACGTGACGCGACAACGATCAATCACTTAAACAGAAGTAAAACAACAGTCGAAACCAAAGATACAAAACTCCAAGTGAAATAGAGTCTAATGCAGCGGAATTATAATAACCACGAGTACAAATTACATCTTAAGGTCTGGCAGTATCCGAATACAACCCAAAAGATTATCTTAATTAACTTACAGTCCAAATAGAAATAAAATGAAGGAGTCCAACAACAAATAAAAGTAAAAGGAAATGTCGCTCCACATCACTGATAGAGATTCAATCTGTAGGTTCGGTGTCTTCAGCGTACTCTTCATCTAAAGGTTAGAAAACATGAGGGAATGAGGCAGAAATCTCAGTGGATGGGGTGATCGTGTGTAAGTGTGGCGATATAAATAGTTAATGCGAGAAATTTAGTTGTATGAAAATGCGTGAGAGATGATGCATGATTTCACACACAGTCCACAAGCGTCGTGAATATACTTATACAGTTAAGAAACAGTTCATGGTCAAGTAGGCACTATGGTCCAAGCAAACATGAGGATTGCGTACGGATTTGTAACGCCAATCCAATGCAAGGTAAGTAGCGGTTGCGTACG
This sequence comes from Rehmannia glutinosa, assembly GCA_016081115.2. Lineage (NCBI taxonomy): Eukaryota > Viridiplantae > Streptophyta > Magnoliopsida > Lamiales > Orobanchaceae > Rehmannia > Rehmannia glutinosa. Next base: position 320,129 of record JABTTQ020000291.1, read on the forward strand.
GTTTTGTAACGCCAACCTATGCAATACAAGTAGTGGTTGCGTACGGATTTGTAGCGCCAACCAAACGGGTCCGATTAACTCCGGAATCGTGTGGATCGGGGACAATGATTCCTTCGTTCTTCCTTGTAACTCCCGAGCAAGATGGTCAAGACTGTCACCTTATCGCTCCATAGGCAAAGACAAAATCCACGTGGAGCTAGCAAGGCTCATTTGTCATAATCATGATTATACCTCAAGTACTACGACCCGCTTCCCTTGGACAAACTCCGTCCCTCGTTGCGGGATTAGGGCGATGGGGGTAGGAAGAGTGGAATAGCAGCCGAGCTGCCGGTTCCATCCCCGACGTATCCATTCCGAGTGAGCTCGACACACCAAGTTGACTCAGCAGGAAAGTAAACACAAGTTCATGTAGTCAACCAGCAAATGAGTATTATTGATTCGGGAAAGCGAGTTCATGAAAAGTTTTCGAAAATTTGCGTAAGATAATTATGGCGTTGGTGGAGTTATTTGGATGAAGATGATTATCGGGAGGATAAGCAATCTTCGATATCTTGAACGATTAGGTGGAACATAAGTCCCGTTATAGATTCAAATCGCAAGACGAGGAAGTCGCCCGCGATCGAGTATTAATCGGTCAAGGCGATCCGATAAGTCAAGGGGTTTTTGAGAAATTAAAATATTTTAATTAAATATTAAAGTAAGACAGTCCAGGGCTGTTTCTTTAAAATAAAATAATTTGAGTTAGGTCCTTATAAAAATAAAATTTACAATTAGCCCCGTTTTGTCAAAACCAATACTTTTGGGGTTAAAAGTTAAATAAATAAATGTCCCGACCTTGAAAAATTATGAGGTCAGTTCCTAAATTCTCTAAATTGTTCAGAGATTCAGGTTTTTAAAGTTTTGAGGTCAAGTTTTTATAAAATTCTCACATTGGCCCCAAAATTGTTAAAATTGTCATTTCGGGCCCTAAGTTTAAAATAATCGGAACTCACAAACCGGAAGGGCTTCTAATGTGATTCCAGTTGGAAAATGTCACTAAGGTTAGTGGGATATTGGGACAAAAGCAGTTTTAAAACGTCATAAGTATAGGTCCCTCAACTTTTGAAAATCTCATTTTTGTCCCATTTTGAAATAATTGCCTTTAAGGCTTTTAGGGGTCCAATTGTTATGAAATTTGAACCTTGGGTCCAAAATATAATTATGTTATAGGTAAATTAGTATTTCCAGGTACATGGGCTGTATAAGTCCTGGAAATTTCATTTGGGTCCTCAAGTTTAATCTTTTACAATTTGGTCCCTCAAGTTTTATAAAATTACTTTCCAAGCTCTAAACACTTGGATTTTTGGAATACACTTAAAATATGTTATTTCCAGTCCCTTAAGAGTTAAAATTTCAAATTTTAAATTTAGGGTCTGGTACAGTTTCGAAATTTGCAAAATAGCCCTTAAACTTCTCAAATTTTACAATCTAGTCCTTGGGCTTTTAAGGGTTGATTTTATTTATCTAAAAACTCTTAAAACTTTATTAAAATGTCAAAACAACATTTTTGAACCTGAGTACAGTCCCAAAAATCGAAATTTACAGAGAGGTCCCTTAAGTTTTATTTTCTTGCACTTAAGTCCACCTACTTTCTATTTTTGCATTTTAAGTCCAAAAATTGAAATTTAATCAATTATGCTCGACTTGTCCAGGTTATAGGTCATTCAAAACATAGATTTCAAGAGTCATAAACATACATATCCATCTCATACAAGAATTTATCAAATATGACAATAAAGTGTACATGTATGTCCTAATTTTCGGTAAATCGCATTTTGAGCAACACTTGAGAAATTTTTCCAACTTGATACAAGAAAATATCATGCAATACATAATATATATCTCAAATGCTCAATAACAAAATACTACATGCATTTTTATGAATTAAAACACCTAGAAGTTGAAAGGATTTTTCCACCCACCTTGTTTGTTCGGTTGATTGGTGTAAAGTGGTGTCACAAGACCTTGAGGATTTTAATCCTCACTTAAGGCAGCCCCTAAGTCCAATAATACAAGGAGTTTTGAGTTAGAAAAATGAAGATTCAAACCAAGGAGGGAAAAAGAGAAGGAATAGGCCAAAGGTACCACACTTACCTTGTGTAGTTGAAAGTTGTAGTCAAAAATTGATGGTCTCTTAAGAACTTGATCACCACTTAAACAAAGCTCCAAGGTCAGCCCCTAATCACCTCAAAATGATAATTTTGGTGTTAAAATTCGAAATTAATAGGGGAGAAGAAGAAGGTACCAAAAATCCCATTTCTTACCTTATAGTCCAAAATCCTTCAAATTTCTTCAAGTCTAGAGGTCTCCTTCAAGGTGATGGTAAGGCTCTTAGTATCTTCCAAGTCTTCTATGTAAATCTCAAAAATAAAAATCCAAACTTACATTAATAAGTGAGAGGAGATAGCTAGATGACATCAAGACAAGAAGATGAACAACATCCTTACCTTGTTGAAGGGGGGATGTTCGAATTTTTGTAGGAAATGGAAGAGTTCTTGTATTTTTACTAAGTGTTTAAGAGAAGAGAAGAAAATTGTAGAGAGAGGTAGGAGGATTTTTAGAGAGAGGTAAGAAGATTCAAGGCTTGAAGAGATGAATGTTGGTGAAATGAAGTGATGAATGAAACTTGGACAAATTTCTTGCCCAACTAGGCCTCTTGGCCGTCCACATGGGGTGGGGAGGGGGACAAAATTTTGTTTTGTTCTATGGCTTGAAAGGTGTAGCTTGCATGAGGGACAAGGACCTTGGTCAAGATGAGGTCTTGCATGGGAGGATTCAATTGCAAGGATAGAGAGGAATGTTGGCATGGGGTGTTGGGAAGCCTCCAACATGTTGGATGATTTAATAATAAACAATTGGTGTATAAGATATTGTGTATAAGATTTGTATTAATGGTGTAAAAATACACAAGATGAATACACAAGGTGTACATGTACAAGAGTTGGGAGATATTTCTACACCAAAATTCACCTCATGACCGTCCACCTAAGGGTATTAGTGGTATTTGCCATATTTTGTTTTATGTCCCAAAATTGATGATAATAGGTGAATAATATCAATCTCCAAAATAATTAGTGATTTCCTTGATCACTTATAAGTCTCATGATCACTTAATCTAAATCGAATTCTTAATTCTATAAGGTATAAATCTCTAAAATAAATAGTCTCCAAAAATTCTAAGGTGACTAATGAGATACGCAAATAACATTAATGATGATCAATCAAGTGATCAAAAATGCGAAATAAAATTAATAAATGATTATGATCAGAAGAAGTAAATAAGGAAATTTAAAGACGAAATATAGTTATCATTAATATTTACCCGGCCAAAGCGACGCGGTAGAATTGTCAAATAGTACAATGACGATACGTGATATAAGTACATGTTCGAATAAAAATCGAGGGCTTCACATTCTCCCCTCCTTAAAGAATTTGGTCCCCAAATTCTCTTCAGAACAACTCTGGATATTGATTCCTCATGTTTTCTTCCATTTCCCATGTTGCGTCTTCGTCTCGGTTGTGGTGTCGCCATACAACTTTAACCATTGGAATATCTCTCATTTAAGAACCGCGATCTATTTGGTCAATGATTCGATTGGTTCCTCGGTAAGATAAATTCTCCATTAGAGGAGGAGCATCACGAGTGATGATATGCTCGGGATCCGGTTGATACTTTTTCAATCTCGACACATGGAATACATCGTGCATTCCGCATATCTTGTCTGCCGGTAACTCAAGTCCGTAGGCCAACTTTCCGATCCCCCGCAAAATTTTGTAAGGTCCAATATATCTCGGACTCAATTTGCCCCCTTTCCTTGGATTGATCAATCCTTTTCGTGGCAAGAGTCTGAGAAATACCTCATCTCCGGCTTCAAATTCCAAGTCTTTTCTCCTCTTGTCCGCGTAACTCTTTTGGCGGCTCTGAGTTGTACGGATCCGTTCCTTGATCAACTTGACCTTCTCCATGGCCTCCTGAACTAAGTCGACCTTTGGAATCGAGGGTGACTTCCGTTTCTCCTTCGGAGTCCATTGGTCATCAATCTCCCAGTGTAGAGGGGATCTACACTTTCGTCCATACAAAGCTTCGTAGGGTGCCATCCCAATCGTGGCCTGATAACTGTTATTATAAGCGAACTCGGCCAATGGTAAGTGCGAATCCCAACTTCCTTGGAAATCCAATGAGCAGGCTCGCAACATGTCTTCCAGGGTTTGAATTGTTCGCTCAGACTGGCCATCGGTTTGCGGATGTCGTTGCTGTGCTGAAACTTAGCGAGGTGCCTAATTCCTCATGTAAGCATTTCGAGAACGGAGACAAACCTCGGGTCTGCTCGACACTATGTCGTGGCACTCCATGCGGTCGGATGATCTCTCGGATATAAATTTGCGCAAGTTTCGCAAGTCGTCGGTTTTCTTCATGGGTAAGAAATGTGCGATTTCGTGAGTCGGTCTCACGACTACCCAAATAGCATCATCGCCGTGCCTGGTCCTTGGTAGATCCGCCACGAAGTCCATCGTTATGTGTTCCCATTTCCACTCGGGAATTCTCAATGGTTGTAATAAACCAGATGGTCGTTGGTGTTCAGCTTTTACTCGTTGACAAGTCAAACATCTCGCAACGAACTCTGCTACCTGGTTCTTCATGTTTACCCACCGTAATCTTTGTTTCAAGTCCTTATACATCTTGTTTCCTCCAGGATGTATAGTGTATTTCGAACGGTGTGCTTCGAAAGGATTCTGTTCCTAAGTTGCTCATCACTCAAGTACACAAATTCTATTCCAAATCGATGATTCCATCTTCCGATATCGAGAATTCCGATCTTTCTCCTTTGAGTATCTTCTCTTTTAGTTTTTGAAGTTGCACGTCAATCCCCGTGTTACTTTGATCTCGTTCGAGTAGATCGGGTTTAATCGAAATATTAGCACATGAAATTCGAGTAATGGTTCTTATCGGATTCCAAGTGCTCAATTCTTCTAATGATCTCCACTCTCGAATCATTAGTCTAGCTAAACTCGCCTTCCCGCTCAAGGCGTCGGCCTACTACGTTAACTTTCCGGGATGGTATTGAATATCAAAGTGATAATCTTCTATTAACTCCATCCATCTCCGTTGCCTCAAATTGAGTTCCTTCCGAGAGAATAGATACTTTAGGCTCTTATGATCGTATGTAAACCGTGAATGTTGCTCCGTAGAGATAGTGCCTCCATTTCTTTAACGCGAACACTATAGCCGCCAATTCCAAGTCATGCGTTGGGTAATTGGCTTCATACGGCTTGAGTTTCCGTGATGCGTAAGCAATGACCTTTCCTTCTTGCATGAGTCTTGCTCCTAGTCCTTCCTTTGATGCGTCACTGTAGACGACAAAGTTTTCATTCCCTTTGGAAGGGCTAAGACGAGCCGTAGTAAGTCGTTTCTTGACTCTTGGAAACTAGCCTCACACTTGTCATTCCACTCAAACTTGACTTGTTTCAGGTTAGTCGAGTGAGTGGTCGGCTATCTTGGAGAAATCTTGGATAAATCTACGATAATATCCAGCTAGTCCTAAGAAACTTCGATCTCCGTTACGGACTCGGGTTGTTTCCATTCAACCACTTGTCTGTACTTTCGAAGGATCTGGCGATCCCGGTGCGGATACTATGTGTCCCAAGAATGCGACTTTACTAAGCCAAAATTCGCACTTGCTGAATTTGGCATATAGCTTGTGCTCTCGTAGTGTCTCTAAAACAATTTTCGATGACGCTCATGCTCCTCTTTAGACTTAGAGTATACGAGTATGTCATCAATGAATATCACTACGAATTGATCCAAATAAGGTTGAAAGACTCGATGCATTAGATCCATAAACGCCGCTGGTGCGTTTGTCGACCAAAGGCATCACTACAAACTCGTAGTGTCCATATCCGATGTCCGAAATGCTTTGTTTTGGAAACGCCCTCTTCCGGATCTTTAATCGATAATATCCTTGTTGTAAATCAAACTTCGAGTACACCGTCGCTCCTTGAAGTTGATCAAACATTCGTCTATCCTCGGGAGGGGATATTTATTCTTGATGGTCACGCCTTTGTTAAGTCCGCGATAGTCTATACACGAGTCTTAATGTGCCATCTTTCTTTTTGACAAATAGTGGGGTGCCCCCAGGAGACGTACTTGGTCGAATAAATCCTACATCCATAACACGTAATTGTGTCTTCAACTCTTGTAACTCAACAGAGCCATTCTATACGGCGTTCCGCGATTGGGGCGGTTCCTGGTAATACCGATGGTGAACTCAACTTCCCTATCCGGAGGGACAGTGGTGAGTTCTTGTGGAAATACATCTCGTATATTCCGATACTATAGGTACTTGATTAATTTGTTTTTCAACCTTAGGTTTGTTAATTACAAACGCCAAGTACCCTTGTGCCCCTCTAGTGATCGCCTTCCTCGCTTTCATTCTTTGAAATGATTGGGGCAATCTTAACTCGTGCTCTTCCCGAAATTTCCACTTCGGGCTTATCAGTGCACATAGTTTAATGGACTTGCGATGGCAGTCCATTTGTGCATGGTGTCATGACAACCAGATTCATTCCCAATATAATGTCGTATTGAGATATAGCGGAAGATCAAATCAGGAAATTTATCTCATCAATTTTAACTTCGCATGCATTATAGATAATATTTGTTATCTGGCTTGCGCCCATAGGAGTGGATACCTCTAAACCTATAGGCATATGTTCCATGCATGCATGCAACTTGTGTACGAAATGTGGTGCGACAAATGAATGCGTTGATCCAGGGTCAAACAAGACTTTAGCGTAATGGCTAGATACTAGAAGCGTACCTTCCACCACGTCCGTTGCCTCCGGAGCCTCATGTCCGGCTAGTGCAAATGCTCGGCAGCATCCTTGCCCGGTTACCCTGGCCGTTAGCGCCGTGGTTGCACTGTTTGGTCCGGTCTTCGTATTCCTAGGACAATCCTTGGTGGTGTTGATTACTACCACAGCGTAAACACCTTCCATGTTTACGCCAACGTCGTCATTGGATATGACCGGTTTTTGGCAATGTGTACATACTTGGCCCGGTTTTCCTTGTATCGGTCCTTTCCCTTTTTCTGTCTTAACAATGGCCCCTTCGAATTTTAACAGCGGCCTTGATGGTTGTCCCAGCTGCTTTGTCTTTTTGAGATCATTCGATGGCCTATTGGCTGAATCGACCAATGCGGTTAAGTCCCGACTCAATGCGGAGGGTCGCTTTTTATCTTTGGCCGAGTATGTTGTTATTTCAATGATCAAAAGTTGTTTCGGAGTTCCGGCTTGGTCCCGTGTGAACTTATACAATTTGTCCGCTTCCGTGCTAATTGTTCTGGGGCATATTTGGATAACCGATGGAATTGGACTCATCTTGGGCCACGACATGTTCCCCTGTCTCAACTTATGGAATTCATCCCGGCGTGCCTCCTTCACGACTTGGGGTATTTATTGCTCATTGAATTCAGCCAGAAATTTTCCCATGTCCTATCTATTTGATCCTGTTCCCACTTTCTCTCAATGTTCTCCACCAATCTCGGCGGTGATTCTAGTCGAAACACGGCGAGCGTAACCTTTTGTTCCCCGAGTATTGGAGAGCATTGAAGATATTCTCTAGTTTCGATCCATTCTTCGCTTTCACGTCATCCGGTTCCCCTAAGAAAGTCGGGGTCGATCGTAAAAACCGCTCCAAGGTGCGGTCATTCGTCTCTCGAATAGGTTCATGGTTAGCCGACGAGGCTCCGCTTGTTGCCTCATGAAAACTAATATCTCTTTGCAAGGCTATTGCGGTTAGGTTATCTCTGCGATTGGCGGAGGAGGTGGTGGCACGGGGGGAGGGTGCCCGATCCTTTGCGCATCATCGTTCCTTTGGGGTATACGGCGGGGTCTCCCGCGTCCCCGGTTTCCAGCCATGAATCTGGAGCTTAGCTACAATACAAAATGAATGATTCCAATAAATATTCGCGTAAAACAAGTTATATCGCAAGGAGATCCACACAAGTGCACAAGACATAGAATAAGTAAAAGGATATATCCATTAATGTGAAAATTTGAATACATCCAAATGAGTTCATACAACACAAATACAGAATCAATGGTAAATCCGAAATCATGGTACAACGAAAAGCAAAATACAATGAAGGGTAATATGCGCCGATACTATCTATTACAAAAGCTATCTATTCAGTGAGGTCGCCGTCATCATCACTAGCGGCCTCGTCCAGAATCGGAACTTGATCGGGCTGAGGTAGCACCTCAGCATTAGGCCAGTTGGCGAAATCTAGCCACTGTTCTAGTCCCGGAGCATCTTCGAGTGGGGCGGCTTCAAGCGCCTCGGGCTCTACATCTTCCATTGGATCCTCATCGGGATCCTCTTCGGGGTCTTCTTCAGGATCCTCCTCGGGATCCTCTTCATTATCGGCCTCAAGGTCGAGCATTGGTTCGCCTCGGGGGCGGGGCAATGGTGGCGCATTGGCCGCTAAAGGCAGCCTCGAGCCGCATCCCGCCGGGTTAAGGCATGCGTGAGTTCCTCGATTATCGCATTTGTTTGTTGATGGTCTCCTCATGGCGTCCTATGGTGTCTCTTGACCTATCGCCTCCATTCTCCACGTGCGGCCTTCCTTCGCACGTTCCACCTTCTCGCGAGTATTATCCGGCGTTCTGGATCAATCGAATCGATCCTCGCGGCGCGGATGGTGTCCTCGCGATCTTTAATGAGGAGAGTAAGGTTATTCTTCTCCTCTTGACTCTTTGTCAGAAGGTGTCCTAGTTCACGAGTGCATTATCGTTCCCTGGTAAGCTCGGAGTCAGCCCGAAGGAATACCTGGCGCCAATGAAGTTCTAAGGCCTTATAATGATCCCGTTCAAAACGAAGCCGATCACGCCCCACCAGGTCAAGTCTTTGGCTCCATCTGTCAAATAAAACTGAGGTGGATTAGACGGATGCAAAGGAAAGATAAGGAGAACAAGGAAAGAATGACTAAGGAAAGTCAGTCAAAGTCAACTAAGTCAAATCAAGTATGACTATGGATTCTCCAAGTATAAATTTTAGCTTAACCTAACATCAATAATATGGTTCTATGCCATTTTTGAAATCGATATCGCACTTAATTAGTCAAGTCACGGTACTACCCAACACAATCCGAGGGTCCTATCCTGGGTTACCTCGGTGTAAGTTTCTATCTTACTAGCCGAGCTCTGATACCATAACTGTCACGCCCCAAACGTGACGCGACAACGATCAATCACTTAAACAGAAGTAAAGCAACAGTCGAAACCAAAGATACAAAACTCCAAGTGAAATAGAGTCTAATGCAGCGGAATTATAATAACCACGAGTACAAATTACATCTTAAGGTCTGGCAGTATCCGAATACAACCCAAAAGATTATCTTAATTAACTTACAGTCCAAATAGAAATAAAATGAAGGAGTCCAACAACAAATAAAAGTAAAAGGAAATGTCGCTCCACATCACTGATAGAGATTCAATCTGTAGGTTCGGTGTCTTCAGCGTACTCTTCATCTAAAGGTTAGAAAACAGGAGGGAATGAGACAGAAATCTCAGTGGATGGGGTGATCGTGTGTAAGTGTGGCGATATAAATAGTTAATGCGAGAAATTTAGTTGTATGAAAACGCGTGAGAGATGATGCATGATTTCACACACAGTCCACAAGCGTCGTGATAAATATATTTAAGTAATATACTTATACAGTTAAGAAACAGTTCATGGTGAAGCAGGCACTATGGTCCAAGCAAACAGGAGGATTGCGTACGGATTTGTAACGCCAATCCAATGCAAGGCAAGTAGCGGTTGCGTACGGTTTTGTAACGCCAACCTATGCAATACAAGTAGCGGTTGCGTACGGATTTGTAGCGCCAACCAAACGGGTCCGATTAACTCCAGAATCGTGTGGATCAGACAGCGATTCCTTCGTTCTTCCTTGTAACTCCCCGAGCAAGATGGTCCAAGACCTGTCACCTTATCGCTCCATAGGCAAAGACAAAATCCACGAGTGGAGCTAGCAAGGCTGCCGGATTTGTCATAATCATGATTATACCTCAAGTACTATGACCCGCTTCCCTTGGACAAACTCCGTCCCTCAATTTGCGGGATTAGGACGATGGGGCGGAAGAGTGGAATAGCAGCCGAGCTGCCGGTTCCATCCCCGACGTATCCATTCCGACTGTGAGCTCGACACACCAAGTTGACTCAGCAGAAAGTAAACACAAGTTCATGTAGTCAACCAGTGCAATGAGTATTATTGATTCGGGAAGCGATTCATGAAAAGTTTTCGAAAATTTGCGTAAGGTAATTATGGCGTTGGTGGAGTTATTTGGATGAAGATGATTATCGGGAGGATAAGCAATCTTCGATATCTTGAACGATTAGGTGGAACATAAGTCCCGTTATAGATTCAAATCGCAAAGAGGAAGTCGCACGCGATCGGGTATTAATCGGTCAAGGCGATCCGATAAGTCAAGGGTTTTTGAGAAATTAAAATATTTTAATTAAATATTAAAGTAAGAGAGTCCAGGGCTGTTTCTTTAAAAGAAAATAATTTGAGTTAGGTCCTTATAAAAATAAAATTTACAATTAGCCCCGTTTTGTCAAAACCAATACTTTTGGGGTTAAAAGTTAAATAAATAAATGTCCCGACCTTGAAAAATTATGAGGTCAGTTCCTAAATTCTCTAAATTGTTCAGAGATTCAGATTTTTAAAGTTTTGAGGTCGAGTTTTTATAAAATTCTCACATTGGCCCCAAAATTGTTAAAATTGTCATTTCGGGCCCTAAGTTTAAAATAATCGGAACTCACAAACCGGAAGGGCTTCTAATGTGATTCCAGTTGAAAATTGTCGCTAAGGTTAGTGGGATATTGGGACAAAAGCAGTTTTAAAACGTCATAAGTATAGGTCCCTCAACTTTTGAAAATCTCATTTTTGTCCCATTTTGAAATAATTGCCTTTAAGGCTTTTAGGGTCCAATTGTTATGAAATTTGAACCTTGGGTCCAAAATATAATTATGTTATAGGTAAATTAGTATTTCCAGGTACATGGGCTGTATAAGTCCTGGAAATTTCATTTGGGTCCTCAAGTTTAATCTTTTACAATTTGGTCCCTCAAGTTTTATAAAATTACTTTCCAAGCTCTAAACACTTGGATTTTTGGAATACACTTAAAATATGTTATTTCCAGTCCCTTAAGAGTTAAAATTTCAAATTTTAAATTTAGGGTCTGGTACAGTTTCGAAATTTGCAAAATAGCCCTTAAACTTCTCAAATTTTACAATCTAGTCCTTTGGCTTTTAAGGGTTGATTTTATTTATCTAAAAACTCTTAAAACTTTATTAAAATGTCAAAACAACATTTTTGAACCTGAGTACAGTCCCAAAAATTGAAATTTACAGAGAGGTCCCTTAAGTTTTATTTTCTTGCACTTAAGTCCACCTACTTTCCATTTTTGCATTTTAAGTCCAAAAATTGAAATTTAATCAATTATGCTCGACTTGTCCAGGTTATAGGTCATTCAAAACATAGATTTCAAGAGTCATAAACATACATATCCATCTCATACAAGAATTTATCAAATATGACAATAAAGTGTACATGTATGTCCTAATTTTCGGTAAATCGCATTTTGAGCAACACTTGAGAAATTTTTCCAACTTGATACAAGAAAATATCATGCAATACATAATATATATCTCAAATGCTCAATAACAAAATACTACATGCATTTTTATGAATTAAAACACCTAGAAGTTGAAAGGATTTTTCCACCCACCTTGTTTGTTCGGTTGATTGGTGTAAAGTGGTGTCACAAGACCTTGAGGATTTTAATCCTCACTTAAGGCAGCCCCTAAGTCCAATAATACAAGGAGTTTTGAGTTAGAAAAATGAAGATTCAAACCAAGGAGGGAAAAAGAGAAGGAATAGGCCAAAGGTACCACACTTACCTTGTGTAGTTGAAAGTTGTAGTCAAAAATTGATGGTCTCTTAAGAACTTGATCACCACTTAAACAAAGCTCCAAGGTCAGCCCCTAATCACCTCAAAATGATAATTTTGGTGTTAAAATTCGAAATTAATAGGGGAGAAGAAGAAGGTACCAAAAATCCCATTTCTTACCTTATAGTCCAAAATCCTTCAAATTTCTTCAAGTCTAGAGGTCTCCTTCAAGGTGATGGTAAGGCTCTTAGTATCTTCCAAGTCTTCTATGTAAACCTCAAAAATAAAATTCCAAACTTACATTAATAAGTGAGAGGAGATAGCTAGATGACATCAAGACAAGAAGATGAACAACATCCTTACCTTGTTGAAGGGGGGATGTTCGAATTTTTGTAGGAAATGGAAGGAAGAGTTCTTGTATTTTTACTAAGTGTTTAAGAGAAGAGAAGAAAATTGTAGAGAGAGGTAGGAGGATTTTTAGAGAGAGGTAAGAAGATTCAAGGCTTGAAGAGATGAATGTTGGTGAAATGAAGTGATGAATGAAACTTGGACAAATTTCTTGCCCAACTAGGCCTCTTGGCCGTCCACATGGGGTGGGGAGGGGGACAAAATTTTGTTTTGTTCTATGGCTTGAAAGGTGTAGCTTGCATGAGGGACAAGGACCTTGGTCAAGATGAGGTCTTGCATGGGAGGATGCAATTGCAAGGATAGAGAGGAATGTTGGCATGGGGTGTTGGGAAGCCTCCAACATGTTGGATGATTTAATAATAAAGAATTGGTGTATAAGATATTGTGTATAAGATTTGAATTAATGGTGTAAAAATACACAAGATGAATACACAAGGTGTACATGTACAAGAGTTGGGAGATATTTCTACACCAAAATTCACCTCATGACCGTCCACCTAAGGGTATTAGTGGTATTTGCCATATTTTGTTTTATGTCCCAAAATTGATGATAATAGGTGAATAATATCAATCTCCAAAATAATTAGTGATTTCCTTGATCACTTATAAGTCTCATGATCACTTAATCTAAATCGAATTCTTAATTCTATAAGGTATAAATCTCTAAAATAAATAGTCTCCAAAAATTCTAAGGTGACTAATGAGATACGCAAATAACATTAATGATGATCAATCAAGTGATCATAAATGCGAAATAAAATTAATAAATGATTATGATCACAAGAAGTAAATAAGGAAATTTAAAGATGAAATATAGTTATCATTAATATTTACCCGTCAAAGCGACGCGGTAGAATTGTCAAATAGTACAAAGACGATACGTGATATAAGTACATGTTCGAATAAAAATCGAGGGCTTCACATTGGTACTCAAGTTGGATTTTGATAAATCATTTTTCATGCAATTAATATCCTCAACAAGAGTACTATTTTGTTTTTCAAGGTTTCTAACCTTGTCAAGTGTGGTGGTGTGAGTACATGATAGTGATTCATAGGAAGTAAATAAACTATCCTTTTTCATTTTTCAAAACAATGAATTCCTTTTTCAAATTTTTGTACTTAACAAGTAAATTTTGGAATTCATTTTGAAGATCATCAAAATCATTTTGCAAGTCACTATAATCATTTTGAATAACAATATCATAAGAAGTAGAAGGTTTAAGACATACCTTGTTTTCTTCTTTGATGCCCATAAGACAATGTTCAACTTCTTCATAGTTGGAAGTTGTAAGAGGCTTGTTCCTTAGATTTGACATTGTATCCCTTTGAGAAGTAGATGCTTTTAAGTTGCTCCTATCATTTGCATATACTTCATGAATGGCTTCTAATTTTTGCCATACTCCATGAGCCGATCGAATTCCTACAATATGTTCATATTCCAAATTAGTAAGTGAACAATACAAAATGTTGAGAGCTTTATCGTTTAAGGAGATGATTTTCTTCTCTTCATTATTGAGCTCTTTGAAAGCTTTGGAGGTGTATGGTGTGTCTATCATCGGAATGGATTCTCCATTTATGACGATGTTCCAAATATCGAACCCGCAACCTTGTAAATAACATTCCATTCTTTCTTTCCAAAATATAAAATTTTTGGAAAAAATAGTGGTGGCTTGGTGGTGGAGGTGCCGGTAAGATGAGCTTCGTTCGTAGCCGACGATCGTTCCTCTTCACTTGCGATGTGAAACGAGCTTGCCAAAGAGTTTGGCTTTGATACCACTTGTAAGTCCAAGCGGCTACGATAATCTAGAGGGGGGTGAATAGATTATCTCCATCTTTTCGATTTTACCCTCTTTTTCGAACCGAATGCTCAAAGACGATAATTAAGGTGCGGAATGTAAACAACACACGTCGATTTATAGAGGTTCAACCCACCTAGGGCCTAATCCTCTACCACCCCAATATATCCGGGATGGATTTCAAAAAGAAAAAAAGATTTTATTAATTACCAAAATTAATACAACACCAACTTACAACGACACCTTGAAGAGCACCACACTCTTCTTCAACACCACCTTTGAGATTACCACAATCTCTCTTGAAGATTACCACAAATTAAGGAAAAGATGTCTGCTGCACAACGGTTAGAATTTTGCTGTCAAACTTAGGGCGACCGGTTGCGCACTAATAAGATTTGAAAAGAACGCAGCAAAATTTCAACAGGGTGACCGATCCTAAGGGGGGTCGACCGCCCTAGGGTGCGACCGGTCGCCCACCATGGTGACCGGTCACCCTGACCATTTTTAGGAGTTCTGGGAGTTCTGTTTCGTGAAATGCGTTCCCAGGTACTGGTCGCCTCTTTGGTCGACCGGTCGACCTCCTAAATGAAATGTTGTCCGATTTTTGTTGAAAATAAACCTCAAGAAATACTCTGAAAAATTCGTAAAAACATTTTAAACCGATCGGGAGTATTTAGGACAATATTAGAAATATAGTTTTGATGAAATAACACATTAACACAAAAAGTGTTGTCCGATATAAATTCCAATAAATACTCCGAAAATAGTAAAAGCATTTTAGACCAATCGGGAGTTTTAGGACAACATTTAGAAACATAGTTTCAATGTAAAAAACCCATTGACATAAAATCCTTAAATGTGTTGTCCAATATTGTCGAAAATAAACTTGAGGAAATACTCCGGAAAATATTAAAACCATTTTAAATCATTTAGGAGTATTTGGACAACCTTTAAAAACATTGTTTTGGTATAAAAACAAAATCATCAAAATCATGATAAAACCATTTATCAAACATAAAACACATTTGAAGTGAAATGTGTGTGCAAATGACAAAGGGGTCGAAATAGAGTGGAAAAACCTTAAACTGCCAAAATACAAGAACAGAGACGGTTTTAATAAAATTTAAGCAGTGGGAGACCGATCAGGGCATAGGGCGACCGGTCGAGCTAGTGGGCGACCGGTCGGCCCTACCCTGGCACCACCGGTTCTGGTTCTGCTTTTGAAATTCCGAATTTGATCCAAAAATCCGATTTTTTGCCCCTAAGTTTTGAAAATGTGCAAAATGCAAACATAGACCTCATTCAATATACATTATGTCATAGTCAAGCTCGAAATGAGGTTAAATACTCAGCGGTAAGCGATTAAAAAGTCCACGAGTTATCCTTGAGACGGAATTAAACACATCTCAAGTTTTTGTTAAAACATGCAATCCCCTAAACAATATCGAATCTCAATATGTTTAGTTCGATTATGACAAATAAAATTTATACCGGACTTGTTATCCCGAAAAATAATAACGTTTTAAAACTTTGAATGAACAAGTCATAAGAAGAAGTGCCTTACAAATATTTGAAAATTTCTTTTAATGACACTTTAAAGAGATTCGTTGGGATTGTTTTAAGTCGAGCATATAGACATAAGGCATATAGAATATCGAGTCTAAGGAGTAATAAATGAATGAACATACCTCGAATTCGTTTGTCAATGCCTACTTCAACCTTTTTTCAATTTTCGCATTTGTAGCCATATAGGTTGAAATAGTTCTTTCTTCTTCAATGTCTCACTTCTTCTTTTGAGTGTAGAATATAATCACTTTCTTGGCATTGTTGAACTTGAATTCCAATGATCAAATTTGAGCTCCCCTCATCATGATCACCTTGAGTTCACCTTGTATTGACTTGGAAAAATATCTTCTTCTTGACAATACCCTTAGGCTACTAACCTTGCCTTGTTCCTTAAACTTGTTCCGAAATACCAAAAATTTCTGCAAAATCTCAACAAAGAGTCTTGCACAAGAGCATAGTAATATCGAATGATAGAGACACTATAGCAAGTAACACATACTATGCTTAAAGAAAATCATCAAGAATATACTACACCATGTAAGTTCAAATAAGCTTATAGAAAGCTATATAAGGTCTCTTTTGAAATATGAAAATACGAGAGCACATAGTTGAGACCTCAATCACAAGAATCATATGAACAAGAGCTTTGACATAAGCATCCAAGAATAATAGCATTTATATGTGCAATAAATTGCATAACTAGAAGATCAATTTTTTTATCGAAACAAAATATAATCCTTTAAAAATCTTGGATAAAACAAGCTATGTTAAATAACGCCTTCTCAAAAATCAAAACATCCTTTTAATGGCACTTGTATAAAATAAGCACATAGGCATATGGCACAACATGTATCGAGTCTATGAGATGAATAACAATAATGAGTGTACCTCGATAGTTCATGTTTCTCTTGATATATTACGAGTAGATAACCATATGTAAATCCTACACAATTCTTCAACCAAATTTTGCACAAACACAATAATACATGTGTACGCTAATCAATAAGAGATATCTTAAGCATGCTTGTGCTATATAACTACATAGGAGATAATAAACCACATAAGTCTAATTAAATGCACAAGAGTTTTAGAAACATCATGCAAGGTCTTCTTTTCAAAAATATTTTGAAACTCACAAATTTATTGAAGACCTAAATTTTAAAAATATGAAAACTCATATTGCAATAAAGACACAAATAAAAACATAAAAAGAAGATAAAATGCATATTTAAATAGGGAGATACGGTTTACCAATTTTGCCATTTCCATGGGTTGTGTCGTTCCCATTGTTGATGGTATCTTCCCTTTTGAAAATCTTCTTGTTGATGATGGTTTCTCCAATTGCTCCATTTCCAAGCATTGTGGCTTTCCCAGTTTTGAAAGTGTCTTTCTCTTGGAAAATCATCTTGTTGATGATGTCTTTGCCACTTCCAAGGATTTTGTTCATCCCATTTTTGATTATTTCCTCTTCTTGGAAAATGACTTTGTTGAAAATGTTTTCTCATTTGATCAAATGAAATGGTCATTTGATGTTTTCTTGGCGGTATGAATTTTCTTCGATTATTATTTTGCCGGGTACCTAATATGACATTATTTTGTGGTACCCTCAAGTGTTTGGGTCCTTTGGAATTAGCTTTGAGACTTTTAGGTCTCCAATAATAATTAGAGATATTTCTAGCCCGACAAGTATTAACCGTGTGACCCGTTTTACCACAATAAAAACAAGTAGTAATTTTGGGAGCATAATGACCAACATGCATAGGGACTTGATTTCTTTTCACATAATTAACAACACTAGGCTTATGATCAAGTCCTTGTTTCAAATTATCACAACTATGAACATCAATAATATCGGTCATTTTATCGGTACTCAAGTTGGATTTTGATAAATCTTTTTTTATGCATTTAATATTCTCAACAAGAGTACTATTTTCTTTTTCAAGGTTTCTAACCTTGTCAAGTGTGATGGTGTGATCACATGAAAGTGATTCATAAGAGGAAAATAAATTATCCTTATCAATTTTCAAAATATTGAATTCCTTTTTCAAATTTTTGTATTTAACAAGTAAGCTTTGGAATTCATTTTGAAGTTCATCAAAATCATTTTGCAAATCACTATAATCATTTTGTAATTCATTATCATAAGAAGTGGAGGGTTTTGAACTTACCTCATTTTCTTCTTCGAAGCCCATAAGACATCATTCGTTTTCATCGACGTCGGAAGTTGTAGGAAGCTCTTCCCATGTTGGGTTTGTATCCATTTGAGAAGTAGATGCTTTTGAGTGGCTCATTTCATTTGCATATACTTCTTCTAATTTTCTCCATACTTCATGTGCCGATTTAATTTCTATAATATGATCATATTCCAAAATGGTAAGTGAACAATAAATAACATTAAGAGCTTTACCATTTAAAGATATGATTTTCTTATCTTCATCATTGAGCTCTTTGAGGCCTTTGTGTGGTGTGTCCATCATTGAATCGAATAGTGGTGGCTTGGTGGTGGAGGCTTGGTGTCCATCATTGAGCTCTTTGATAGCATTCCATTCTTTCTTTCCAAAATGTAAAACTTTTGGAATCGAATAGTGGTGGCTTGGTGGTGGAGGCGCCGGTAAGGTAGACTTCGTTCGTAGCCGATGATCGTTCCTCTTTGCTCGTGATGTGGAACGAGCTTGCCAAAGAGTTTGGCTCTGATACCACTTGTAAGTCCAAGCGGCTACGATAATCTAGAGGGGGGTGAATAGATTATCTCCATCTTTTCGATTATGCCCTCTTTTTCGAATCAAATACGCCAAGACAAGAATAAAGGTGCGGAAAGTAAACAACACACTTCGATTTATAGAGCTTCACCCCACCTAGGGACTACGTGCTCTACCACCCCAGTATATCCGGGATGGGTTTCGAAAAGAAAAAGAATTTTATTAATTACCACAATTAATACAAATTCAACTTACAACACCTTGAAGAGCACCACACTCTTCTTCAACACCACCTTTGGAGATTACCACAATCTCCCTTTGAAGATTACCACAATCTTCCTTCAACGGCACATTTGAAGATCACCACAATCTTCAATCTTGAAGAATACCAAATTCTTCAAACACCTCAAGAGCACCACACTCTTGAAACACCTATCACCTAGATCACCCAAGTGTATTCATTCCACAAGAATATTCACAAGGATGTTTTGTGTTCAATGATGACAAAAATCAAGATTACAACTCAATAATGAATATTACAATTTGAGTGCAAGTGTAATCAAGAAATAAAGCCTAGACCTCAAGATGTGAAAGTGAAATACTTAGGCTCTATAAATACAACAAGAGTGTTGAATATGAAAGCTTGGAAATTTGCAGATTTCTTGTTGTGTATTTGCTTGTATTGTTATATCATGTGTCTTCAATTCATCCTCTATTTATAGGAGAGTCTTCACCAACATAGGCTCATTCTTCTTCACTTTTTTCTACAAAAAGATGATCACAAGATGTAGAAATATTGTACAAAATTGAAAAGTAAATCTTGTTGTCAAGGAGTTCAACGGTACAAATTTTGCTGTCAAAAGATTACACAGCGCGACCGGTCACTCTGTATAAGATTTCGAACGTTTGAATAAAAATAGTGCGATCCAGGTAGGGGTTGCAAGGGGGTGCGACCGGTCAAGCCTCACCCTAGAGTGCGATCGGTCGGCCTCACCCTTGACCGGTCACCCTCCCCCTTTTTTTCACAAAATTGGTTTCTGTTTCATTTTGTGCGTTCTTCAGGTACCGTTCGACCTTCTGTTCGACCGGTCGACCTCCAAATTGAAATGTTGTCCGATTTTTATAAAAAATAAACTTCAAGAAATACTCCAAAAAATTAGTAAAAATATTTTAAATCACTTGGGAGTATTTGGACAACATTTATAAACATAGTAAACTCATTTAAACAAAACCATCAAAAGTGTTGTCCATTTTTATCGAATAATAAACTTTAAGAAATACTCCATGAAATTAGTAAAAACATTTTAAATATTTTAGGAGTATTTGGACAACATTGTTTTGGTGTAAAAACCAATTAACACAAAATCATTAAATGTGTTGTCCAATATTGTCGAAAATAAACTTGAGGAAATATTCCGGAAAATATTAAAACCATTTTAAATCATTTAGGAGTATTTGGACAACTTTTAAAACATTGTTTTGGTATGAAAACAAAATCATCAAAATCATGATAAAACAATTTATCAAACAATTCCATGTTATTATACTATGCTTTAGAAATATAATATCAATTTATATATTAGATGAATAGAAATCTTGTATTCCTTCAAAATATATATATATATATATATACATATAAGTATAATTATGGTTGTAAATGCATATATATAGATGACAGGAACTCGCCACACTGCAAGAAAGAACAATAATAATAATAACTGGAGTCTGAACTATCCCATTAACCGACTCAATCATTATTTCAACTATCAAATTGAGGAGGGAGATAGTATTGGAGAATAAATAGTTAAAATTCACCAGTTGTGGTACAATGTGAGAAATATAATCGGGGCTCCAAACGAACGTGTTGCCTCCCGTAGAGTGATTGATAACTTACCCTCATTTTGGAACATCAAGACTGAAAAGCTTTATGCCTCATTATTGGAGTATGACAGGCATGACGACCGACCTAAAATCAACTACGGGACATTCACTGGCAGGTTATATGGTAAATGGATTGAATTTTTAAACAATGAGACTACGACAGAAGATGAGGAACCGGAAGAAAACTTATAAGAAGACCTGGAGGAAGATCCAGAAGAAGACCCATAAAAAGATCCGGAGGAAGATGAAGACATGGATCAATAGAGATAGATGGGTCTATGTATTGCAATAATTGATAAATAAATTCTTATTATATATAAAGATTAGTTGTCCTTTAATTGATACTAATTTATTTGACCATTATATTAGAATATTTAGATATTAAATTAGAGAACTCATGCGAAATCCATTAATAACTTAGGATAGATAATAATAATAATATATTACGTATGACCTTAGGAATATGGCTCCCCGTCATGGAAATTAAGTCAACGGTGAGAATTCCACTAACACAGGAAATCAAACCACTGCTACAATTGGAGATATAATTGCTGAGGGTTCAGAACATCGGGGACAACAACAACAATAACACACGAGTCGTGAAACAATTCCGCCACTATCGTCCACCCACGTTCAACGGACGTGATGGCCCGACAACAGTAGAAGAATGGTTTCGATCGCTAGAGAGGATTCTTTGACTTATTGGCTGCACATACGAATAGAGAGTCGTATGTGCTGCCTTCTAACTCACTGAAGACGCTGATCATTGGTGGGAAGGGTATTGGAGGACTGAGACCGAGGAAGAGCGGAATGCTTTAACATGGGATGAGTTCAAGGTGATTGTAATGGGAAAGTTTTTTCCACAATCATATCGGGATAAGAAGGAGACATAATACCTTAACTTCAAACAAAGAAACATGAATGTCACAGAGTATGAGAGACAGTTCAATCAACTAAGTCGGTTTGCTCCATACCTAGTGGATACTGATTTGAAACGGCTCTGAGGTTCAGAAGGGGACTTCGAGCAAAACTATCAGGAATACTATCAGCTCAAGGAGATTTAGAGTACTCTGTGATGGTGAGAAGGGCTCATGAGGTGGAGGCAAGTTTTGTTGGGAAGAGGGGGAGCAAAAGTTCGTCGTTTTACTTGGAAAAAGGGACGGGGCAAAACATAATAAAAATCAAAATCAAAATAAACAAATAAAGATTGTTGCACGCCCGACTACGCAAGCAGACATGCCAACTTTCCCAAAATACAAGAAGAATTATTTTGGAGAATGTTTAGCTGGACAAGGAAAATGCTTCAAGTGTAAGAAACCGGGGGATGAAGTCTCTAATTGTTCTCTCTTGAAAGTTGAGCGGGAAAGAAGAGAATAAACATCTGGAGGTAGAGCTTGAATGTATGTTATGACTCAAGAAGAAGCTTATCTGAACTCAGGTACAATGTCAGGTATGCTAACCATGTCTGGAATACCTGCTCTTGTACTTTTGACACTGGTGCCATACATTCGTTTTTATCTGCCAAATTTCATGCTATATTAGGACATAAGAGTGCTAGAGTAAGTGAACTCTTTGAGGTTGGCTTGCCATCTGGAAATTCGATAATAACTGACTCAGTGAATAAGGATATTGAAATGAATATAGGGGGAAAATATCTTAAAGCTGATCTATACATAATTAAGATGAAGGATTTTGACGTAAATCTTAGGTATGAATTAATTGGCTTAGTAGATATCAGGCAGACAAAAGTGTCACGAGAAAGAGATAATATTCAAACTGTCATGAAATGATGAGATAAAATTCTATGGGATTAAGTCTAAGGCAGTACCACGAGTGATATCGACAATGAAGGCAAGAAAGATGTTGAAAAAAAAATTGTCAAGGATATTTAGTGAGTTTAGTAGATACCTCGATTTGAATCCAGATTGAATATTTGTAGTCTTTGTACACATATTATATTTTATCTTATATATTTGGGGAAAGGTTGAAAATAGCCTCTTTAAAAGGCTCATATTCAAATTTAGCCTTACTTATTCAAAAGTTTCAAATATAGCCTTTTTTTTATGATAAAACCCAAATACCCCTTATACAATGTTGAAGGCAAACTAATGGTTTTTAAAGGTTTTAGGGCCGACCGAGGTTTTTCTACGGAAATTTCGCCATAAAATTGGTATCAGAGCCTAGGTTTATTAAGAACTTTTAGTGATGGAGTACCGGAGTGGAACGAGATACTTCCAGACAAATCTAAGTTCTTAGAAGATCTTAAGAAGTCCAGAAGACGGTGTAGAATTATGGCAACCGCCATATTCATCTACCAGCACAAGTTCAACAGATCCAGAACCAGATGGAGACGATGGTGAAATATCAGAAGGAGACTCTTGCAATCCTTCATGATATTCAGAAATGAGTCAAGAATCTGGAGGACATACCAAGTTCATCCGGTGGAAAGAAACGTATTGATTTCGAGACAGTACCCTATTTACACCAAAAGGGGAAACCAACCGAAGTGGTACGAAAAATGACAGATGATGAAAAGCTTATTGCTATCAACAAAGGAAAATCCGTCACAAATTAAAAGTGATGGATATGGAGAAAATGAATCTTAAAGATCTACATGACCTTGCAGAATCCTTCACAGGATTAGGAATTGTAGATTTAAAAATGAATACAGGAGATGGAACAGCTTTTGTTACCTATGAACCACAAGTTAGACCAATTCCACCACCACCACCAGTAAATCCCAATGTCGCAGAAAGTACGGGTTCAAATCGTGGAACCCAGGATGAGAGAATGCATCATGGTGGAGATTTCAGCAAAGGGAATGAAACACTTTCAGGAACAGGAGCTCGACCCCCTCTTGTGGGAACCCGACAACCTTCTAGAAGGCCAAATATTTATCAAACGCCTTATGGAAGATCACATCTCGACCCAATACATCCATATGGGTTGATGTTAAATCTGGATATCCCAGATTTTAAAAATCGAGAAGTTCTCATTGATGAATGGGCGTCAGCTATGAGGATTGCAGCAGGTATCCTTGATCTTATGAAAGATTCCTTCATTTTACTCCTTGAAATGAGTCTTGAGGGATCCGTAAGGATTGCATGGGATATGACTGAAGCAAGTATGAAAAGCGCGGTCACAACAGGAGAATCACTAAAAGGAATTGTCGATGATATGGGAAAATTATTCAAAATCCATTTTATCGACACAGGTTACTTTGAGGGATTAGAAAAAAAAGAAAAAGATATAAACAAGCCCTCTACAGCCTCGAGTTACATGATATTTGTCATATTGACGAATATATCAAGTTATTCACCGAGTATTGGTGGAAGTCAAAGATTGGAGACAAAGAAGCTTCACAGCTATTCTTTGCAAAAATTCCAAGTCCCTGGAGAGAAATGCTTATTAGGGAATACAAGGATGCAGCGGATTTAGATACAGTGACTAGAAGAATGTCTTTCTTGAAAGCCAAGTTATCTGAATGGTGCTACCAAACAGCACTATATCGGAATTACAGAGATTACAAGGAATTAATAAATCAGTTCCTCTATGTTGCGTAGATGATGATATCCCAACAGTGGCGGGAGGTCAACCAAGGCGGCATAAGAAGAAGAAGGAGAGAAGTCATCCATACCACCGGGGAAGCAGCAACAAAAGAAGTAGGTCTTCATGGAGATCTAGAAGGTTCTGGTCAAAACAAAAAGCCCGAAGTTACAAATCAGGGCAGACACTAGCACCAAACAGGAGTAGAACCTCATCATCAGGTTCTAATCAAGCAAGTACCAGCAGAACCCCAGGAAGGAGAACTTTCAGACGAGCTCATACCAGAGCTAATGAAAGTTTCAAAGATTATAATTGCTGGACATGCGGAGCAAGAGGACATATCTCAACTGATTGTCCGCAGGAAACGTAAACGAGGAGTCGAGGCCCGGTTACACACAGTAAATCGAAGAAGTTGTCTACTACCAAGATCTCGTACATGTGTATCAATTTGAGGATATACCCTCAGATGAAAGCATCTATGAAGAAGAGATCTATTCTGACGATGGAAGTGACTCCAGTTCAGAATCAGAGTGAAGAAGAAATTCTTCAGCAGACGGCCAGGGAGGATATGTCAGGATTCCTATCTCACACTATAGTTTCTCATAAAACGCTTATGAGAATTATGAAGGAAGATCCCTTCAAATCTATGATGGGTTTACAATTGGAGCAATGGAAAAGGCATTGGGTAAGATTGTGTTTCGTAATAGAAAACACCAAATTATCCAATGGGTAACAATCGGAGAATTTGCCATTCCGATGGAGTTTCTAAGAACTCCGATCGAGATACAGTTGGTCCCTATTAGAGAAATCCAGGAGATCAAAAGCAGAGTTAAAAGAGAAGTTGCAAATACACTCTCATGGATTCATATCGGAGCCATAAGAGTCATTATTAAGGCAACATTCAAAGAAGGAATAGATTCGCCACTCAACGGCTATCTTTGACAAGCGAATCTCAAACCTCAAGGATTCATGCTTTGGAGCGGTTACATGAAATTTGTATGCTGGGAAATTGGCATTTAATGTCTATCCTAGAATTGCATACACTCTGGGAGATCGAGATTTCAACAGAGTCCTAACCCTTCATCAAGATTTCAAAAGAGATGATTTTATGAAAGAAGGGAACAAACCCTACTCGATCACATACAAGATATCCTATGCTCTCTCGAATACACATCATTCAGAAGTATTCTTGAGAAAGGAATTTATTGAAGTCCCAAGAATCTTCGAGGACTTTGCCAGGGTGGTTCTACTAGAAATCATGGAGTCTCCAACTATCAAGGAGATCGATATGAAAATACAAGATCAACCAGTCTTCAACAAAAGTCGAAGTCTTAGAGTTAAGCCTAGAAGGATGTCTTTCCAACAGGACAGAATGGTGAGCAGTAGCCATTGGGAAGAAAAGAGGCCAAGTACAGTTCAACGTATCCCAGATATTTTCAAAACAGCAGGTGAGCTGAAATGTCCAAAAGAGTGGCAAGAGGTTGAAGTAATATTCGACATCACTCAAAAAGGATAATATTTTTCCTTGTGATGTTATATATTATCTCCAACAACCAATAGTTGGAAGGTATCAAGGAAGCCTGAAGATAGGTGAAATTGAGCTTACTATCACAGGAGTTGCAGGAAAAATCCCAGAGCAATTAATACTGGGAATTGAATTTCTCGAGGATCATAAACCTTGGGAAAGATTACAAGAAGAAATGGAGTTCACGGTGGGCCGATAAAAGATACGTAATCGATGACCACTAGTCCATTCTCCATATACATTTCTATCGGAATGTTATATCTTGAATCTGGCCGAGTATTTCGCCGCCTATATTGATTCAGTCCGAAATATACTTGCAAAGCCGGATATTTTCCTAAAGAAATTGGAGAAGATTTACCAGCTATTGCAGGAAGAGATATCTCTAAAAGAATTCTTATTCTTAACAGAGGAATTAAACAAGCAGAAATCATGATCGGAGGCGCGGATGGTACCCCATGGTACAAAGTGAAGACGCCACCAATCTATTTCCATGATACAGGAGCAAATGTGTTGCTAGGAAACAATTTCCTACAGACATTCAAGCGATTTACACAGGAAAATGAGACAAGAAGACTTATTTTCACAATATTATGTGATCATAAGATCATTGTCCAAAGACTACGGGAAGCATTTTACAGAAAAATGTCTATTAAGTTTCGCATCAAGCGTGGTGATGAAGCCAAACTTCGGAATCCAAAGATGGCGGATCGAAGAAAATGTGGTGAATCATTATTATCCTATAGACAATTTGGTCCGAACCAAAATGATAAGAAAATATGGGATAATAACTTGTATTCATTTAGAATACAACGAGAAGAACGAGTACCTCTAGAGGCAATTGCAAAATTGATGATGAGCCTAATGGAGAATCCACAAAGTGATGTTACAATAGAAGAACAAATATCACTTGAGGATATCAAGAAGATGATCCAAAGGAACTATAATGAAGATCCTTTGGCATGGTGGGATAAGAACGAGCTCAAAGCTTCCTTAAAAGTTAAACCAGGAAAGGAGTACGAGTTCGTGAGATTCAAACCAATCCTTATGAATCAGGAGGATTGTAAGGATATGCAGAAGATACTTAAGGAACATCGGATCTTAAGTTAATTTCACCGAGTGTCTCCATACAAATGATCCGTGATTCTTAGTCAGAAACCATGGAGAAATCAAAAGAGGAAAGCCAAGACTTGTTATTAATTACAAGGGGATTAATAGCATTTTGGAATTCGACGGATACTATATCCCAAGCAGAAAACATCTAGTTAACTGCATCAAAGGTGCCAAGATATTCTCAAATTTCGATTGTAAATCTGGATTTTACCAGATTAAGATGGATGAAGAAAGCAAGAAGTTCCAACTTTCTCCACACCACAAGGACGTTATATTTGAAACGTGATGCCTATGGGATTGGCTAACGCACCCCAGATATATCAAAGGAAGATGGATAATCTCTTCAAAGATTATTTCAGTTTCATGTTCGTATATATCGATGACATTCTGATCGCATCAAAGAACATGAAGGAACATCTCAAACATTTGGAAATATTTTCAGATGTTTGTCACAAGGAAGGATTAGTGTTTTCGGAGAAGAAGGTACTTATTGCAACAAGACAGATTGGATTCCTCGGAATTGAAATCAATGAATCTGGGATCATCCTACAAAGTCATATTGTAGATAAGATATAGGAATTTCCAGATACGTCGAAAGACAAGAAGCAGCTTCAAAGTTTCCTTGGAGTTGTTAATTTTGCTGGGATGTTCATAAACAATCTAGCACATTACACGAAGGTGTTTAACCCATTACTTAAAAAGGATGTAGTATTCAAATGGGAGGATGAACATCAAGAAGGAATCAAGCAGCTTAAAGAAGTTTGCAAAAGGCTTCCAAAACTTGCAATTCCACTGGATGAAGACGAACTGGTTCTCTACACAGATGCCAGTGATCATTGGTGGGCGGTTGTTCTTACAAAAGCCACACCAAACGGAGAAGTGCCACGTAGATATTGCAGCGGTCTATTTACAGACAGTGAAGCAACTCGGTGGCATATCAATGAGAAAGAATTCTTTGCAGTCAGAAATGCTTCCAAAAAATGGCCTTTATTTTTACTGGCTAAAAAGTTTATCTTAAAAATTGATAATTCAAGTGTTAAAGATTTTCTGAAAAACAAAAAATTGAATCAAAACCAGAAAAAGCTAGAATACTTAGATGGCAAGCTGAATGTCAATATTATGATTATGATATTGTCATTATAAAATCTCATGAAAATGTTCTTGCAGATTTTCTAACAAGAGATGGAGGGAATTGAAGCTGATTCCATCCTCACAGTCTTAAGACATCTTGGAGACCAGCTTGAAATGCTACTCCGAGAATTTGATACCATGGTCATCAATGCTGAGTTGGTTGGGAAATTACAAAGGAATAATCGGGACAAAGTAACCGATCGTATACGAGCATGTATCCGGTCTCACTCTCAGTTGAGAACGACATTTCAAAGGCCACTCCTAGGACCGCTAATAAGCAAACGGAGCGTTTAGAGCGCAGGCTCCCAACTCGTAGAGAGGATTCAAGTACCTCTAGCACAAGTCATAAGTGGCGAAATGTTGATCAAGGAAAAGCGATACCTGAGTCAAATCCCGAGTTATCACATCAACCCAGCACATCCAGGGTAAAGGACGAAGAGATCAATCTTAGGCCTATGATGGGCAATTCTAAGGTTGATACCAACGAGATTAAAGTTTCTTCTTCCTGGCAGGAATACCAGGCGAATTGGGAGAATCTGATCACCAGGCAAGGGATATCTCCAAAAAAAACAAAGATCGATATTTCTGGAAAATACCCAAGGGTTTGGATGCTTCCAAATTCCAGGCCACAAGAAGTGAAAAGGTGGTATGAGTTTGGGGCTTTGGCCTCATTCTATACTACTTCACCTGCCTTCCTGGAGATCAAGCAATTGCCAAAATAGATTCAGGATGCAGTTTACGAGTGCTGGTCAAATAATAATAGCTTGAAACAAAGGGATACCTTGTAACTGTATTTCATAAGTGCAGCTCCAGAGCCCATTGGAAAAGGCGGTCATGAAGCATTTCATTACACCAGGCTTCGCAGACCAAAAGAAAGAGCCTTCAAAAATATCAAGGAGGCAAATTCAGAAGAAGTACAATTAGCCATGACCTTCACCGAAGATCAGATTACAACAAGAAGGGCATGGGGATTATGGGTCTGTCTCACTGTGATGGACAAAGTCAAGTTTTCGTTCAAGTTTTATCAAAATTCAGTGAACGGATCATTCCTGTTGAATACTATGACAGAAAAAACTACAAGATATGCAAAAGACCTGCTCAAAAAGAAAAGAAATCTTCTGTGGGAAAACAAGCTATCGGGGAGTAAAGAAACTCGCCGGAAATATTGTAATATAGCTCACATCGGCCATTGGGAACTTCGGGTCTGTCCCGAATGTCAAAACTAGAAGGAACCGAAGTTTGGCAAAGGATTCCGACCAAAAGTCGATCGGAGAAGACCCGGCGACGGAGAAGACAAGTCACAGAAGTATCCAAAGTTTCGGGGACCACCAAAAAAGTAGATTCCCTGACAAAGTTAGAGGAGGCATGTGACTCAAGGACAACCTACTCAGCAAAGAGACAAAAGGTGGGTCAGATCTAGTAATTGGCATCCAACTAATCAAGATGCTGATAATTCAAGCAAATGACGTAATTAATGACATCATAAGATTCCATCTAACTAAAAGATGGGAAAAGAAAAGTCATCAGGCTTTGGGAGCCTTATCAGATTGCCTTGGATACCAGACAAGGAGGGTCCCAAGCCATGTGAAGATAGGAAAATATCCACTACTTTCAGCAAGTGGATGTGAGAATCCAAGAAAGAGAGGCATCACTTACCTCTATATAAACAAGAGTTTTCAGAAGACTAAAGGTATCGAACATCTCCCTTAGTCTTCGACAATAAATTTCTTTTGTATTATTAGTGGAGTGTTTAGAATTTCCAGAGTGTTTTCAGCTTTTAAATTTTTAGTTTTTAATTCTATGTACAAGAGTGTGATAGCCTTGTATGAGAGGCTAAACAGGTTTTCTCCTCCCAAAAGGAGATTACTGATGTAATAAATTTTTCTTTAAGTTCTTAATAAAATAAAGGCTTTTGTTCAACATGTGTTCATAGTGTACTATTGATCTATCCCTTTGAAGAATTACTTATACACTTGGAGTAGGAAGCGAACCAAGGCTGTGCTGAACAGTTGCTGAAGGAGTCGGATAACTTGCAGATCATCTTCCCTGAGGGTTGAAGTTGAATAGTGAGGAGTTGTTTGTCAAACGATCTGGGGGTAGTAATTTTCCGACTGGCGGTGTTGCGAGCCATCTCACCCGGTGCTGTTTCGGTCAAAGAAGGTATGAATTTTAAGAGATTTATTAATTTTACGGAAGCATGTTGGGCCTGATATGGTCGTTATGGACTATTTCCATTTTCACCTGTAAACCTTAGTTTGGAACTGATAACATAGAATTGTGAATTCTTTTAAGAATATGCCCTGTTAAGTTTATCGGCTGGAAACCTGACATGATCCATTTAAAACCTCTGATCAGGGATGCTTCCATAAAAGACAACTATGGTATGCTCTTTTTCAAGTATGTTGCGGTGAAGTAGAAGAACCCAGATTCCAAATGAACAAATTCAAACTTGAAAATGACCTTTCTGAATAGAGACTGGATCTAAGTAGGTGTAACAATGCCACGAATGAAACAGGTGACAGAAATCGAGAGTGTTCATGTTCTATGATATCTGGAACGAATTTAATCAGGTTTCCTTATTTGTTATAAAGGGTATAATGAGAACTTCAATGAATATTTGAACTCTTTTAAGAATGAGGGCCAAACTTGTAACTGAAACTTGGAAAAGGGTCATTCTTGAACTTACCCCTATATATTTGCTAATTGAGTTCAACTTAAGTTTATTCTATTAACAAATTGAATTTAAATGAATTTTTGGATCAAGTATTGAATAATTTACTCTATTTCATCTCTACTTCCCTTGACAAATAATAAATTCCACTAGTTTTAAACCTCACCGCCTATATATATATAATTTGTTTTTAAAGTTTGGTCCTATTATTTTAGAGACTCGAACTCGGACCCTTTTACTAAGGCTCCATTTGGTTGGATGATGGTAATGAGCTTCATTAGTTCCCATTTTAATTCTTGGCCTTATACCATTGATATATTAATTAATGTTTAATATATTGTTTGTTTAAAGGATTATGTTGTGGGATGTATGTGAGTTTATTAATTGGTTATTTGGTTGAATTATATAATAAATGCCCAAATACGTCTATAATATTTTTGTGCCCTTCACTTTCCATTGATTTCCAATATTACCCCTATAGAATATTTTTGTTTTTGGACACCTAAGGGTAATTAAGTAATTTTCAAAAACAATAAAATGAGTTAGATTATACATCTCACCTAGGGGGTGGGATATCTAATAACTAAAGAGGTTGATAAATAATCGGGCCACAACCATTTCAAAGATATTTCATTTATGAACCAAACAAAATAATAAAAATAAAATAATAAGAAAGTGTGTGATATTCATCCATAAATCCCAAACAAATGGAGTTTAAGAGTAATACCCGTGTCCACTGACACCTCACCACCTATACTACGCGAATGCGGATTCATTTGTCAACGAGATTGACTTTGTCAAAAGGAAATTGATATATCAACGACTATGAAACGAGTTTTCACACTTAAGATAAGAGTGAGGTGGCCTGACAACTTGCAGGTATAGTGGGCCCCTACAGGCAACAACGACACGCGTGCGCCGAGGTCTTAAATGCACTACTAAAGTAAAGCCTGATTTACTTGCAGCGTATCCTATCAGGGATCCGACGGCCAATAAATAGTGTGATTATAATAATTAGACAAGACCGTCCGATCACTGTGTGGCCTAGGCCTTTCAATATTTGGGTGGCGCTATTGACACCCCCAAAATTGTTAAGTACACCCCCTTTATATAATTTCAAAAATGTCATTGGTTTAAAAGACTATGATACCCTTACTTAAATAAATAATTTTCAATACACTTCATCTTCCTCACACCTCACCCACGTTTTTGTAAAAACCGATTTTTTGTAAACCCTATATTTTTAAACACTCACATTATTGAAAATATTTAATTTTGTCGAATAATATAAGTATATCCTTAATTTTGTAACTTAAAAGTGTGTTATTTTTTCATTTTTACAAATTTGAAAATTTTCTTGTTGAATAACAAAAGTGCGATGCCAGCACGATCGCAGTGTAGTTAATCGTGTGGCACGATCGTAGTTACTTTTCGATCGTGCCACTTGCATGATGGCACGATCGTAGTTACTTTTCGATCGTGACTTATGGCACGATCGAGTATACCATCGTGCCACCCATCGTGCCATCCGTCGTCTTCTTCCCCAAACTCAGACAAAAACCAGAAAAAAGAATGGTAACTCTAGAATCAAACAAATACAATTACACAACACTTATACCCAATAATTACCCAAATAATCCAACTATAAGTGCGAAATTAAATTAAAGTATTAAATTTAAAATTAAAATAAATTAAAAAATGCTTAATCTAAAAGATATTACATATTTTTCATTATTTTAGGAACAAAAAATTTTGGTGGAATTTCTTCCGTCGTCCGCACCTTGGGTTTATCATTTTTGGTGTATTTGGGAGGGAAAATAAGTGCAAGGGTAAAATTGGAAAAAAATGGGGGTGAACTCATCAATTGTCCCATTTTTTAAAAAGTAGGGGATGGTGTACTTAGAAGGTGGGTGAACTCATAAAAAAGGGGGTGCCAATAGCGCCACTCTATTTTTTTTTTCTTTTTTCACTTTTCTAAGTACAAATCTATTTCGTATAAGTTTAAGATATATTTTAGATTTACCGTCAAATGCATATTCAGATTTTTATTTTTTTATTTATTTGTCAATGGATAAGTTAAAAGAAATCTATTTATAGTTTAGGTTATGTAATTTATTTGTCAACGAACGCTTCTATTTCAAACTTTACTGATGTTCAATGTGTCCAAAACAATTTTAAAATTGCTACATCTCTCTCTCTCTCTCTCTATATATATATATATATATATATATATATATATATATATATATATAAAAGAGACTATTCTCAAAATAGTAACCATAAAATTTTCCGCCCATTTTTCATTCCTATAAAAAATAATAAAATTCTGAAAAAAGAAAAGGTAAAAAGTATTTGTAATTTTATGGTTTCCAAATCTGTGTAATGTTTTAATTGGTTTTCCAAATATGGTGCATTAATTATTATATTTGTCTTTTTATTTTTTTAAAAAAATTTAATAAATTTTTTTATTTTTAATTAGTTTTTTACGTATAATATATCAAAGTGATCATCTTTTTACTACATTCAATTTGACACACATATTGCATATATAATATAAAAAATAAATATAATAAATAAAAAAAAAATATATTTACTCTAAATTTTATTTTATAGTGGGTATTAAAAATTATGAATTCGAACTATTGAGCAATTTGTATATTCATGTATTTTGATTATTGTAATTTCTTATTTTCAGTAAATCGGGTTTTCACCCTGAACATAATTTGGTAAGTTTTGATTACTAATGTAAAATTAATTTGACAACAACTTTTATACTCTCTTAATTTAAAAAAATAAAAAATTCTTTTGAGTAAATCGGACTTTCACATAATTCATACATTCACCTACTCACTTTGCATACATCTTTTCTAACATTCTTTTCAAAGTTAAACCACATCTCCCTCTAACACATGCATCTCTATAAGCTCAAGTTTTAGGATAAGAATATGTCAAGTTAAGGCTCAAAATGTGGCTAACAATAAACATGGCTCAGGCTCAAAATGACTACTAGGGAATCATGAGTTCATATGTAGGCTTTTTAGGCTAAACAGACTTAAACAAAAATGGTCTTATATCATTTTTCAAAATTGCACACACACATGGTTTTGACAATGATACCAATGCCAGTTCTAGAGTCCAAATAACACGAATGACACAGTCAATAAGACTGCATATAATAAAAGCAGTCATAAGCGCAAAAGCTCACAAGCTTATTTTATGCATCATGCTCAAATACCCAACTTTCTTAATAAACCAAATCAGCAAAATAAATATTTTCTCAAATTTACCACATGCTCACCATGTATTTCTCCTCATGAAATCAAGTACTTATAGCAAGAACACACAAAGACATTCCAAACTTATTCCATGACTCTATCTAACTCACACAAAAGCTGTAAACATGCTAAAACAATAAACGTGCCTACAAAAAAAATAAAAAGTTTATGCAATTTTTATATGATTCTAAATGCAACCTATATGTTATACGAATATTCAAAAGTAAAATATCGTGCATTCTTGGCAAACCCCCAAACTTAAATAATGTTTCGTCCCGAAAATATAAGGAAGTTATCAAAAGAAAATAGAAAAACACCATAAGTACTTACTTCGATAACTGTGGCAAAGCGACGGAAAATAGTGACCTTGTTGGATGTGTCACTGATCCATACGAGAAATCATCTCGTACATTTGTTGTTGCCGCTGGTTTGTTTCACCAAATATCTGCAAGTACTCGGTATGATACTCATCGACTATAGCAGACAATTGGTATGTGCCGTCCATTAAAGATCCCATACGGACCTCCAATAGCTCGAATCATGCGTGTTCAAATCCTTCATTTGCCTACCTTCTAGCTGAGAGGACTCCAGTATATCAGTTGTTACTGGTGGTTCTTCCCCAATTGGCATGCTTTCGTATCGCGGTGGCCTCTGAATTTGGGAGTTAAAACTTGGAACGGTTCGCTTGTAGCAACCAATAATCACGTCCGTCAAACTCTAACATTTTCATGGCGGATAGGATATTTAAATCAATCTTCCGCCCGCCTCCCGTAGTTGCGTATCTGCTCAAATCAACATTAAAGTGCACCGACAATTGGGGTAATCAAACCCCAACACAAATTTTCCCTCTTTGTTTCTTCTTAACCCTCTCGAACTGTCTAGCAATGAATGCCCTAGCATTGGGCACCACCTCACTACCCGAAGTCATACACCATAATATAAACAACCAAAAAAACTTGATCGCTAAAATCTTTTAAGCCAAACCGCAAGTGTACAGTGTAGTTTATAGATAGTAATAAGCAAAAACGAATTCCACAGAGATTGATACAAAGCACATAAAGTATAGTAAATTTTGTATTC
Source organism: Rehmannia glutinosa (assembly GCA_016081115.2). NCBI lineage: Eukaryota > Viridiplantae > Streptophyta > Magnoliopsida > Lamiales > Orobanchaceae > Rehmannia > Rehmannia glutinosa. Next base: position 354,808 of record JABTTQ020000291.1, read on the forward strand.
CAATTTTATTGAAGCTATCGTAAAACAATAAGTGTGTCTAACTAATCTTTAGAATTATCAAACTAAAAATTATCTAAGTATTATTAATAACCGAACTTCACAAGATTCCAACAATTACGAAAAGCAATCCTAGGACTATGATCTTAACATGCTTTATCAATATTAATTTCAATTAATTTTTCACCAAAACCAGTTTTCATGTATATGGGTTCAATTCCTAAGATAGTTTATTCCCTCTCCCGAAGAAAAAAAAACCGTAGATTAATAAGAATTTCTAGTATCCATACTAAACAATTAATATTGTGATGCCCAACTTTTATTTATCTTATAATTCAAGTTTTTGTAATATTGGCGAATAATGTACTACTTGGCTATGTGTCACAATATTTATATTAATGAAATGTGGCATTAATTTCGATTTTTCTTAATATCTGACTACTATTTTTTTATTTGTTTAATTAATAATTGCTACTTACCAATTTATTACCTAAGAATTTTATTTCATAAACTTGTATATTAAAATTTTAATTAGAATCCTAACTTTAGAAACTTGAGGTAACTTGTCTATATAAGCAAGATAGATATAAAACTTGACTTATATAAAAGAATTAGTGTATAAGAAAGGTGATATGGGATTGAGAAATGTGATAAAGAGACCCAATTATCACCAAATTTTACAAAAACAAAAAATAAAAAAAATTGGAGGAGGATTAGAGGGAGGGGCGACCAAGACAAGAGGAGGAAGCAAGCAAATTTAATTGATTGTCTTATCCATACCATCACTAGCCATGCAAGCCCGTCTCTTCCCAATACAAACCTTGGTCTTTCCAAGGCCAGCATGCCACAAATTAGCCCCAAACTCAAGCCTCAAAAGTAGGCACATTCATCACTTGAATGTGCCATAGAGAGGGGTGACCATAGAGGGATTTGGAGAAGAAGACTCTACCTTATACCAAAAATCAAATTTTCCTTTTCTTCATTTCACCACACTTATACACCTTACAAAAAATAAAGAAATCAACTCCTCCACCTAAGGGCCGAATGTTTTTGCAAAAAATAGGTAAGAAATTCTTCTCCTTTCACTTCAATATCATCTTCCTAAAACCCAAATCATTTTTTCTTCATTGTTTAACTTGAAAATCTTATTTCTTGTAGCAACTAGAGTGGGCCAGAAATTTGATGAAGAAAAGAGCTTGGTGTTGTTGTGTAGAGAGCCTTAAGAAGCTAAAGAATCGAATTCAGACATAAACGTGTGTCACGAGTCGGGAGGCCTACAACTGTTTATGGGGAGTCATTCAATTCATAGATCTTTTGGGAGTTAATAATAGTTGTAACGCATCGGGAGATCCACAATTATTATTAATCTACTGTTTATGCACCACTTGGGAGGGGGAATAGACTAACTTAGGAATTAAACCCATAGAATTGCATGAATTGGTTATGTGAAACATTAATTGGATTTAATCTTGAAGAAATATATTGAAATTATGTGCCTAAGGTTGCTTTTGTATT